>CM037153.1:21350695-21443195 GCA_020921065.1 Vaccinium darrowii | reverse complement strand
GTTCTTCTGATGATTTAGAATTTTTGAACTGCACTTGTCGAACTATGGTGTTTTGATTGATGATAGCATTGACCTGTCCGCGTATGCTTTAGGGTTCATTATGTGGTGATGGCAATGTTCTAAAAATCACTAGATGCTAGCTGCGCGGAAGAGAGGCGCCTAGCGGGTAGGCTGACTAGGCGGAAACCAGTCGCAGAGTAGAGATTAGTCGGTTTTGTATTTGTTTAAAAAAAATCTCCCCACCTGCCCCAAAATGACATAAATCTAGTAAGAAAATAGTTAAGAATAAATTTAGTTGTAACTAGTCAAATACAAAGTTCGATATACAAAGTTCAAAACAAAATGAAACTCAGTACCTAACACATAAAATTAGTAAGTGAGATAAATTTTGTTTGTGTTAAGATATCACAACCAATGTTTGTTAATATTACACATCTAACCCTAAAGCTTTTTGAAATTATGAAATAGACCCGTCTACTTATCCCCTCCTAACTGATTAATTCCCAACTAATGAACAAAACACCTAATCGACTCCTAGACCCTAAAATCTAGGCGCTATACATGTGGATGTGCCATCACTTTGTGTTGACACTGCAATGACCGTAAGGAGTCAAGATGTCGGGATTTCAATGATCTTGAGATTGTAATGATGCCATTTTCATGTGAGGTGGATTTTTTCCCTTGTTTATTCTCGTACGATGAAGTCCTCTAGCACATGTATTTAGGATCATTATGTAGGATCTGGTGCTCACATTTTGATTTTGCCTAATATGTCAATAACATAACCCTTGACGTCATCTCTTTCATGTGATAGTGTAGATCATTTCACAGAGCTAATGACCTTTTTCTTTTCCTTCGGTTAGGACAATGATAATGAACAGTTTTTGTAGTGTTAACTTTAATTTCTGGTGATTTTGTACTTGTTCAGTGCCGCCTTGTAGATTACAGTTGATCCTGTGCTTACTTTTCTTTCTACAATGTTGATAAACCTAAGATTTTAGGTTAATAAATATCTGCGATTGCAGGTTAATTCTGTTGGTGCCAAGGTGTTAGAATTCGTGGCCGATTTTGGAAAGCCATCTGCACCACATCCTGCAGCTATTGTTGCATGTGTTCCAAAGAAAGTTCACGTTGATGAAATAGGTGAAACTGAGTTTGAGATAACGCCAAGCGAAATAACTGCTGCTATTAGATCAGGGTTGGAGGAGCCCATAGAGCCTGAGCCGGAGGTTTCCTTTGCTGCCAACTTTGCTTGATTGGACTTGAACATATTTTTCATATGCTGATGCTAACTTATTCCTTTGCTCATGGTTTGCAGCTTCAGGTTCCTAAAGAGTTAATAACTTCCTCACAGTTGCTGGAACTACGGTCGCAGCGTAGGCCATCTTTCATCCCTACAGCTCCAGAAAATGGCACTAAAATTTATGACACGGAAACAGGTATCATTCAGCGGCGTCTGTCAAATGGAATTGCTGTAAATTACAAGGTATTCAAATCACATTCTTCGAGTTCCTAGCAAGCAATAGTAGTGAATTAATCTCTTTCTTTGTCAGTATCAGGGGATTAAGTTAATTGGATTAGTTTGTGCAGTTAAGCGTTCCTTGGTAGATGCATTTAGGAGAACCCTTCCCTTGGTTTTAGACCTTAATTTTACCATGTTTACCTCTTTATATGATCGATAGGTGTCGAGAAGTGAGACCAAGGGAGGTGTTATGCGACTTATAGTTGGTGGTGGCCGAGCAGCTGAAATGCCTAATTCAAAGGGTGCTGTTGTCTTGGGAGTTCGAACTCTTAGTGAGGGTGGTCGTGTTGGCAACTTTTCAAGGGAGCAGGTACATAAATCCGTCAGTGTTTGTGTTTTGTGTTTTTATGCTTCTTTGTCATTGCATGAGATATGCTTTGTCATATTATTATCATTACGATGTAACCGACTCTAATTGATTTGAATAGAAGGTATAGTTTTGTTTGTTTTGGTGCAATCACTATGACTGGAGTTATGCATTTTCAAGCTACAGTTGGCTTAATTATGAAGCAATTTGTCATTCTTTATTTAGTTGTTACCTATTTGCAGGAGTCTCTTGCATTAGTACTAACTTTTCTACCACCAATGCCATCATTATTGAATTATCATATAAGTTTGCCTAATGGAGAAAGAATCCTTGAACTATTTCCGTTTATATAGGTCTTCTTGATCCCATGTCTTATTGGCCACTTTTATGATTTCTTCTTATTGGCCTTGATCACTTTGAATTCCAGTTTCAATGATTTAGCCAAATTCTCGCCAATTATTGATGATGTTTATCTTGGTTGTTCATTCGTCGAGAGTTTCCTCTTGCAAATCTTGATCTGATTCGTGTAGTGATAATCCAAGTGTACCACACTATGTTACTTAATGACATTTATACCCTAGGGACTTTTGTATTGGAACACAGGTACCAAAACATGGTTACAATATCCATTCCGGGACGATGAATTCAGTGATCCTATGTGATCCCACAATTTTCCTATTTATTTCTTTAAAAATCTAGCGAAAACATAGTTTTATAAGACAAAATGTTAATAAATGGTCAAAATACCCTTGCAAAGGTGTTCTTCAGAAATAAGAAAAGAAATAATTAGCAGCTATATTAGATGCTATGTTGCACGGACTCGGGTACGGGTGTCGGGTGCGGGTGTAGATCCGAGGATCGGATACCTAAAATTTAAAAATCAAGGATACATGGATATGGATCCAAATTTAGACACGGGTGCGGGGATACGTCACCTGATTTTTAAAAATATATTGAAAATATGTGTAAAAAAATACTTGATTTTCTCTTTAAAAAAATCACCACTTATTTAGATTTTATTTATTTCAAGCACAAATATTAAAGTAGTACTAAATAGTAATGGGTAAAGACATGTTTTTATGGTCCATTATTAAATAAAATGTCTTTATGGCCCATTTGTTAAGAAATGCAAAGCCCACTTCATAAGATGGCTACTCTATAAATGTTGGCCCAAACCCATTTAAATGGGCAAGCTGTAGTACCCATTTAGGATTCTCTGAATTTGAAATTAGAAAGGTTCACGTCTCCACGCAGCAGCAACAGCTCACTACCTCGATCACAGCTCTCTCTCTCTCTCTCTCTCTCTCTCTCTCTCTCTCTCTCTCTCTCTCTCTTCTCTTCTCTTCTTCTTCTTCTTCTTCTTCTTCTTCTTAGAAAGGAGCAGCTGACAACCAATCGCCGACCACTGTCACCCACCGCTCGCCGACATCGAAAGAAGACGTATCAGGTTTCTCCCAGCTGGATCCGACACGTATCCTGTACCCGTGTCCATGTCGCACCCGTGTCCGTGCGGATACTTTGCCCTTTTTGGAGGATCCGTGCAACATAAATTAGATGTTTACCATCCAGAAGGTTTACATTTTTTCATATTCTAAGACGTAGAACTTATCAAAAAAAATATTCAACCCTACCCCATTGTACCAGGATTTAGGGGATGTGGTGTAGTACCACATTCTACCTTCTTCATACCGGAACCTTGGTACAGCGTTTTGATCCTTTCAGGGGGATTTTGTATGCAAATGAATACAGGTTAAATTTTTTGCTTTGTTGATGGTGGATGTTTCCTTCTACAATGTTGGTGGATGTATTCCTTCTACAATGTTATGTCACCTGTAGGAGTGGTGAGGAGAGTACTAACCCCATAATTTTGCCCTTCCGATTGTTGTTGGCTTATTGCAGAGATTGTTTCTGTTGGGGGAAATTGTCTGAGGATCTTTTTCTTTTGTTAATGTGTTCATATGTTTGTGATTGATTAAGGGGCTTTCGGTCTTAGTTAGGCTTCTTGGGTATGTAGTTTGCAAGGTGGTTTGGCAACATAGTTGGAAAAGAAAGATAGTCTTTGGAGATAAGGAGGATGATCTTAGTTAGAGGGCAAGTTTAGAGGTATCTAGTTTGCATGGAAAAGAATGCTCAAGTCTTTGGAGATAAGGAGGAAGATTTTGAATGTTTTGTGGGATATGATTTGCTATTTGATTACCTTTTGGGTCTTGGTGTCCGTCCCTTTAAAAGACTGGTAGGATTGGAGTGCAGGTTGTGAGTTGTAACCTTCTAACGGTTTTGGAGCTTTATTCTTTCTTTGCTTTTTGTAGGCAACTTGTTCCTGAAATTCACTTTGTATCTCATATTTTTGTCTCTTTGTTAAGATAGAGGTGGTATAGGTCTTCTGTTATTTTGATCTTTTCTTTTTCATTCCTTGATGTCTTCCATACATGGGTGGCATCCGCTTGATGCCTTCTCAATAAAACTTTATTACTTGCAATAAAAAAAAAAAAATGATGCTGGTTAGAACTTTTGATAGAATTTTTTATTTTATTTATTTTATTATTATTTTTTTATGCTATCCTTGTTTTTGAGTTCCTTTCTTAAGTTTAATATGGGTTTGCAGGTAGAGCTTTTTTGTGTGAATCACCTCATAAATTGCTCATTGGAGTCTACTGAAGAATTTATTTGCATGGAGTTCCGTTTTACTTTAAGAGACAATGGGATGCGTGCAGCTTTCCAGCTTCTTCATATGGTTCTTGAGGTAACCTCAGCCTCAACTTGGTTATGTTGGTAAAGAGATTTTATTTTTGCGTAACTTCGTGAAGTTTTGATTGTGATTTTTTTTTTCCCCGAGGGTAGTAGAGGTTGCAAGTTTGGAGGCATTTCACTTTTTTCCCTTCTTTTTTTTCCTTGCTTATATTTCAGTAGGAGGGAGCATGTATAAAGCCGGACACATAAAAAGACACTCCATCTCAGCCCTTGAAACCAATGGCTGAGATTTAATCTTAAAGAATTGCACACACACTCTCTCTCCCCCTCCACATCTGATCCAAGCTCCAAAAGAAAATCGTCAAAGAACAGATCTCAATTCCCACACTTCCAATCAAGGAACAAGAAAGATAGCTCGTTAACCTGCAAATCAGTAGGTAAAACCCATGAAACAATTTCCCTAAGATCCATCTGGTCATGATTGGCAGGAAAACAAAAACAAAACAAAATAGTAAGATCGAGGAATAAGATACCTAATCTTTTTTAATGTCAAAATTCTTCTCGAAACGTCCAAGACCAAATCTATCAAAATCATGAAAAAGGTTGGGAATTTGTCGACTCAATTTCAAAATGAAAATCGCGAGGGAGAAAACTCCATCACGATCTAATTCGAGGTAATGAGTGGAGAGATGAGCTTGATCGCGATGGAGAGATGAGGGACTGACTGGTGATGGTGGAGCACGAGACCAGCAACGGCGAGGAGGGTCGGGAGGCTGGCTCGAAGGTTAATATGGGGCAGCGGCTAGGGATAGGGTTTGGTGGCAGTGGTATTTTGGGGAAGAAGATGAGTAATTTTAGGGTGTGGACATCTTTTGGGAGAGAGGAGTTATTTTGTTAAGTTTTAATCTCAGCCATTGAAACCAAGGGCTGAGATGGAGTGTCCTTTTATGTGTCCCCGGAACCAGCCCCATATTTGAAATGGGAACCATAATTCCATAAATATGTAAATTCTCCATTCCCTTCAGTGTCTACACATTTAACTTGCCTAGCGGAACCAAAGTGCTAGTTTTGGCATATTATTATTATTATTATTATTTTTTTTTTGGGTAAATTAGTTCGAAATATAAAAAGGCTAACTGAATATCAGCTTACAAGGGGCAAACTCTAGGGAGGAAACAAAGGAAAAGAAACAGAAACAAAAAAGAAAATGAAAAGAACCTTCAAAGGCCAAATGGCTACAACAAAATGTGTTAAGCAAATGAGATGTGTTTCAAGACCATCGATGAGAGGGAATTGAAACACATGTAAATAACAAAATGAGGCTATAAAAGCATCAACCAAATGGCATCTCTTCTCTGATGTTGGTTGCTGTTGAAAAACGTGCCATGCACCTCTGCTTCAAACAAACGGACAGCCCCCTTGGCTAAGCAATGGCTACCTCAACTAGGCGTAGTACACATAACAGAGTGGGAACCAAATGGATTTGTCCATAATATCACTTTTGGAAAAGCTTCAATGGGAGTCTACTTCTGAAAAAGGTTTAATCAAATGAATTGCAACCAGAGGACACCCCCCTCTGGAATAGGGATCTCCCACACAGTGGGCCTGCTAAAACGTGGATTATACAATCCTATTAAGGCACAAAGAGGTGGGCAAATGGGTGCAGCCAACGTATAGGTTCAATAGCAGTACACCCTGGCGGCACAAAATCTGCCAAAATACCAGTTTTGGCATATTGACAACACATAAGTTAAAGAAGTCAGAAGCCCTAAAAAATTACAACCTCAAAAGCCTTAATATTTACTAATCACTAGATTATGTGCATAGATGAGCATATCAAAAAGCCTAACCTGAGATTATTGATCTAGAACACCAAAAATGACCTATAAATCAACATAAATGAAATTACCTACAGCTTTCACTTAGATCTTGAAAAAAGAGGGAGGCAGAATCTAGTCGACTTACCTATAGGGGAGAAAGTCTGGAGGAGCTTTGAGTGGTGGTCCCTGGTCTAGAGTTGTTTGTCGGTGTTATAATACTCACGAGTGGTCGAGGGGGAAGGCAACACTGAAAAATTGCGAGAGCAGAGATAAAGTAGAGGAAAAATGTGAGATCTTGGTTACTATTAGGAAGGGCTTGTTTTTTAAATAATTAAGGAGGGACACAACTATAATATTTCGATGGGTAAAATGAGAATTTATATCTTACATAGTGGTACTACTACTAGTGTAGTTACCAAAAATCAGGTGAGGCTTTCAAGATGTACTATTATTTCAGATGGGTACTAGTGTAAGTCATGGAAAAGTGAGATGGTGGCCCACCGTGGGACTAGGGTTTAGCTGCATGGTGGCCCACCAATGGGACCAGGCTTTAGCTGCGTCCACCCATAACAATGTGTCCTAAGGTTGTCTTTGACAATTACACAGAGTTGTCTCTGGTTTTCATGCAGTTAGTTATTTTATCTCAGAGGGTTTTTTTCTTCTTCTCATTTTGGTGTGATGAATCCCCCAATAACCTCATTGTCTGCTCCCTAAGTCAAAATCTTCTAGTAACTTCAGCCTTATCGAGAATGGGGCGCATTCTCAATATATGAGGCATAGAATCTCTCAAGCAAGAAAATATATGAAGTTCAAAGAATAGCTATCAAGCAAGAAAATATATGAAGCAACCAAAAAAAAAAAAAAATGAAAACATTAATTGAAATTTGTTCTTGTATTTACTATTTAATGTGAACATAATGTGACTTACATTTGCACCTAAGGCATTTGTAGACACCAAATACTCCTAAAAAAATGCTAAATTTGACACACATATCTTAGTTTTACACAGGTATATGTGTTTTCAGGTATATGTTTTTTGTATGTATATATAGTTCTCGCTTCCCCATACTTGCTCCGGCACCTGCTCCCACTTCGTGCAACTAGTTATTTTTCGCATAATATTTTCCAGGCCCAGATCATGCCCATTTGGGCTGCCTCTATGTACATATATATGTCTGTGTGTGTGTGTATTTATTCATGCAGCAATCCTCTGAGAAATTAGCTCAATTATGTCCATACTTGTATATTGGCCCACGTATTCATCTCAAAAAGCCCATGTTTGAGGATGTCAAACTAAGCTTCACCTATATATACGCCGTATGTTAAAATTAGATGATTTTTATCTGCCTTAGTTACAGTGTCTTTCTTTGCTAACTTGTTTAGTTGTGAGTGCTATCATCTATGTTCCATCAGTTGCTTAATCATTGTTGTTGACATGCAGCATAGTGTATGGCTTGAAGATGCATTCGATCGTGCAAGACAGTTATATTTGTCATATTATCGCTCCATTCCCAAAAGCTTAGAGCGTTCAATTGCTCACAAGCTTCTTACAGCAATGTTGAATGGAGATGAGCGTTTTGTTGAACCTACTCCACAATCATTGGAGAACCTAACATTGGAATCAGTAAGAGAGGCAGTGATGAATCAATTTGTCAGTAAAAATATGGAGGTGCATAATTCTCTCACATTTGATATTGCAAGGATTATCACATCTAAAACACAGTAATTTTTTTTCCATCTCAATATGCCTATTTTTTCATCAGGTAAGCATTGTCGGGGACTTCTCAGAGGAGGATATAGAGACCTGTATACTTGATTACCTGGGCACAGTTAGTGCAACAGGAGATTTGAAGATGACTCATGAGTATAGCCCAATCACATATAGACCATTTCCACATGATCTGCAGTTTCAACAAGTGAGAAGTGATGCTATTCTATCTTTTAATAGTACTTTGGAAATTGGAATTTTTATAATGCCTCTGGAAGGTTGATACTTAATGGTTTCTTCCAATGTTTGATTTAACATATGTGTCTGATTGGTATGTTGCTGGACAGGTTTTCTTGAAGGACACCGAAGAGAGAGCATGTGCATTAATTGCAGGCCCTGCTCCAAACCGCTGGGGATTAACTTCTGAAGGCATAGACCTTTTCGAATCCATTAGGAATATGTCAGCTGACTATGGTGAGTTTTTGTGTACAAATTGTTTCTTATCATTCACATCTTGTTCTTTTTGCGTTTGACTTGAAATGGTGGATGTCCCTCACAATTCTCTTAGAACTGCGTGCAGTTTTTTTCCGTTTTCCCTTTAATTCAACTGCAATGTGTGTGTTAGTGCAACACTCCTCCCCCTCCCCACATGGTAGATCAACAAGAGACAGTTCCTAGGGTGTTCTTGATATAGAAGGAAAAAAAGAATCGAAGAAGGACAGCGAAAAAGAGATCAACAATTTATTAAACAACTGTTATGCATCTTATTCTAATTTTATTAAACAACAACTTCTTGAAATTATGAAACTTCGTTACGTTTCCTCTATAAATGGAGCAAAATTACTATAGGAATTTGGCGCGGTTATGTAAAGAACAAAATGTCCCAGGACAGAATTGAATGGACGATATCAAGAAGACGCGCTCTGTTCAATTTCTATGTCCACGTTTTTGCACACAATTCTACTTTGTGGCCATAGGTTGTGGTTTGCAGAACCTTAGGTTTCACAACTGTGTAGTTGTAGCAGGTTATTGAATTGAAATATATTTTCCATAAGCCAGTTTTGGTAAGAACTTGGTAAATTGATTTGCAGATGACCAATCAAAATCTGAGGCACAAAACAAACTGCAAGGAAGATTTCACAGTCATCCACTATTCTTTGCCATTACATTGGGCTTGTTGGCTGAGATAATAAATTCAAGGTACTTCTATGTTCGATTCTGCATTTAGCTTTTAAGCATGGGAGAAAATCCATTTAATATCTTTTTTCTCCCTAGCTATGTACGGCATGATGCATCAATCTCTGAGCTACACCGTCCCAAATCACTTACGCATTTTTCTCAGTCACGGACTCATTGCAGCAATAATATTTCTATTAAGTAGCCCAGGGCTGGAAATGCGTTGTTTGAGAATGTGCTAGATTTTCTACTTTTCCTTGTGGACTTCTTTAATATCTGACTCAACAACACTGGAAATGCAAAATTTGCATCAGAATATCAGCAGAAAAAAAGTCTTAGAAATTCTGTCTTGAACTATGCTCTATCAAATGAGAGTTTAATACAGTGCATTTGTAAAACGAGCGTTCATTGAAGAGGCAGTTATAGGCATTCGGCACCCCTGGAAACGGCCCTGTCAGCAGCCTTAAATGTTTTCTTTATCTTAAGCTTCACTTGAATGTTTATTGAGAGAGGTTTCAATGACGAACCATTGAATGTGTAAGGTGACAAAGTAAGTTATTCTGGTGAGTAGTGAGAAAAAGTATTTGAAAAGTGTGTTAAAAATTTAAAGTTGTTCATATATGAATGAAGTAAAAGGTCTGGATCGCCATGCTAGTGGTTTATTGGTGGCTCTTGGATTTGTTGATAATGTCAGTGTCATGGGTTCTAGTTGCAGATTTCTTCCTACTGATCATTTTGGTGGTATTTTTGTTTGTTGCAAATTGGTAAATATTGATAACATTTCTTAAGGGCTCACAGGTGTTGGTGTAAGATGATGAAATCAGAGAGGGGTGAAGTTAAATGAGGAGAATTACGTATGGACCTTTATATCGGGAAGAAAAGTTTTTGGTGGTGGACAGTGATAACAACTTTTGGTGCATATCTCCACACTAACTATTTTCATTAAGAATGAATGCATTGTGGCGATTCTGGACGAGGCACAACACGAGAAGTCATTTGAGGTTATTTTCCTGTAGGCAATGACTGCAACTTAGAATTAGTTGATTCACACTGGGGTACTCAAGGGGTAGAGAAAGGTCAAGGAGGTCATGGCTGAGACTTAAGGAAATGGCGAAATTTGCTTGAGACTCAACTAATATATGGTCTTTTTGATAGAGCCAACGAAGGAAATGTATCCATGGGGACAAAACCTTCAAGTAAATTGGACAAGGTCTCTAGGCCTGCCTTCCTTGATGCCTTTTGGCTTTGATTTGGGGGCATGGTTCTACAGCAAAACGTTCTTGAACCACCTGGGTTCTTAGAGGTTTAGGGGGGCCACTGTTTCAGTGGTATTCTGAGAGTAGCCACTTTGTGCAAATATTGTCAAAAGGTTAGGTCTGTCTCCAATCACCCCCGGCCCAATCATCGAGGGTTCTGCTGTTGTCGTTGTTGTAGGCTTGAACATTCTACCAAGGACAGAAAACTTTAAGAAGCAGAGGAACTACTTTGGCTATACATCAAGAGTAGAGGACATGGAGTTATTCTTGTTTGTGGTTGAAAAGGAGGTTAGACTGTCCGTTAACATACCTGCTTGTTGGGACTAATTAGAGTCGGTAGATGGAGGTATTATGTTTTTATTTAGATAGAGAAGGGAAAAGAAAAAAACGCAGTTCCAAAGTTAATTGCGTGAGGACAGTAGCAGTGTCTTCTTATGGAATGACTAAGAAGCACGGTTACGGGGCAACAACATGACACGGTTACATGACCGCATGATTTTTCTGAAAACTGGGACATGGAACATTGGGGGATACGTTAAGTACACAGATAACGGAATGGTACATCATTACGCTTATGTCAAAGTAAGTTTCAGAAATAGAAAAGTTAAAGATTAAAGTAATAAAAGTATAAGCAAAGCAACGTCCACTTACTAGAATTTGAAGACTTATTAGAATCTTGATTCGGAATGGCACATTACTCAATTGGAAAACTGAAAATAATACAAGTAGTGGAGATAGGAAGTAGTGGAGATAGGATTTCAAATGAGAGAGGTCCGAAGTTTTCTGTCTGAAGGTGTGTGTGAATATATTGGTGAAGGTTCCTTTTATAGAGAAAGGACCTGAGATAACTCAAAATGTTGGGTGAGTCGGTAAACTATGTGACCTTTGTTTGCTTTCTGTTAGGATGTGAATAAAGGGCTAGGAGAGAAAGCAACCATGTTACTTTCTTTTGCTTTCGGTGGGGATGTGACCAAAGTGAAAGCTGTCTTTAATTTCGGTGAGCTGTTTAGCTGGTAATGTTGAGTTTGAGTTATTAGATGGACAACTTTTCTTTCCCAATTGAGGAGAGAGTAATGAGTGAAGCCTTCTTTTTGACAAGGATCCAATGCTCTTTATGCAAATGGGTACTGAGCGTCTTGGAGCAGTGAACCGTGTGGGTTCCTTGGGGAGTTTACTTCAGTGAAGGCCGTTGTAGTTGATTCGTCTTAAGATTCATCATTAGCTTCTTGACTTGCCTGGGCTAGCAATGCTAACAAGAACTGTGTGACTTGGCCTTAGATTTTGTTTTTGAAGGCCCAGAAGAACTAACTATTGGGCTTCCAAGTCTGACTCTAGTAAGAGGAAGTGTTGGAACTGGATTACTTTGTTGAATTTTCTGAACTGGAGATGAGACATTGACTGGATATTCTAATTTGACTTGCTCAATGATTCGTTGTTGCTTGAACGAATCCCACCACTTACCAAGGAACTGACGAGTTAGATACTGACGAGTGATTGTGTTGTTAGCAATACTGACGAGTGACTGTATTGTTGGCAATACTAGATCACCACTTTGTATTTGGACATAAATACTAAGAGGGCATGATACTGACTAGCATGGTGGTTTACTTTATACTGGGAGGAAAAGTATGCCACTTGTTCTATCAGATCACAAGATAATATTTCTGGGATGGCCATGTTTGACTCCACCATCAAAAGAGCTAGGATGGAATAACTGATTTAAATTTGCGATCAAATGAAAAGAACCAAGAATGACTAAAAGACTCATTTTCATGGAGAAAGACTCTGTGCCATGATTCAATATCATCATAATAACTATATTGAAGTAATAAGTAGGGAGATCTCTCAGTAAGGATAGGTGACCCCATTCATCCAATGACACTATTATGGATATAGAGTGAATGTTAAATGACTTTGTTGGGATTGGCTCAATCTGTAATCAGCTTTATGACTATTGAGTTGTGATAGTCTATCTTGGCTCTGGTTTTTGGTTGAATAATGGTATCAACTACAACAGCCTCCTTTCGACGGTACCCATACGGTTCACTGCTCCAAGATGCTCAGGACCCATTTGCATAAAGAGCATTGGATCCTAGTCAAAAAGAAGGCTTCACTCATTGTTTTCTCCTCAATTGGGAAAGAAAAGTTGTCCTAATAATTCAGACTCAACGTTGCCATCTAAACAGCTGACCGAAAGTAAAGACACGTTTCACTTTGGTCACATCCCCACGAAAGCAAAAGAAAGTCACGTGCTTGCGTTCCCTCCTAACCCACTTTAGTCACATCCCAACAAAAAGCGAAGAAAGGTCACATGGTCTGCCAACAGCATTTTCAGTTATCTCAGCCCCTTTATCTATTAAAGGGGCTGTTGTTTTGAGAGAAGAGAGAGAGAAGTGTAGGGTGTTGACGAACCCTCACACATGTCAGTATTATTTATATTATTGTGCATCTCATTACAAGTCTACGATAGGCGATGTGGGACAAACTAACATAAACATATTCTAACTATTCTAACTGGGGCCTTCACCAACGTATTCACAAACATTTAGATAGAGAAAACTTCTGACCTCTCTCATTTGAAATCCTATCTTTACTTAGTTTTCCAATTCAGTAATGTACCATTCCGAATCAAGCATCTAATAAATCTTCCAATTCTAGTAAGTGGACTTTACTTTGCTTATACTTTTGATTACTTTAATCTTTGTGTTTTCGATTTCTGAATCTTACTTTGACATATGCATAATAGTGTTTTCCATTAACATGCTTTGTTTGTACTAATGCTTCATACTTTAATTAAGGGGTATTTGCACTTTGACCCCCTATACTTTGCCCGATTTGCACTTACACCCGTCATACTTTTTTTTTAGGCACTCACACCCCTTATAGAGATCCCAAATTTTGCTTAGGTTCGGATTTTGACTTTCTCGATCAAATTTCGATGATCCGATCCGTCCAATATGTTTGGAACGTGTTTTCAAGGATATCTAGCAGAAATCGGCGAAAAAAAAGACCGCAAATGGCTTGGATTAAGCAGTTTTTTGTAAACTGTATATGTTCGGATCAAACCCTTCCCGGTCATTTTTTTTCCCAGTTCCTTGCAGATACCCTTGAAAACACATTCCATACGCATTGGACGGATCGGATTATCTAAATTTGATCGGGAAAGTCGAAGTCCGGACCTAAGCAAAATTCGGGATCTCTGTAAGGGGTGTAAGTGCCCTAAAAAAAGTATGAGGGGTGTAAGTGAAAATCGAGCAAAGTAATGGGGGTCAAAGTGCAAATACCCCTTTAATTAATTGCTTTATAGTTTTGCTAATTTACTATTGTTCAATTGTAAGAGCTTATTCTGCCCTATGTTATCAGAGCCAAGTAGGTGTTGAGTTAATCTTATTCTTCTTGATATTCGATCCGTATTATAACCTGATTATCCTTGTTTAAACATTCTGCCATTAGCCACGCTAGTCTTTTTCCCCCATCTACTGTATGTCCTAGTGAGAGGCAGCTTAGAGGATAGGGTTTCCTGCCTGGTATCAGTTAACACAGGATAGGTTTGAAACAAGATAATTTCTGACATGAAATACTAGGAGGGTTTCTTTAGGATTAAGAACAATGAGTAGATTATTCAGGTCTAGCTCTTCAATCAGCTCAAGGGCTTCTTTATCTTCTATATACCAGACACAGTCAATAAATAAGAACATGAATATCAAGATGTAAATAAGATTCAGGAAATTGGAATATACCAAACTTCCTGTTAAAGAAGTCTATAAATCAAGTTTTTTAGAAGCATCTTTTAAAACAGATAAAGTAGCAAAAACTGTTGAACATGTTTATGCAATAACAAAGCAACAAGAAAGATGTATTCTTTTAACTACAGAATTTTTTAAAAAACATCTGTCAAGATGCTATAATTTATTCATGTAGTATTAGTACAAGGTGCAGTAAAACCTCTAACTAGAAAAGGGCTTAATTCCTCTATCCGATTATCTTTAAGAGATGGTAGGTTTACAGTGTATAGTGATAGCCTGCTCGGCTTAATGGAAACTAGTCTACATAACGGTTCCGTATAACTTTAATTGCTTTCCTGATTTACCACTCAGATTAAAAGATAAAAATATTTTAAAAACATTAACTTAAAATATTCAAACTATAGGTTCCATTACTAATATGATTGAAGGAAGTCACTCAATTGCTTTTTAACTTAACGTGTTCATTACAAGTGTGTGAAAACCAATTTAAACATCCATGCCTTAGTTAAAAGTCCTATTGACGAAACTTTACTTATACAAAGTTACACTACTAATGCTAATATAAAAGTACCAAGAATGATTCAATGGAGTGATATCCAATTACCAACTAGTTGGCTCAGTAACAATGAAAGTTATCAGCAAAAATGCAAAATAATACTAAAATTAAATGGAAAAAAATATGATGATAGTACCGTTTCTTCTAGTTCCCCTCCTTTAGAAACAATTCTTAGTGTTTACGAAGAACTTACTATCACAGCGTTCCCATTTAAGTTACCAGGTGAACACCCTGAGTTTGAAAAGATAATTGAAATAATGATTATACTAATCACTAATTAGTGTCTCAAGAATATAAGTAAACAATTAGGTAAACTAGAAAGTAAAACTGATGAAGGATCATCTAGCAATACTCCCTCATCTAGTAAAACTATAGAAAAATCTCTAATACATGTACTACTAAAAATCAAGACCAAAATATTGAGAACATTGAAGAATTATTGACTTAAGTTCACAACTAAAAAAGAAACAGCAGCTTTAAGTCCATGTGATTACTAAAAATACTAATAATGACACAGATACCTCTAGTCAATATTTACCTACATCATCTGACAAGAAAATTACATAATCAGAAGAAATAATTTTTTACTCTAGAAATTAATCGTGTTACCAACCCTAAATTAAATCCTACAAATGTTAACAAAAAATTGGTACTCCCGACTAATACCACCTGACCTTCAATATGAAGAAAGGAATTTAAGCAATCAATTTTCTGTCTCCTCTAGTCAATTATATGAATGCTATATCGATGGATTAAGTGAACGTGAAATATTAGAAGAGTTAAACCACTGTCTTGGTTTTTGTATGACCAATTCCTTCAAAAATTATTCATGCAGATGCCTCTGATATTGGGTACGGTGGCATTCTCCTCCAAAAATCTGTCCTAGTTCTCCAAAACAAATTGTTCGTTTCCATTCTGGTGTCTGGAATAAAGCGCAAAGTAATTAAAGTACTGTTAAAAAGGAAATTTTAGTTATTGTATTATGTATCTCAAAATTTGAAGATGAAATATTAAATCAAAAGTTTTTAGTCAGATTTGATTGCAAAAGTGGTAAATATCTTTGAGAAAAGGATGTTAAAAACATTGTCTTCTTTGCTAGATGGTAATCAATTATAAGCATTTTTTTATTTTAAAATTGAATATATTGAAGGAGATAAGATTCTATTCTTGATTTCCTTACTAGAGAATTTTTACAAAGCAAACAATGTTAACTGCTAAATTTACCATGTATTATTAAGTGTAATTTATCCCAAATAACCTGTTTATACCAACTAAGTATTCTCAGAAGCTGCTAGCATGGAGCTTTTCGATTGTCCCTGTCTTCTTAAAATGGTTTGGCGATACAACCGCCATGTTACAAATATGAAGGGAGAAATTACCTTATTTAAAAAATGAAAATTTCCTCAACAAATAGAGAAAGACATGCTCTGATGGCAATTGACTTCTATTTCTGCATATGAATCTGCATACGGGCATGGCCAAGACAAAGCTTGGAGTCTACATGTTTGCTCGTGATAGTCATTATCCATAAGTTCTATTTGATTTAAACCAAATTTAGTTATCATATCTGCACATTTGAAGTTTTTATGGCTTTTCTACAGGCTTTTCACGACAGTGAGGGATTCTCTTGGTTTAACATATGATGTGTCATTTGAATTGAACCTGTTTGATCGGTTGAAGCTTGGGTGGTATGTTATATCAGTAACATCAACACCAGGGAAGGTATGTAATTTTAGTTCCAATTGATTTCACAAATTGTTATTTTCTTCCATCTATGGTGCCTTAAGTTCTTAACTATTAATCACCGTAATTCAAGGTGTATAAAGCTGTTGATGCTTGCAAGAATGTCCTCAGAAGTTTGCATAGCAACAAGATTGACCAAACAGAATTGGACCGGGTTTGTTACTTTCCAAAGCTAGAATATATTGCTACATCTTATTCCTAGTTTTTGCTCTTTATTGGGATTTCCATTTAAGGAATTTTCCCAAAAGGTTTTGTACTTGTTTGATATTGAAGTTTGGTTTTGTCTTCTTACATAAAGCATGTAATCTCATATGGTCATGCTCAGTGAAATGGTTTCTGAATTTCGTACTACCTCCATCCCAAATTTTTGTCCACTTCTCAGCATGCATGCCATTTTTCAATTGCTTATATCTATCTTTCAATCTATAATACTACTTTTTGCGATTTAAAAATTTTCTTTTAATAGAAATGATTAAGATCTATCAAATAAGATCCATATTGCAAATATATAATATTATACTTTTGAAGCTATAAACAATTTCTTGAGGTGTCGTGAATAGTGAAATGGACAAGAAATGTGGGATGGAGGGAGTAGTAAAGAGTTAATATCACAAATTGTGGGATGAATACCTCATAGCGAATTTAATATGATATGAAACTTTTTTTCAACATTAACAGGCAAAACGGACCTTGTTGATGAGACACGAGGCTGAAAGCAAGTCGAACGCATATTGGCTTGGATTGTTGGCTCACTTGCAAGCTGCTTATGTCCCAAGGAAGGTGAATTCAGAAAATAACAAAAAGCTCTGCCTTGCCTTTTTTTTTTTTTTTTAAAGTCTTGTTCTCTTCTTAGGTTGGCAAATTCTGGTTTCGATAAATTACTGAACTATGTCTACTTCCACTTGTTCCACAATAGCCTTCCATTTGGGGAAGGAGGTGGTTTGTTTGATTTGAGTTAATATCCCATAATTCTTTTTTTTAATTATTATTTCTTCTTGGTTTGACACGTAATAGTTTTCGGCAAGTTACCGAACTATGTCTAGTTTCACATGTGCCACAGTAGCCTTTCATTTATTGAAGAAATTGATTCGTTTGTTTTGAGTTAATTTTTCAGAATCCTTTTTTTACTTCCAGGACCTATCATGCATTAAAGATCTTAATTCGCTATATGAAGTTGCCACAGTCGAAGACCTTTACCTTGCCTATGATCAGTTGAAGATTGATGAAAGTTCCTTGTATTCTTGCATTGGTGTTGCTGGGGCTCAGGCTGGAGAAGAAATTGCCGGTAAAGAAAATCTTCCTAGTTCTGTTGTCTGGTTTTCCTTCTTCATTGTCTGTGGATTACTAAATTGCAGAATTAGCAGGGAAAAATGGTTTTTCTGTATCCTTCTAATGAACTAGAAATGCTATGGATGTTATTGCTTACAATGTATAATGCAAATGGAAAAACAAATAATGGGAAAAGAAAAGATGCAACTTAGATTGATTCATCTTCTAGCTGGGACAAAGCTAGAGACTTTGGGTAAGGGTGCCATAGAAAGTGTGCATAATAAAGAAGTTGGCTTTTGATGGTTGATAGTTTCTGTGAAGTCGTCCTATAGAGATATCAATAAGACAAATCAAAAGCATGGCGTTGTATTCTGCAATCTGTGGGTGATTATTATTTGATAATCATTAGTAAAGCTACTTTTACGTATTTTAGATGAGAAAATCAGAGAACTACAAAGTAGAATTTAGATGTGGTATTACTAAATATGTTATGCTAATACATCGCAGCATTTTTCATACATTGAAAATTAATGATCAACGAAAGAATGTACCAAATGTAGAAGGCCATTGTATAAAAAAGTATAATAGGTATTCTTCAACTGTAGAGTTGCTAAAGTGATTATGCTGCCATTAGATTATTTGGTCTGTCTTGTCTTCTGATGCCCCACAATTCTTGGAATTTTAACTGATAACATTAATAAATTCTGTTAGTATCTTCAATCTTTTACTAACATATGAATATCTATTGTGCAACTTCCATAGGAGAGGAAGAATCAATTGAAGGCCTTCAAAGTGTTATTCCTATGGGGGGGCGTGGTTTATCGACAATGACACGGCCAACTACGTAAATATATTGGTTCACATTTTCCGATTGGAGCTGAAAGAGATATTTGACCATGAACAGGTATCTTTCTCACACATCGCCCTCAGATTAATTTTGCTCCCAAGTTTCCTTAAATTGGTAAGGACTCCATGTTATTGATTAGCAGGTGCTGTGCTATTGTTTGACAGAGGTTCCCTGTTGATGGGCAAAAGGAAATTAGATGGGTTATGATACGCTAAGCATCCCTTGTTGCATTGGTGATATTTTGATGGACATGCAGCCCTCGGAATCGTTATTGGGCGCGGTATGGCGATGGTATTATGCTATAACAAGCACGCCATCAATGGAAGGCTACCAAAATGACTCCTTCGAGAGTGAGCTCTGTTGCCTTTCAGTCTCTAATGTTTTACAGTCTGTGATGCTTTACTTCATTACATCCGGACTAATTATTCTTTTTCCCTCTCTGTGGTATTATTTATAGTCCCATGTTTTTATAGCATTAGCCATTAGGTATACCTGTACAATTGTTTGGTTCAAATAATTTTTGTACATTAAAGGGATAAAAACAGCCTTTCTAAATTGTTGCTCATGTAAATGTTGGTGCGAGGGTGAGAGGCATTCCGGTTCTTTTCAATGGAGAACAAATGCGTAATCGTTGCAAGTTGGGCAATTTGTTTCACACCCACGGTTTTTTCTCTTCTGCTGCAAAATGAATTAATTTTTTCCCGTTAGCCAAATGTACCATTATAAACCAAAATGCAAAAATCGAACCATCTTCACCCCACCTAGTCGCTCGCCATTCACCCACAGCACTTGTGACCTTCGTGGCTCAGCCACCCCTTCGTAAGTCCTTCCTATCAATCGTTGCCAATCTCTTGGCCATGCTGCACCATTGCCTTCACCAGCCTCTTACCTGCTTTAATACCCTGGCCCATCTCTGTCTTTTCCCTGTAGTCCCTCGCTTCCCTCTTTATTCTTCTCGTGTAGCTGCTTGAATTTGAAACCCAAACTTGTTTGGTTCCAGGGTTGAAGTTAGGGGTGGGAATTTATGACACGATACGAAGTTAGCGGGTTAGTGTTGAGTATTTCTGACATAAAACACGTATATGACACGACCTGAAAACTTGATTAGTAAATAGGTCGGGATCGGGTTGAACCGGCATAACCCGAAAATGACACGAATTAACTTCGTCTAATCGTGTTGTCACGGTAACCCGAACCTGACTAAAAAATGACGTGAATTAGCCTGTACGTTTTCATGCTTTGAAGTTGTGCATGAAAGTTTTCGAGCTCAATCCTGCTACAGCTAAAGTTTATCCTTTGATATCAAATTATTCTCTCCATGTTCCCAAATTTGCAAGGTTTTGGTATGTGGCTAAGGTTCTAAGCCTACACATCGTTTTGGTTGGCTATGATTACATATAATTTTGGTTGGTTATAATTACTCTCTTTGATATCTAGTCCCTTTAATATATTGTGATGGTTACTGTGGATTAATTAAAAAAAAATCACCTTGCAATAATAATAAAAAAAGTTAATTGTGTCAATCCGAACACGACACGAGTATTAGCAGGTCGGGTTACGGTTGATATTTTTCAACACGATTAATTAAGCATGTCATTTTGACACGAACCTGATTTGACATGAACACGGCTCGACACGACACGAACACGACACGACACCCACCCCTAGTTAAATCGCATGGATTGCGATAGGATAGTCCAATCGCAGGGTGATTTTCTTTGTTGAGGGACCACCCGTCCAATCATGGGTCTCGCAGTCATCCCTTGTGCATTTACACTGGAGCGGTTATCTTTCATCTTTGTCCAGCTCGATGAGGGGGTCGAAGCCAATGCTAAGGGCATCTCTAGTGCACTACCTAAAAAATGCTCCCTAAAATGTACACCTAAGCACATGTGGGGCCCTATTTTGTTTGCTAAGAACTTAGTTAGCTAGCTAAGGAGAAATGCACTTTAATGGGACTCCCTAAAAATGTTCATTATCTTTTAGAGTGGGACCCATTTAAGTGGCCCCTATAACAAAAAAGTAACGGCTATATGCCAACAACGGCTATATGCCAGCAACGGCTATTTTACCAAACCAGAACAATACAACGACTACATCCAACGTATATAATATAATTTTGCTTCATGGCAACCCAAAACAAAGACCTTGCACATACTGTTTAGTTTCCTGAAAATAGAGACCTTTCAAAAATAAAGCAATGGCATCACCATCAAAGTTATCTTCTCAAACAGAGTCGTCATCGTCTACATCGACAAGTTCTTCAACTCAAGAGAGCTCGTCCTCGTCCGATGGAGATCAAGAGACAATTTCCCAACGCCATCGTAAACGGGTGCAAAATTTGACAAATTTGCTTCATCCATCACTAATGCCAACACTACTCATACAACCAGCCAGAAGACAGTATATAAGACGTGATCGAGAGGGAAGTCACCGACAAATATGGAGAGATTACTTTGCTAAAGATTGTACCTTTCCTCTAGAATACTTTCATAGGCGATATCATATGCGTCGAGAGTTGTTCCTTCGCATTTTGAAGGACGTTGAAGCATACGATAACTACTTTGTTCGAAAAAGGGATGCTCTTGGACGTTTGGGGTGCTCTTCATTACAAAAGGTTACGGCAGCGGTACGTATCCTTGCATATGGATATTGTTCTGATAATGTTGATGAGTACTTAAAGATTAGCGAGAGTACTGCTATTGAAAGCTTAAATCACTTTTGCAATGCTATAATTGCGTTGTATGAAAGTCAATACCTTCGCTCGCCTAATGAACAAGATGTTGCACGTCTACTTCGTGAAGGAGAAGAAAGAGGTTTTCCGGGTATGCTTGGGTCCTTGGATTGTATGCACTGGGAATGGAAGAATTGTCCCACCGCATGGCACGGCATGCATAGGGGTCATCATCATAAGCCTACCCTCATATTGGAGGCAGTTGCATCACGCGATCTCTGGATTTGG
The DNA here is from genome assembly GCA_020921065.1 of Vaccinium darrowii. Classification (NCBI taxonomy): domain Eukaryota; kingdom Viridiplantae; phylum Streptophyta; class Magnoliopsida; order Ericales; family Ericaceae; genus Vaccinium; species Vaccinium darrowii. The sequence continues at coordinate 21,421,592 of CM037153.1, read as the reverse complement.
CATGCTTTCTTTGGTATGCCAGGTTCTCATAACGATATAAATGTCCTAGATCATTCCCCATTATTTGACACTCTTATTCATGGTAAAACCCCTTCTGTTATGTATGAGGTGAATGGGCATCCATACACATTAGGGTATTACCTCTCTGATGGTATTTATCCTCCATGGGCCACATTGATCCAGACCATTGCACATCCTGCCACAGGAAAAGAGAGATTGTTTGCTCAAAAACAGGAGTCTGCTAGGAAGGATGTTGAGCGAGCCTTTGGCGTGTTACAAACAAGGTGGGCTATTACACAAGGACCCGTGCGTTATTGGAAAAAAAAAGATCTTTGCAAAATTATGAAAACATGCATCATACTTCACAACATGATTATCGAAGATGAGGGTGGTGACGTAGAAAGATGGAGACCTCCATCGGACGAGGTAGTATCTCATCCAGAATACGCTCGTGATCCAGAGCTTTTGGTTGCACACATCTCCTCTCGCCTCGACAGAATTCGCAACAGAGGGACAAATTCAAGACTCAAATCTGACCTCATGGAACATTTGTGGCTCCGATTTGGCGATGAAGCTATTTAAAATGCTGTTCAACTATGTTTCAAAATTTATGTCTTTATTTTAGTTATCTTGTCTTTGAAAGATATGGTTCTTAGAAAGATATGATTTAACGAAACATTTTCCACATATGGTTCTTTGAAAGATATGAGTGAGATTCAAACAAGTGAAACAAAGAGCATAATTGATTAAATGAAACATATTCTAGGTTCCATTGTTCCAATACAATATAATTTAGGTGGATTGATGATGACTCATCTGGTTCTAGACCAAAACAATAAAAATGAGTCAACTCCACTTTGATTCTCTACTGTGGCCTAATATAAGTCTTTCTTTGCCTAATATAGTTATACTATATCGAATAAAACTATTACATACTACCACTTGAGCCATCACCAATTTCTCCCTGTTTCATGCGCGCTATTATAGCCTTCTGTTGTGCAATTACCCAAGCTTTTCCTTCTTCTGTCGAAATTGAATTTATATCTGTCATCATTATATCCTTCTCCAACCTCATTTGGTCTTTCTTGAACCTCAATTGTTCTTGCTCAAGTTTCGCAGCTATTTTCATTCGTTCTTGTTCAAGTTTAGCCTCTATTCTCCGTTCTTCTTGCTCTTTTTTTGCCTGTATTTTCATCTTTTCTCGTTCACTTGCAAATTTCATCTCTCGTTCCACAATTTCCACATTCTCCTTTCGCATGTTGCTAAATTCGGAAGCAAATAAGTGTAGACCTTCTACTTGGTCAGCAATCATCTTCCGGCGCCGTCCATATTTTGTGACTTTAGTCCCCATGGGTCTCTCTAATTCACAGGGTTCATCGATGATTGGTGTTACATCATCATCCTCAAGACTAACTGTTCCCGCAGCTGAACTTGGTGTTGCCGGAGTTGAAGGGTTAGACGGATTGGCAACGAAATCAACGTCCTCATAATTACCTTCACGTTTCTTCTTTTCTGTGGTCTTCTGTTTTCTTTGTTGTTGCTCTTGGGTATAGTTCGACCATTTTGCCGTGTCTTTGAGGATTAACCAACAGCCATCCCACTTAAAATTATGACCTTCTGACTGATAATACAATTTTTTTGCAGCCCCAATCTATACAATAATTTCAATCACATTAGAATTAGATGCATAAACATTAGGACAGTAGCCAAAAAATTTAAAATACTTACCGAATCTTCAAGATTAAACCCACTCGTTGGACTCCTCTCTATCTTACGTACACATCCAGAATATTTGTTAATGTGGGATTGAAGGGTCGACCAACGGTGCATCAATCCTGTTGTATTTCTTTCAGTTTCATGACCCATAATTTTGTTAAACTCGTCTTGAATTCGCTCCCACAACTTTCCCCTCGGTTGATCTGTACCGATGACGGCATCTTCCGAGATTCGCAACCAAGCCTTACATAATGCTTCATCTTCCTCCTTGATCCAATTTGGATTTCGTTCCTTAGAACCAACTTGAGCCTTTTTCCTCGTTTGGGTTGTGGTAGATTGCACACCATCATTTGTGGAAGGTTCTTGGGTATTACGTTGAGATTGTGCAGCCACAAATGGATTGTAGGGAGGGACAGGAGGGTTGAAGAGATATGAAGACAACGAATTTGGATCAAAATTTGGGAAGTTGAATTGTTCATTGAGTTGGGCATTAAAAAATGGAGGTGGAGGCCTTGGATTCATTTTAAGAACAGAGGTTTCTTGGGTCTGTGGGTTTTGAAAAACAGAGGTTCATTTATATTCCCCTTGCAACAACGGAAACCTTTTGCAACGGAAAGATTTTAAATTTTGAACTCAACCGGTACACTTGGTCCCACAATATTCCCACAATCCGTCCCTTCCCTCTATCTCTCTCCTCTTTCTCTCTCCTTAAGTACCTCCCCAAATTTAGGTAGTCATTTAGGGCACTTTAGGTAGTGAGGGGTGCCACATAGGATTTTAGGGAGCCAACTTTTGTGCACTAGAGACCATTTTTTGAGGTTTTTCTTAGCTAACTAGTTAGGGCACTTTAGGGAGCTCTTTTAGGTAGTGCACTAGAGATGCCCTAAGGCCGGAGTCAAACTTTCTGATCTCTGAACCAAAAATTAGAACGATATGCCGCTTAGTTGGCTCAACAACGATGGAGGAGTTTTGTAACATTTTGTAAACTCAAAAAATTCCGACAAATGAGGAGTTTTATTATAACATTTTGGACACTGAAAATTCCAACAAAGGAGGAGTTTGACTGAGTCACTCCAGCCATGCCGGTGGGGGCCTCAAAACCAACAAAATTGTGAATATTTTTTATAAACTTTATGTGCGTTAAATAGTTATCGAATAAATAAGGCATGTCTGTAGAATCGTGAATAAAATTGAGTTTTGTACTTTGTAATTATTTCATAAGATACAATCAAATACACATACGTTAGTATTAGTTAGTGAAAGAAAAGAAACAAAATAGTTTTATTACCCAAAACCAAAAAGATATATATTAGCAAAGGCACACTTTTGTAAACGATTTTTTATTTTATTTTTGTTCTATTTGTCAAATGTAGAGTTACTGCATTGTTTCATTTACAAACTTTTCTGTTTATGTTTGTTTGGTCCCTAGATTACCAATTGAGCCTATTTCATCCTTCTACCTTTGGCGGGTTGAGCACGTGTTTGTTCACCCGTGAGGGTTCCGTCCTTGTACTTAATGGTTTGTGATAAATTAGACTTAATAGACCATAATTCAAAAAATGAAGGATGAAATACAATGAATTGATAGGTTAGGGACCAAATAAACATGGTAGTATAGGCAAGAATGATGTATTAACCCTTCATACGGTGGTGTACTTCACTGAGTCTCTATCTAAGCGACTGAGACGGCTTGTTGTGCTTAGGGCACAAGAGATCTTAATGTGCCCCATTTGTGGATCTCGTGTGAAGCCTAAAAACATAGTTCGAATTGCTCATTTTGTTTAGCTCATCGAGTTTGCCGTGTAAGGAAAAAATCACAATGAAGGAACCTAGGTAGCGACAATCGATACATATTTATCTTGAAATTTATTGTAAAATTATACTAGCTGTGGAGTTTTTCCAAGATAAATGTTTTTCATTCATGTCACTAAGTGTGAATTTTTGCATATGCAAGAAACTCAATGAGCCGAACAAAATAAACATTTTCCCATTATTTTAAACTCAAAATAGGATTCGTCTAAGTCGTGGGAACACATGCTTTCTTCATCTTGCAACTTTGGTTCCACAGGTTGGAAATCATCTAGCGGATTTTCTGAAAGGTACTTGGCTATGACGCTCCCTTTCATTGATTTCGGATTGGTGAAAGCAATATCAAATTCAAACAAGACCATACGCTAGCTAGAGATACGGTTGGACAAGGTTGGTTTAAAAAATGCGTTAACGGGGATTTACCTCGGATGTGGTGTGATCTAACATGTACTGTCTTAACTATTGGACCGTCCGTGTTAATGCAATTTAGTTTGTTTTTTTAATAGGAGGATGAAGCCATTATTCTTTGATTCTCTCAAAGGCTCTCCAGCATTCCTCAATCAATAGGCACACTGTTTCACAAGCAAGGATGGTGTCAGGGGGTGCGGCTAGGAGAGGCAGTCGTTCCCCTTATGTCTTAAAAAATTCGTACTATTACATTGAAAAAAAAATTAAGATCACACTATATAGTCTCGTCCCCCATCAGTTTTTTCGTTTAAAAAAAATAATAGTAACTTTAATATTTGTCAAGCTACGAAACAACTTTGTACTAAAACTGGTTTCAATGAGGTTTAATTACAATTCTAAGATGGCCTGAAGTCCAGAGACCACTCTAAAGAGTTTTGGGCTTAACTGAATCAATTTTTGGAGGTGTTTGGGAGCCTACTTTTTAGCTTTTGATTTTTGACTTTTTGACTTTTTGGTTTTTTGGCTTTTGGTCAGAATGAGTTTTGGATGTGGGAGGAGTGTTTGGGAGAAATGTGCAGAATGTATTTTGGAAAGGGAAAAGGAGAAGTAGAAATCAAAAAGTAGGGGTGAGGGTGTTTTTGATTTCTTGCTTCCATCTTCACAAACGGAAAAATAGTTTTTGGTAAAACAACTTCTGGGTGTGTCGGCCAAACACCCAGAATGCAAAAAGGAGAAATCGAAAAACTGATAAATAAGCGGCCAAACGGGCTCTTTGTGCACTAGAGAACATTTTTGAGTTTTTCTTAGGTAACTAGTTAGAGCACTTTTGGGTACTCTTTCAAGTAGTGCACTAGAGATGCCCCCAGAGGTGAAGAGAAAAGAAAAGAGCAAAAGAAATTGGGGGCTCCCAAAACAGTTGATTCTCAATTCCAAGAATTGAACACTCGGTTCAAGGAAGATACAATGGAGTTTCTCATTCTCAACACATCTCTAAATCCTTGCGATGGCTTCAGATCATTCAAGATACTTGCAAGCTTCCAGAGAAGTATTATTCAATGGATTTCACTGAGCAAGAAAAGTATCACTTAAGAGATCAATTGCAAAATTATAAGCTTGATGTGTCTAGGCATCATAAGTTCTAAAATCTGTCAACGATATATATCATCTTTTCGATAGGTTGATTCGGCTTATATTAACTTTACATGTTTCAACAGCTATAACTAAACGTGCATTTTTTGCTATGAAATGTGTGAAGACAAGACTTCGCAACAAGATGGAGGATGACCATTTAGCAAATTTCTTGCTCAAGGGTTGGACACAGACTCTATCATTGATGCTTTTAATAACAAGAAAGAGTGTCGAAAACAGTTCAACATGCCTGATTTCAGTAGACACTAGATAGGATTAAATAAACGTTAATACCTTTTGCAATCTAAGTTGATATTAGAAATATGTTTAGTTTCATATATATTGGTGTTATTTTGTGTGTGTGTGTGTGTGTGTATTTATTTATTTTATTCTTTTTAAGTTAGTAAAATTCGTATAATTATCTTATTTTAATTATGTTTTATTGTGTATATCCGTTTTCCTACGCCAAAATCCTAGCTCCGTCCTAGCGTCCATGTTCACAAGAGTTGTAAGATAAGTTCACCGGTATGAGTCATTTGGGTGATGAACTTAGGTGTAGTTGAGTTTTCTGAGAAATTAAAGACAAGACTTCTGTCTCTTTCTTAGGTTTTTGGAATCTCTCCATGATTGCCTTGATTTTTGTTGAGTCGATATTGATTTCTATCCGAGTGACGACACAGACTTCGTGAATTGGTTGCCGCATGTAAACAATAATATAACTGTCGAGAAAGCGGATAAATATCAAAGACTCGCAAATTACTAGTGCCTATGGCACTGCCAACAATGATCTTAGTTGCTTCCAATTTTTCATCTTAGATCGTTTCAGGATCTTAGTTGCTTCCATATTTCCTCTTAGTTTGTTTGTGTGTACTTAAATTTATGTGCGTATATATAAAAATGCATTTGCTATTGGGGGCCAAGGTCACCTCTAATAGAAAATTTCTACTGTTTTTATTGTTATTATTTCGTTATTATGAAAACATTTTATCGATAAGTCTCCACTACTTTATTATGGAACTCCATGGGTTAGGCTAGGTTTCCACTAAAGTATTTTTAGTATTTTTAAACTACAAGTTGTCAAATCATTGATGTATGCAGTCCAAGAATAATAAAAATACCAAATATATCGTAGTGAAAATTCACCTTTATACTCTACGAAAAAATCACATGAGTGGTCCCCTAAAAGAAGAATTTTAATTACCATTTTCTACTCCAGTAAATTTAAGAATTATGTAAAATCCACACTCAAGGTTCGTTTTGGCTTTGGCCCCAGGATTCATTTGTAAAATGCAGGATGAGTTTCTCACAGTTGCTTTGGGTTTATTCATTGTGAAGGAAATTATTTTCAAAAATTAGTTCCGACTCAATAATATACTCCATCCGTCCCAAATTGCTCGTCCTTTTTGGGGAAATTTTTTAAGGAGACAAAACTAATGTCTTAGAGTTTCAAAATTATTCTTCAAAACTGTGAAGTTTATATTAAGTGGTCTTAAATTGTTTATATATTTCAATATTGATCTAAAAAAATATGCAATATAGATTTGATATGTGAGAACCCATGTGATTGTCCCACATCGGTGGGATGGGAAATGTGAAATGTAAATATAAACGATTTCGAGCAGTTACTGTATAACTTGAGATTAACCTTTTGAGTCACGTGGTTAGGCTAAGAGTTAGCAGGTCAGCTGGGGCGGGTCGTTACAGGCCCGGCTTCTTATTCATCGTTGGAGAAGTTCAGTTGTCAATGCTAGGAATTTATTATACTCCCTCCGTTCCATATTAATGTTCCACTACGAAAAGTCGTGCCATTTTTCAAATAAAAAAATGAACTACTTCCGTAAATCATTTTTTGAATTTTTTCGCACCGAATTAAAGTACTTGACGAGTACTTTAATTCGGTGCGAAAAAATTCGAAAAATGATACACGAAAGTACTTCATTTTTTGATTTGAAAAAAGGTAAGAGAGAGAAAGTGGGGACATTATTTAGGAACGGAGGGAGTACTTAGCAACCCATGAGATAAGTTGTGTTCGAGAACACTTGAAAGTTGCCCAAGTTTAGCAAATGGTTTTTGTGGGGGACGCTTCACCGGAATGACCTCTTTGGCCGTCTGGTACTGTACGGAGGGGTAGTCGTTGAGCTGAACCTCATTGGGGTCCTGGGGATTCACCGGAGAAGAAGGCTGAAGCTTCTGAGGTACGCCGGAGGGGGACCTGCACAAGGAAGCAACCACGTTAGTGCCTAGCCCGGACAGAGGTGGTCCGGGAAGGCACTCCGATGGCTAAGTTAAAGACGGAGGGAGAAGTTTAGTGGAGAGTTATAGAGAGAGAAGGTACAGCTGAGTGTTTAATGTAGAGAGAGAGAAAGAGAGCCAGCCCCCAATGAAGATGGTGAGGGCTATATTTATAGGCGAGGGGGCGCGTGTCCCCCACGCCCTCGGGGGCTCCACGCGCTTCGTCCTTATCAGCGCATTAAATGCATGGATTGACGTATGTCTCTCAAGTGGCGCCTCGGCCGCTGCCTTCCCAGAGTTGTCACCTGTCACTGATATTCCCATCAGTCAAATCCCCTTGCAAGCGTAGCCCGTGGGGTTGGTGGTTTGCCATAAATGCAATGTGAGCGGGGTAGTTGAGTCCATTTAATGAACCGCTCAGACTGTCAGAGATGCCTCGATCAAGCCCCCGACATCTAATGCGACCCCCCGGGACACCGAGGTCAATCGACTCGGACCGGGAGGCACCTGGGAACAGGCCCCCTAGGACTGCCACAACTTACCAGCGCAGGCTCTCGCAAGGGGCACACCTGAGGCCCCCTAGGCTCTCTGAGACCTTCGGTGGCACTTCCACGAGTGGGAACCGAGGGGAGACGTTCCCGCCGAGGCCATGGGCCCAGCCGAGTCGCTGGTCGTTAGACCTCCGGCCTTGTCGAACGCATTCCTGCCCGAGACGGCATTCGGCCAGAGCAAGGGGTCTCGGCCTTCTTGAGCTGCTTGGGCGAGAGTAGTCCTTTGGATCCAGCTCCCCATCCGGGGCCGAGGCTAATGGACCTCGAGTCCCTGGCCGCTACAATTTTTATTGATTTAAAGTCCAGCGATTTGGGTCTGTGATAAGAGACTGGAATTTCTTGAGGTTTACTGAAGAAACGGGGTGTTGTGTTTGGAGAGATGGAGGAAATTGAATTCCTGTGTAATCCAGTGGAAAAGATTTGAAAAAATTGAAAGGTAGCACAATGTTTTGTACAGAGTCTTGAATGGACCATTATTTATGATTATTCTACTAGTGAGAGTTTATTTTGTTGACTGGTTTGATGTTGAAGCCACTGGAGAGACAAAAGCTGATACTTGACAGTCAAAAGCGCTATACAGAATTATATTATTCTTTAGAGGTTTTGTGTCACTTTGGTTTCAATTAGGGTAATTATCAGTTACCTCCCCTGAGGTTTCTGACACAATCACATACCTCCCTGAGGTTTCTGAAATAACACTGCCCTCCTCTGCTTTTGCTGACAATACCATGTCACCCCCTTCCGTTAGAATGCAGTCAGGAAATGGATGGAAAAAGATGATGTCATTGTACATGCAATTGTAAAAAACATAAACTACCCTCACCTTTACTCTCCTTTGCTAAATACACCATGAACAGTTGCCGTAATACAACTCAGAAATCTGAAGGTAAAGAGAGAAGACAGCCATAGTAGTTCCAAGGTAAGCCATCTTAAGCAATTACAAGTAGAGAGGTCTCTCTAATTTTTTAAAAACTTTCTAAAACTAGTGACGTCTGTTTTTCTTTCTTTGAGGTCTCACTAATTTCTCTAAAACTAGTGAGGTCTCACTAATTTTTCAGGACTCACGTCTCACTAATTTTTGTAAAACTAGTAAGGTCTCACTAATTTTTCAGGACTCAGGTCTCACACTAATTTTTCAGGACTCAGGTCTCACTAATTTTTGTAAAACTAGTGAGGTCTCACTAATTTTTTTTAAGGACTTAGGTCTCACTAATTTTTGTAAAACTAATGAGGTCTCACTAGTTTCTCACTAGTTTTCCTTAATGTTCTGAACTTGAACAAAGCTCCTCTGAAAAATGCAGCAACAAATGCAGAATTCAAAAGAAAACTAGTTGTGCTCATGAATACAGTAGCAAAATTCAGTAGCATTTTGTGCTCACAAATACAGTAGCATTTTGTGCTCATGAGTACAATAGCATTTTGCTTACAGTTGCTATCGCCAATGCAAAATAAAACAAGTAGATGTTATAACAATACCAAACAATACCAAATCAAGGCCCTATAAGCCAGGGCAACAACAAAACACCATAGTAGTAGCATAAATAAGTCCTAAAGTTATAAATAAGTCCAAAGTACCAGCCATAAATAAGTCCTAAAGTTATAAATAAGTCCAAAGTACCAGCCACAAAATAGAAGTGTTGTAACTTAGTATAGGGTACTAAGAAAATCTATTCAGTGTCAACAAATACAACTTTGCCATATGCAAGTACTGAAAACTCACTTAGAAGGGAGCCCAATCTGAAGGATGGCTTTGAGTGACACACTGTGAAGGCTGTGTCTGTGATGTACCAGCTTCATTAACCTAATTTTATTGGCAAAACATAATTTAAGTATATGTCCTTATTAGTCATAAGGTTGTGAAATTACTTAATCATGTAAAATTAATTAAGTACATGTTCTTACATGAGGTGCAGCTGCTGTGTTTGTTCCCCTCCCCCTGTTACTGCCCCTTCCTCTGTTGTTTCCCCTTCCTCTGGTGTTTCCCTTGCCTCTACTAGTGCACCTGCCTCTGGTGCTAGTGCCCCTGCTGCTACTGCCCCTGCCCCTACTGCTACTGCCTCTGCTAGCAGCAATGTTGTCACCCATGTTAGCACCACTGCCTATATCAAATGTTCCCCCACCTCTGCCCATACCTCTAGTTCCTGTACCTTTGGTAGTAGCTCCACCTCTGCCCTTTATTGGTCCTCTTTGACAAGTTCTCTTGTTATGCCCAAAATCTTTGCACCACACACACCTAACAGTTTGTGACCTTTTCCCTATTTTTTCAGGTTCATCAGCTGCTCGTTTCCTATTTTTCCTTGGCCTACCTGACAATCTCCTAAGGGGTGGTGGTTCTAGTGGGTCACCTGGGACCATTGTCCACATTGTAGGATCAAGAATTGGGTGTATCATCCTCCCATGTGCTCTCAAGTACATGTCCTTAGAAAAGTATGAGTGAACATAATCTTCTACATTTTTCCTATCCTTCACTATTGCAGCCATTGCATGCTTGCATGGAGTCCCTGAAATCTGCCACTGCCTACAAACACACTCAATCTTCCCCAAGTCAACCAAGTATCTCACCCCATTGTCCATTACATCATACTCTGTCCCACCACAATATTCTGCCTTACAATGCCTTGAAAACCTCTGAATTTTGGTGCAAATTTTCTTACTGTTTGCTGTTATACCATCCTTCCATGCCACTCCTTTTTTTATACCTAGTTTGGATTCTAGACATCACTTTGCACCTTATCCCCTCTAACATGGTAAGAATTGGCTTTCCTTTAAGAGGGCCAAGCCAATTATTGAATGACTCTGTCCCATTATTTGTGATGTGATCAGACCTCACTCTCTCATCAAATGCATGCCTTGCCCATGAGCTCACACTAAGCTTGGCCAAATGATCATGTGCCTCTGTGTTTATCTCCTTAATTGCAGCCATATGTTTATTAAAGTCTCTTTGGTTATATGCCCTAGCAGCATACCAAAATTTTTTCCTTAGAAGAAGGCCAGGGAATTTTGCCTTGAAATTGTTATACAAGTGTTTAGCACAGAATCTGTGTGATGCCTTAGGTAATATCCTCTCAACAACCCTATCCAACCCCTTTTGTTGGTCACTCATAATGGTCCAAGCCCTATTCTGTCCAGTAGACCTAATTATGGTCTGAATGTGATCAAGAAAGAAGCCCACACTGCCATTATTTTCACTTTTTACCACTGCCACTGCCAAAGGAAACAACCCACTGTTACCATCTAATGCCACAGCAGAAATAAGGACACCTCCGTAAGGACCTTTAAGGTGACAACTATCTATCCCTATGAAAGGCCTACATCCATTCAGAAATCCATTGATCATAGCTTCAAATGATACAAACAGCCTCATAAACATGGGATTTTGAGTGATATCAGGCCTATTGAACTGCATTTTGAACAAAGTTCCAGGGTTTGTCTTCCTAACCTCTACTGCATAGGTTGGAAGAAGCTTATACTACCCACCATGACTGCCCTCAAGCACATCCACGCACTTTCTTCTGACCCGATATAGTTGTATCCTAGATGTCTCAATGTCATACCTAGTGTTCAACTTCTCTTGCATGGCATCCAAACCTAATTGAGGGTTGTCTTTGAAATCCTGAAGAAGTTTCCTTGCTATCCAGGTAGATGTTGCATCCTCATTTTGGTTAACCCTAGAACAAGTATGCTTCGATCATAAAAAAATGTGTTGATTTCAAAGGCAAAACACAACAAATGCACACATGTGTTGATTTCAAATGCAAAACATAAAAGCCCCAATTTTTATAACCCTAACTGTATCGATTGGACCCAAAAAATCAAAAATTGAACTAATAACAACCTAAAATGGCACAACACGGCTTAAATGTAAGATTTTGTTTTCATTTTTACCTCTAATAGCTTCAAAACCCATGGTTGGGTTGTGTTTTTCTCTTTGATCATCCTAACACACGATCTTCAGCAAAAACGAACCATGTTCTTCAGGTGTTGGTGTAGATTTCGTGATCATTGTGGGGATTACGTGATGTTACCAGCTTCGATCATCATCTTCTGTGAATTTTGTCTCCTCTCTCTCTCTCTCTCTCTAAGTCGCGTTTCTTTCTTCTGGAGTGTGGAAGAATGAGTGAATGGAAGAAAAGGGAAAAAAAACCTAAGTATGGTTTATAACCAAAAGGGCATTATTGTATTTTCAGGGTCTTCTAACGGGGTGTTTTAACACCGTCTAAGTGTTTTTGGCGGGAAGGGGGTGACATGGTATTGTCAGCAAAAGTAGGGGAGGGCAATGTTATTTCAGAAACCTCAGGGGAGGTATGTGATTGTGTCAGAAACCTCAGGGGAGGTAACTGATAATTACCCTTTCAATTATGTGCTCTATGTCTATCGTTATTTAATTTTGACGACAAAATTTCCTAAGAGGGGAGGGATGTGACGACCGTCACCTAAGGATTATTACTACGAGGACGGTTCGTGAACGAAACGGGTGATCAAGTTATTCCGTAAGTCACTTATGACTTTTTTTCGAAACTACTCGTAAATTTGGAAAGAAAACAAGTATATAGTGGAGATGTGACTTATGTAGTCACTTAATAAAACAAATTAGTGAAAAAAAGAAAAAGAAAAAGAAAGAATGAAACGTGGAGAAGGCTGGAGAATTCCTCATTGGACTGGCTTGGGTGCCACCTTACACATAAGCATGACACCTCATGCTTAAAGCTACACCTCATGCTTAAGCATAAGAGAGCTTAATTTTAAGAGACCATTTGGTTCTCCTTCTTTTTGGCTACTGCACCGAAACAATAGAGAGAGAGGAGAAGAAAAGAGAAGGGACCAGATACCGGAAGTTGACGAAAATTCGATTTTTGGCTAGGTGACGTTATTCGCTAAGCTGAGAGTCAGTCGAGACGTGTATATTGTTAGCTGCGTCGTCGGAGATAAGGTGAAACATGCATATCTTGTTCACATATTTGTTTTTAAAGTGTGATATATCTGCTGGAACTTTTTAAAATTGTGTTTTAAATTGAATCATGAATATTGGTTAATATGTGAAGTAAACTTGGCAAAGTTATATATTTTTTTATGTCGATATCTCTAAACATTTGTCCGGGCTTGAGGACTTTAAACAAACAAAGCATATTGGTGTTATAGGGGTGAGAGATGCGGGCCAGGTATCTCGATGGTTTGACGTCATTCCCATTTATTGCAGAGGTCGCTCCTCTTTTATTCTGGTCGAAACATGTTCTTGAAAGATGTGCCAAATCGACTAGTATTATATAATGTGATATTTAATATCGCGATGATTTTCTGCTTGATTTTGAAAAGCTGGATTTCATTTCTATGAATGAACTGAAAGATTTATTATCTTGTTACTAAGAATCTTTTTATTGCTTAGTAACTGAAAAGTATGTGTTGGAACTTGTGGCTCATATGGAGAGGAACCAAGAAATTCTGATGAAAGGCCAGATGCCGGAGCGGAATCTTGTTACAAAATTATTAGGGTTGGAATAGAGTAGGGCTATATATACTCTCTATTGTAAAAACCCTAGCCGATTTTGATCATAATAATACAGACTCACCCTCACTCCCGTGGAGATACCCGATCTTGGGGAACCACGTAAATTCCTATGTTGATTCTTTACTATTTTCGTATTCGTTATTGTGTGCGTGTGGTGATTATTCTAACAGTATGATTTAAACTTTTTGCTTGGCATTGCCTAAATCCATGATTAGAATGTTTTATAAGATATGGGGTGTTTCATACGAGCTTTAGCTTATGGAGTTTTCAAAAATCATACTTTTCAGGTCCGCAGCAGTAGATGGATTATTGAAGTCATTTCGGTTGTTGGTTTTTATGTGTTGATATTGTTGTGGGGACTTTTAGTTTTGTCGTTTTGGTAGCCGGTTTGTCTCGGCCAAGTGAGGCTATGGTTATTTATACATGCGTTGTAAAGTATTCACTTTTGTACTGCACGCAGAACTCTGGTGTATTTTAAGACTATTGAAATTGTGCTTCCGCAACTTGCATAATTTCCTTAAGAAAACTTCTTTTGATGGTTGGATTGTATAAATTCCCTAAACTAGTTTAAATATTTAGGCCTAGGGTGACCTGGACTTACTGGCCGGTCACTAGACCTCTAACCCACGGGTTTGGGCTGTGACATGATAAGTCTTAATTAGATGTTTTATACAAAATTTTATAAATCATGAAAAACATTATAAACTAAACATATAAACGATTTAGAAATGACATGAATTTCAAAAACTGTGAAATAAATTGGAGAGAAAGAGTACTTTAAAGGGTAAAACTGGAAGTTGGTCATATTTTGATAGTTGTTTTTAGAAATAGGACCAACATTTTAGGACATCCCAAAAAAGAAAGAGGGACTAGCAATTTGGGATGGAAGGAGTATGACTTTTGAGATCCTTTAGTGTCACACTAACCATTGAAACACTTTTATTTTTGGGGAAATTACATTAAACCCCCCTCGGACTATCGCTCTGACACGAGTTGCCCCCTCCAACTATTGGCTCAAACAGTTAACCCCCTCCAACTTTCCACGCGTGTGCGAGTTGCCCTGCCGTCGAAACAGACGCATCCAACTAACGGAATGGTAACCAAAATGTTACCCTCTCTCTTTCCCTCCATTTACCATCACCCATGTTTTCATCCCTAAAAACCCACCTAAAAATCCATCCCTCACAATAGATTAGGCGGGAATTTTCCCTCCAATCCTTCCATCCCTCTATTTTTTCCCAACATTTTTAGTGAGATCTCACTGAAGTGAAATTAGTGAGATCTTACTAAGAACTGGAAAGTTTAGTGAGATCTAAACTGAAATTAGTGAGATCTTATGACAACTGGGGATTTTAGTGAGATCTCACTTGAATTGGCTGGAAATGCATAGTTTCCTTAACAGTTGTTTCCTTCCATTTTGGTATTCAGAGTAGTGTTATGAGTTTTGATGTGTTAACATATATGTGTGTGTGTGTGTGTGTGTGTGTGTGTGTGCGTTTGTGTGTGTTAACGTTGAAGAAGAGAGATAACCATTGGGGTTAACGGGTAACGTATTCTATTAGTTGGTTGCACCAATTTTGACGGCGGGGGGCAACTCGCACACGCCTAGAATGTTGGAGGGGGTTAAATGTCCAATAGTTGGAGGGGCCAACTCTTGTAAGAGCAATAGTCTAAGGGGGTTTAATGTAATTTCCCCTTTATTTTTTTTGCTGTTTCGTTTTTTTGGTATGTTAAGACACGTAGATATTGTATTTTGCATTGGGTACTATTTAGACATTTAATTGTTTTACATATTCAAACTTGAACCAGGATATGAAATCCTGGCTCCATCTCTGCAAACGCTCTGCACACACAAAAACAATTAACGATCTTAAAACGAAAACACCTTTAACGGGGTGAACTCGCAAATGCTGCAGTGCATAAGCCATACGTACATCCATAGGTATGTACAATTATTCAATAAACTAGACTAGAGACAATAAACTGAAAGGACAATCTTCTCTCAACCAAAACGGGGAAATACAAACAAGGAGTGAGCACAAAAAATTCAGGAGGCGGGGGACTTGCTGTGCAAAAATTGCACATCACGGCGCCATGCAGGCCAAACGGGCCCGTTTTGGCGTAGATGTTCAGATCAATGGGTTACTGAGCTCAAAATTGTATAACTTTTTTTGAAGATTCTTTCAAACTACAGGATCCCGAATTCTGAATAAAAATCAAACTATTTAGATTAATTACGAAAAAATATCCAATGGGTCTGATTTTTTGAATACCATTCGAATAATTATTTTAAAATTATTTAACGGTTCGAATCATTTGCCTGGGACCCGAAAGTGGGTCCCACGAGATTGCATTTTACAAACCATTTAGGCTGCGCCAAAAGGGCCCCATTTGGCCTGCATGGCATTGTGCTGTGCATTTTTTGCACACTTGTACATTTGTAAAAAGAAGAAACTAGGCCCCTCCTTATATTATAATCATTTGTAAAGTTATGAAAAGTTAGGTTTGTACTTTATTGAGTAACTTGTCTATAAATAGACAAGTCTATAGCCTTTGTAAATAAAGTCTCCAATCACTCTACGTAATAATAATATTTCTACTTTCCTCACTTGCCAACTTTCCATCTTTCCACATTTCCTTTTTTCTTTCTTTTGTTATTGGTATCAGAGCACTGGTAATTAGTAAATCAGAAGACAATCAACCTTGATGAAAAGCTCAATAGCAAGACCAAGTTGTAAATTATTGTGAGTATTTCTCTGCTACAATCTTTTACTTATTTTGTGTTCTTTATTTTATGTTACACTTTTAGCTGTTGCAAAACTCATATGCTTAGAGCGTGTTAAAGCCTATATTACCCATTTGGTCAAGACCTTTTATCATAACAAGTTTGGGTCAGTTGAACTTTAGGGAGGTTTTAAGCACTAAACACACCACTCTAAGAGGTTTTAGGTACCCACATCCGTCTAAAATGACACTAAACAAAGAAGACACTACTTGTGTAGGTTCTGTAGATGATAATATTAGAGATAATTATGAGTATCTTGTTCATATTCCTAAACAAGGAATTAATGTTAATTATATTGGCGCTAGTCTTAATAATATTACTGATCTTATGTGTTCATGGTTTTCAAAAATAGATAAAAATCAAAAAAATAAATCAAAATTATGTAGAAGCAAAATTGGTTTCTATAGAATCCAAAATAGGCAATTTTGGTAGTATCCTTAATGTTGACTTAAAGTTAGAAACAAAGACTACTATGGAGAGAGAGTTTACTAAACAAGTTAGACTCTTTTGAAATTAGTGAGACTAATGGAATGAATAGTCCAAGAGACCGCCAAACTCCTAGATTATTTTATGGCACAGAGGATGTTATGGTCCTTAATACTCGAACCTATAACCGAACCGAGTATGATAATATAGTCGAAATACTAGATTGGAGGAACTTATACAAAGATCCCCACTTAGATGTTGAAGAGAGGAACCGAATTCTCAAACAAATTCGGGAAACCTATCT
This sequence comes from Vaccinium darrowii, assembly GCA_020921065.1. Taxonomy (NCBI): domain Eukaryota; kingdom Viridiplantae; phylum Streptophyta; class Magnoliopsida; order Ericales; family Ericaceae; genus Vaccinium; species Vaccinium darrowii. Next base: position 21,404,727 of record CM037153.1, on the reverse strand, counting down.
TCAAAATGAAGATTTGTTAAATCATTTTTTCTACGAAATGGACATGTTAGAAAAAGAAGAAAAAACTTCTTTAAGTGGTGACGAAGACACTTCAAATGAAGAAGACACCTTAGTTGACTCTTTTAAAATGATTTCCGTAGAGGAAAACCTAGTAGGTGAAACTTCATCTTTAGGGAAAAGAAAAGCAGAAGACCAAAATCCAGATGAGATACCCGCTATGCATCCAGATGACCCTGAGTATATTTCAGACACAGACACATCTGAGTATTTATTTGCTAATGAGATTAAAACTAAAGGTGACACTACTTCAACCTCAGAACCAGCACTATCTAGAAGAGATGATTTAAATAAATATGCTATAGCCCAGAACGGGACATATTTAGATTTGATCAATGTTCCTTTTAAGGATCAGTTTCAAACTATAGATGATTGGGCACAGTCCTTGTCTATCATTATTACTAATTATAAAATACATGGACTAAGGAAAAGTTCCTTGATTATGTAGCAGCAACGTTACAAGGTGTCATTTTACAATGGCTAAAACAATGGGAAGAATTAGATAAAGGAAAGCTAGAAAAAAAAGCTTTATTAGCTAATTTTAATTCCCATGATAAAATATTATCACAGTTTGTTGTCCTCATAAAAGAAAATTTATGTGGATATGTTGGTGACCAAAATTTGCAAGAAGATGCAAATTATATTTTGTCAAAGTTAGAATTATGTAATATATGTCTTTTTGAAGAGTATTGCAAAACTTTCAAAAAATATTTTTATCAACTTAAACCCTCAGCTACTGGTTGCTGACTTGATCAGTTTTTTTATAAACTCCCCAAGTCCATGGGATGAAATAAGTTTTAAAAATTACCCTGAGTTTCTTAAAAAAACAGGGGAAAGATGATGATTTAGGTTTCAGAATTAATTTTGTTTTAAGACAAATAACAAACCACTGTCTTAAAATAAAAGCTACAAAGCAAGTAAAAAACTAGATTTCTAATACAAAAACTGAACAAAAATGTTGTGATCACATTTTGCAAGAAAATTGGAAGATTGGTTGTAAACCTACTTTTCAGAAAAAATGATTTTCTCAAAAGAAGAAAACGTTTAAATGGAAGCCTTGGACAAGAAACAAAAAAATTTCTAAAAAAAAAATATATATGTTCGTAAAAAAAAATTTACTAAGGCAACTACTTCAAAAAAGAAGACTTGTCGTTGTTATATTTGTAATGAAGAAGGTCATTATGCACCTGAATGTCCCAACAAGGGAAAAAGTGCAAGAAAAATGCTCAAGATTCTTGAAGAACAAGAGCTTGAAATCTTATTTGGTGAAGAGTTTAGTGACAGAAGAAATTTTGTATGAGATAGATAGTGAATATGAAAGTTCATCTGATGATGAAGAGTTAGTTTTTATGCTAAATGAGTCAAGTCAAACGGGCAGAGACTCGTCGTCTTATATTAACCCTAGTCCTGCAGAAGAATTAGGAACATTAAGGTTAGGAGATGTGATGGTGAAGAAACACTCTTTACGAAACATGACATAGAGAATTTTTAAAAACTACAAAAAGCTAGTTAAAAAGGATGAAATTTATAAAATTTCGAGATTTAATATGTTCTTAGCCCGAGTTTTTGAGAAATATAGTGGAAACACCACTTCTCAGTTTTCTAATGACGGACATGCAGATATTGCTCTTTTTGATAAATAAAAAATAGCAAGATGGAAAAAAGAATTCCAGAAATTCGCAATATACATATTGGATTAATCCAAGTTCGGATTAATGCTTTATTTAGATAAGGGATAGATAGTCCTATTTTGTCTGTTCTTTTTGATAAAAGATTTAGTGACCCCATGAAGGCAATCATTGGAGGAATTTAGTCTAATTTAGTAAATGGAGTTATTTGGTTTAACATAAAACCAAATTTCTTTATCTCCATTAATGACCCGAACTTAGAAGATACAATTCAAATGAGGATTAAGACCAGAGGAATTGATATGAAGTCAAATTCCAACGATCTGACAATTCAATGGAGAACAATTGATGAATTAACAAAATTTCCAGAGACCTCTATGAAACCCATAGATAAACATATATGGTCGAAATTTTTGAACCACGACCATTTGATTATGTTATTTAGCATAGGTTAATAAATTGGATAGACCTAGAAATCCCTTGGAATTGGCTACTTACTGATTTGGTAGAACCTAGAAGACAATCTTCTTCTAGTAACAGTGTTGAATTACAAGTTTCAGAAAAAAAAATTGTATTTTCATAATAAATCAATACCTGGTAATGTTTGGCAAAAAGATTTTCCTAGTCCATCAAGAGGAGCTATTGCCACAAAGTTGTGCAAGTTTCTATTGTGCCTGGTACTTCTCATAGAAATAAGCAGAAAGAAGAAATTCAAACTGCACAAATTTATCATTTTCAAACAATATATGATGAAATTATTTTTCTCCTAGTCAAGGTAGAAAAGATATATCTATGTTATGGGTACTTTTAATTTTTTTGGGATATAAACCATATACCCTAAATGTTTTAATAGATATAGGAGCTACTATTTGTACTTGTAAGTGGAACGCAATTCCTGTAACTAAAATTGGGTGTTTCAGGCAAAAAATATAGTTGAAAGCAAAAAATACAGTTTAAAGCAAAAAATATATCTATTTGGATGGGAAATACTAAGTTTGTCATTCTAAAAATTATATGTTTTCCTTATATGCATGGTGATATTTTATTGGGCAATAATTTTATTTATCAATATTTGCCTATGCATATCTATGAAAAAGAATTAGCATTAACTGTGAAAAATACATTAGTGCGTATTCCTTTGCTAGAACAGCATACGTATGTTTGTGACAGAGATTTTGCACATGTACCTAGTGGAGAAATGACTCCTATCATCAAAGGTATTGATGAATCACATTGGATATATGAATCTTTAGAAGAAAACTTTAGTGAAGACCCTTTGAAATTATGGTCACGAAGTCGTCGTTACTGTAGTTTAAAATTGAGAAACCCTAACGTAATAGTTAGAGTAAAATCGATGATCTATACCAGACATGATATAGATGAGTTTGACATACGAATAAAAGAACTTCTAGATAAGAAGTTAATCGAAGAAACTACCAGTCCACACTCTAGTCTAGCCTTTATGGTAAGAAATCATGCTGAGATTAAGAGGGGAAAAGCCCGAATGGTAGTTAACTATAAAAGACTAAATGAGCAAGTAGTCTTCGATGGTTATTTCATACCTTGTAAAGATATTTTGATTTCCTTAACCAAAGGATCAAAAGTTTTTAGTAAATTCGATTGTAAAAGTAGTTTTTGGTAAATTCAACTTACTGAAGATTCAAAACCATTAATAGCTTTTAGTACACCTAGAGGACATTATTATTGGAATGTAATGCCTTTTGGATTAAATATAGCACCACAGGTTTATCAAAGATGGATGGATAGTATTTTCAAAGATCTTAAAGATTTTTGTGGTCTATATTGATGACATATTGATTTTTTCCAAAACCAGGGTGGATCATAAAAAACATTTAAAAATACTTTGTGAAAAATTCCAAAAGCATGAAATTATTTGATCTCCAAAAAAGATTGATCTTGAAAAAGAATCAATTGAATTTTTGGGAATTGTTTTAGACCAACAAGGTTTAAAATTACAGGAGCATATTCTTTCAAAAGTTAGAGATTTCCCAGACATATTAGAAAATAAGACTCAATTACAAAGTCTTTTGGGAATTCTAAATTATGGAAGAAATTTTATCAAAAATCTTTCAAAAACCGATACTCCTTTATTAGTTAAATTAAGGAAAAATGTCAATTTTACTTGGGAAAAAGAAGACATTGTCTTGATTACATAACTCAAGGAAAGTATTATTAAATTGCCTAATGTTTATTTACCTAAACAAGGTGATAAACTTATTTTGGAAACAGATGCTTCTGATACATGTTGGGGTTGTGTATTAAAAGCAATACCAGTTATTTTCTGGAAGGCAGAAACACTTCCACTAAGTGAAAATAAGATAAGAGCTAGAAAAGTTCTTACCTCAAAATCCCTTCAAAAAGAAGAATTGATTTGTGGTTATAATTCTGGTACTTTTAAGCCCAACCAGCAAAAATATATTATTTTTGAAAAATAATTATTAGCTATAAAATTATCATTGGAAAGATTCAAAATTTACCTTGCACCATAAGATTTTATTGTTAGAACAGACGATAAAGCTATTAGAGATTTTTTAATTAATAAAAAATCTATTGATCAAGGCTGACGATTAAGTTGGTACAATAAAATTGTAGAATATACTTTTGAGGTAGAACACCTCAAAGGAGCCAATAATTTTATTGCAGGTTTTTTAAGTAGACCTTTTTATACTTGCAGGGAAACATAGCTTAAATAGCTATGGCAGATAGAGGCAAACAACCAGTACAAGGAGACTGGGTAACGGTTGCTAGAAGGGCAAAACCCAGAGAAGAAAAAACTTATGTAGTTTTTACTGGATTCCAACCATGCATCTACAAAACTTGGGAAGAATGTCATCCGCATGTGCATAATTTCCCTAGAGCTTGCTATCGCAGTTATGATAGCATGACAAAAGCTAAAAGAGCTTGGTGCAGTATACCACCAATGGTCTTTGCACCACAAATGGACTTTACACCACCAATGGTGATCTCTCCAATTAGGCCAATTGGAGTTTCCATAAATATTATGTCAGAATCAGAAATAAAAGATTTCTATAACCTAGGGATTCCAAGCCCTGTATATGAGCATTTGAACGCAGTTCGGGAAGGCCATATTTCTGAAGTCAAGGCAAAATTCCGCCAAAGCATGGCAGGATTGACTGATGAATTAGCCAAGCAAGCTTTTGAAATGTCCAATATAAAAAGAAAACAAAATGTTTTAGAAAACCTTTGTTTCTGAATCATTAAACAAATGGATTGGACAATGGATTTCAATTTTGAGAAAATAAATAATTTTCTTCAATCGGACCTCATAGCCAATGAGTTTCCGGATCCTATTTTTGAAAAAATCAAAAGAATTTGTCTTTATGAAAAATCAAGGTCAATTTTGCCTCCTGAGATTTTCATACAAATTCATGCGATGGTAGAAGACTATCAAAGAAAAATTAATCCATCTTTTGCTTAATGAGAAAGGCAGTGTTAATTTTAGGGAAGAAATCCCTAAAACCATTATTCGTCTGAATCATGATGACTGGACAGATGATGAAATAAATTGGGGAGAAACAAATCAGATTATTTTTCAAATTTTGGATTCATTATACTGGACGTCCTTCCCAATGATGATTAGAACAATACTCTCATATGTGGCAAGCACCTACACATGGAACAAATATTTTACATTCTGGATTTCAAGTTCAATTGGTTGGCGAGAACGTGAACGCTTCTACTAGCCATATTAGATTTGGTATTTTAAGCCTATTGAAGATTGAGAGTTTGAGCAGGAAACAAATCCACTACACTCCAAATTTGTACTTCCTAATCTTGATCTAGTAGAAACTGGATAGAAAGTCTATTGAAGCTAAGCCAGTATGTAGCACAAATTCAAGGGACAGTTCCAGCTCCCTTCATGGTAACTAATGGAAGAAGGATATTTGTCACAAATTTTCCTATATCCTACAAAAGAAGTGAAGAACAGATACAAGAAGTAGAACCTCTTTTGAACAATATCAAGAAAATGGAAAATCTTGATCTGCCAATGGAATTAACTATACAAGTTAATTCCATAGAAGAAGACATGAATATGCAATTCAGTCAAGATCCAAATTCTCCAATGTTATCGGAACACTATGACGGTGCCGAGTATCAAAATCTCATCAACCAAATGGAAGGCTAGAAAGGTCGTATTATTGAAACTGACGCAAACAATGATGTCAGGAAAAGAGGAGTCCAGAACTCGTACAAAAAATTCTCTACGTGGTAGGTTTTTGAAGATGGGAGAATAGGACCCCTTTCTACCTTTGTATATTTGTAAAAAGAATAAACTAGGCCCCTCCTTCTATTGTAAACATCTGTAAAGTTATGAAAAGTTAGGTTTGTGCTTTATTGACTAACTTGTCTATAAACAGACAAGTCTATATGTAGCCTTTGTAAAAAAAAGTCTCCAATCACTCTATGTAATAATAATATTCCTATGTACTTTCCTCACTTGCCAACTTTCCATCTTTCCACACTTTCTTCTTTCTTTATTTTGTTATTGCCTAATTTACAAATCACATTGGATGAACCAATAAAGAAATTGGTTTTCGCACTCCCATCAATGTGAAAATGCATTTGTCGTTCAGGTTAGATGATACTCGGCTTATGATCAATTAAAAACTATGGACATTAGTTGTTCAGGTTATAGGAGACATTTCTGATTCATATCCATGTGCCTTCTACCTTGCTCTTTGCAAATGATGAACATATTTAAGCGTCATCAGCAAAAACTCACTCCAAAACGTAGCATGCCATACTTAGTGTAAAGACCCGGAATTCCATGAAATTATTTTTTATCTTTTATTCATTTTAAATAACGTGAATGAGTTGATTAATGTTTTAAAAAGTGTTTTCTTTCTAAGTATTGTATGATTGTGTATGTCTTCGTGTATCGGGGGTTAAATAAATGGTAGGAATGCGTGTTGCGATGTTGTGTGAGTGTTTGGAGATGTTCAAAATATGTTAGAAATGATCGGGGTTCGAATTGGTGAAGTTGGTAAAAATTTAGAATTTTTCACTCTAGATACCGGTATGGCTTTTTCTTGATACCAGTATCCAGTTATATTTTCTGCAGATTTTGAGCCATAAGAAACTCTAGATACCGGTATGGCTTTTTCTTGATACCAGTATCCAGCTGCATTTTTTTGCGAATTTTGAGCTCGTCACAGCTCTCTATAAATAGGGTCTTGGACTCATTTCTTCACTTCAAAAATCACGAAACAAATCCTAAAATCACCCCTACCTTCTCTCTTCACCCCTACCTCAAATCTTGTGATTTTAACCTCAATCCACCTCAAAACTTCAACATCTACACATTGGGTTCTTGAATCTCACTTCAATTTTGGGTTTTGCACTCAAAGAGGTAAGAACTCTTGATTTGGGTCTTGTTCTTGCTCCACCCACGCTTTTCCCTCTCTCTCTTTGATTGTGAGTGTAACCTCATTCTTGTAACTCGTTTTGGGCTTGATCTTGTCTCATGAATGCGTAGTGGAGCTTAGGTGGAGGTCATTCTTGGAGTTTGGGGTCAAAATCAATTGGGTACTCTAGGGTTTTGCTCACAACCCATTTTGATAGGGATTTCTCTCGTCTCTCTATATATCTATGTGTTTAGATCATCAACCCTTGATTTCTACACATGATTTCTCTCATATATGTGATGGATTGTGAAGTTTCTGGCCTTTTGGATTATAAATTTGGGATTTTTGGTAAAATTTCTAAGTAAGGGTTGAATGTTTGATTGCTCTAGAATGTTTAACCATATAAATCTTGAATCTTGTTGAATGGTGGAAGAAAATCATGATTTGGTTGAGGTTAGAGTTTATGGCTTAAGTAAGAATTGGGGCTTTTGTGATATTTATGTTTATATGTCAAATTGCTTTCTTAATAATGAAATTGGGATATTTCTAAGTGTATTTGAGGTATGGATTAATGAAAATACTTATGGGTTTGACCCGTGAAGAAATCACGAAAATGCCCTTGACCGAATGAGCGTGGGAAGACTTGACAAGTTGAGTTCTTGGTAAATGAGACTGTTGGTGGGATGCTATGAGTGTCTAATGCTTTCCCTCTCATTCCGTAATTGGGTTGTTGGTTCGTGGAGTTGGACATGTTATGTTGATTGTGGTGTGTTGCTTGTTGTGTGTTGTTTGTTGCATGTTGTGTATGGTGTGCTGTTTGTTGTGTGTGATTTGTTGTGTGTTATTCTTTACATACCTTGATTATTTTGATTATGGTTGTGGAGTTGAAAATCGGGTGGTATTCGTTGTACATCCTATGAGAGGTATCTCGATGTTGAGGAAATATCCGTCAAAGAAATCAAAATGTGTAGTTATGTGAAAGAATAGTGTACTTGGGGGTGTTGAAATGCTATTGTTGAGATGTACTGTACTATGACGAGTTGATTTGTATGAAGAGGAAAGAGTGGATTGTTTGAGAATAACTGGGAAAGGCCTAGTGTGATCCCAAGGGTGATGTGAAGATGGAAATCAAATGATAAGAGTACTTCTGATGAACTTAAAACTTTTATAGTGTATTTGTGTGCATACGGGGTGTCGGGTGTGCATGTGTGTGTGTGTGTGTTTTGAGACGTGGTTGTGAAGGAAAGACTTCTAAAATTGGGCTTATACATTGTAAGTTCACTGCTTTCGACCTTGGATTGTATTGCAAAAGTTACTTCCCCAAGCGTAGGGTTTAGGCCAGCGGTAGCATGATAACCGGAAGTCCGGGTCGAGTCCACAGAGACAGAATGCGCTGAGCGTGAGTGTTGATTCACGACTGTTGGTTTTAGCCTTAAAGCGGCAAACTTGGCTTTGTAGTTTGGGGGTGGAATTCACTTAACTTCGTGAATGACGCGAGAGATTAAAAAGACTAATTAAAACAAGGCTAAGTCAAGGAGTTCACAACACCCATGCCTTAAGTCGATTCGTTCTCCTCTAACATAACCGGCTCAGGGACATCGTTAAACAACCCCGAACAGAAAATTTAGTATTTAAACTCATTTGACTAGAAGAGGTGTTTCACAAAGAGTAGGATTCTTGTGCCATTTATACAAACATTTTGATTGACATCGCCCTAAGCATCACACGTGCCAACAAGGATGGAGCCAGAGGGGGGCCAGTAGGGGCGGTCGCCCCTGCAATTGAAAAAAAAAACCTCTTGTATTATATAGAAAAAATATATTTTTCCTATAAATAATATAGGCTCGCCCCTGCAAATTATTTTGAAAAAAAAAACTCGCCCCTACGTAGTGAAATTCCTGGCTCCGTCCTTGCGTGCCAAGTGGCCAAGCCCTTGGCTACGTGTGATCAAAGGGATTAACAAATCCAAATTTTGATACATAAAATTAATCCTAACTCTTTGATTAACAAGTGATGTTTGCAATATGGCGTGGAGAGCGAATTAACCTAAGTCACGGGGTGCTACTCACACTGTGACCGAGCCTATAACGACTACTCGACCATTACTAAGTAAAACATGACTATTTTTATGAAGGAAATAAAGAACATAACATATAACTTAATAGACTGATTTTTAGTGAAGATTCTAAGTCTACCTACAACATTAATACTTGAGAAAATCACAAATAACACTTAAAAGGTAGAGATTTCGGAACAAATAGCTAGAAAAACAAGAACATGAAATCACCGATAGAAAAGGAAACAAACTAGATTTATATGAAGATCTCAACACGTATTACAACATTAAAGAAGAAGAATTACCTTGGATCTAAGTGGAAAAGCATGAAATCTAGAGAGATGGTAGACCTATGAGAATTCAATTAGACAATACATGTTGAATTCGAATATTTATAAATGAAATCAGAATTATTATTTTAAGAAAAGTATGTTTAAATATGTTGAAAATCGAGGACGTGACGCTTAGTACTAGATTTGATCTCTTGAAGAACTTCAATTTGTCGTTCGAAGCAAAAGTGAGAATTTTGTTACTCATCTTACTTAACCAATAGTATAACATTTTTGAACTCATTTAAGCTCTTCCTAGTTTGTCAAATTGAGCACATTCGAGCTCATTTAAGCAAGGTGACAACTTTACTAATTAATCTAATGATCAACTAATTAAAGCACACTTAAAAACCAGGGACATTTGTTTATCACAAAACCAACAAGCGATGGAGCATTTGCTTCGGTTATAAACAAAACTGTGAAATTTATACATAGACAATCAAATCATCAACCAAAGTAAGCTAGATTACCGTGCAGAGAAATTTCCTTAATGAAAACAGCGAAGATAAATAGAAAATGATTTTATCATGGATATAGCTGCATTTAGGCCCCTTTGTCCTAACTTTGTAAAACATCCAAAAAAAATTGGGTTAATGACCTGAACACCCACTGTACGTATACGTTTTCCTCCAAACACCCCCTGCACCCAAAAAATCTACGACGACACCCCCTCTATCTTCCAAACTTTACCTAAACACCCATTCCGCCACCCTTTCGTCTAAAATCGTCTAGAACCATCAGTTTTTTTTATGATCCAAACCGTTCAATTTGTTTAAAACATGGTTTTAAGTGTACTTGAGGAGAAATCGGCTCATAATATGATCGGGAAGTGCTTGATCCAAACAATTTTTCATACATGAAAAATTGTTTGGATCAAGCACTTCCAAATCAAATTTTGGGCCGATTTCTCGCGAGTACCCTTAAAACCATGTTTTAAACAACGTGAATGGGTTGGATCATCAAAACATGACCCAGAACTTTGAGATTCGAGACGATTTTAGACGAAAGGGTGACGGGAAGGGGTGTTTAGGTAAAGTTTGGAAGATAGAGGGGGTGTCGTCGTAGATTTTTTTGGGTGCAGGGGGTGTTTGGGGGAAAACATATACGTACAGGGGGTGTCCAGACCATTAACCCAAAAAAAATTGTAGCTAGATATGGCCTATGGGAGAGGAATGGGTTGAGGCTTCTAATTACCTCTTCAAGCCTTCCAACGAAAAACTCTTCGAGAAACTGAGGGAGGGAGAGAGGTAGACAATGGCGACTCCAGGAATTTGGGAGCGTAGGGTCATTCATAACCATCAAAACTTTTACCATTTATAAATCTAAAAAAATATACAATAATAATGGCAATTAAAAATCTAGTTCCAACGAAAATCACATTTAAAACTCGACAAGCGTGGTTGGTTCATTATTTTCCCTTCAAAGGGATAGGTCCGGAGTTCAAGTCCTCGAAGGAGGTGCTCAACTAAGTACTAACCCATACCATCCTATCCTTTAGAAGGTTGAAAAATTATCTGGTGTGGTGTCGCCATTACTTCAAATGGAGTTATTTATATATTTCGGTAATAGTAATTTTTTTCGTCCCGTGGGGTCGCCTGACCCCACTCCCTTTGGTTGTGGCATCGCCACTGGCGGATCTATTAAGGGGCTGGGTGGGGCCAAGGCCCCCCCTCCCAGCCACTTGTAATTTTAATTTTAATTTTTTTTGTTTCAAAAGAAAATCCCATAACTTTTGCGTAGTAACTTTTCAAAGGAAAATGCTAATAACGATTCATTGGGTTGTTTATAAGAGAGTAGAAGGAAAAAAAATACACTTTCTGATGCACCTTTAATACTTTCAAAACATTTTAACACATTAGAAAACTGTGTTTTTTTTGTCTCCTTCCTCTCTTATTCACAACTTAAGGGCTTGTTATTAGCATTTGTCTTTTCGTTGATGAACAGTCACTTTAAAATTTTCCAAATCCAACCAAAAACACGTTTTGTACTCTCTGTGTTTTCTCACGCAACCCCTCTCTTAAATATGCAAAACCATTAATCGTTCGATTGGATGTCGTTTGACAAGCTACTTGCCTTTCTTCAGTTAGATGTTAGGTTTTCTTGATTTAAAACTCATGCTTCCTAGTATTTAGTGTTGACGGGCCTCTATAATTTTTGGATAAATTTTTTGTTTTAGTTTAATAATAGGATTTTTTGAGATTATTGTGGTGACAATCTCGCCAGTTGTACTGCCACGACGATTGATTTTGATCACCAAAACAAAAAGGGAGAGGAGCCGGTGACCGCCAGTTTGTCTGTAGGCCCCCCCGGAATCTAAATCCTGGCTCCGCCATTGGGCATCGCCACTGGAGGGAAACCGAATTGGGAAGGTATTGGGTGGGAAAAACGACATAGTATAAGTTCCTGGGGCAATCTTTTGATCGGGTAAAATAACAGTACCATCTGTGCAAATACTCTACAATTTGTAGCTTTCCACAAGTTAATGAATCCACAAAACTTGACCATGACCATGAACATGAAACCCAATTTTCCCAGTTTGATTTGATACTGCTAGTTCGTTAGACCTTCCCAAGTTGCGTAAACACAATGAAAAGGAACTTTTAATTGGTAGCTTGACTCACCCTATTTGTTACATTATCAATACCTACTTTAACTGCTAAATTACACCAGTCGTGCCAAATTGGCCTTTTTAATGGTCCCCATTACCATTACGGGGAATTATCTGGGCAATTGGGCACCTCCGCAGTCTCACTTGGTGTCCAACACTCTTACTTATCAACATTCTTTTTGTATTGAGACACCACGTGTCGTTGCTTTAAAACTACTCCTTTAGTCTCATCTTGTTGGGTTTCTTTATCTTTTTGAACGTTTTAAATACTCTCTCCATTCCAAATTAATAGTCTACTACGAAAAGTCGTGCCATTTTTCAAATCAAAATATGAAGTACTTCTGTGTAACATTTTTTGAATTTTTCTCGCACCAAATTAAAGTACTCGTCGAGTACTTTAATTTGGTGCAAAAAATTCAAAAAATGATATACGGAAGTACTATATTTTTTTATTTGAAAAATGCTAAGAGAGAGAAAGTGAGACTCTTATTTAGGAACGGAGGGAGTAATTATTTATATCTCATAATTTATAATGTTTTTTTTTGTCATTTCAACAACTTTATTTAATAAAACTAATATTAAAAACTTAATAAATTAAAAATTATAAATAATTCTTTGAGACGTCTAAAAAAAGAAAGATGTTGAACAATATAGGAGAATGGGACGGAGGGTGTATAAAATATACTCCCTCCGTTCCATATTAATGTTCTACTACGAAAAGTCGTGCCATTTTTCAAATCAAAAAATGAACTACTTCCGTAAATCATTTTTTGAATTTTTTCGCACCGAATTAAAGTACTCGTCGAGTATTTTAATTCGGTGCGAAAAAATTCGAAAAATGATACACGAAAGTACTTCATTTTTTTATTTGAAAAAAGGTAAGAGAGAGAAAGTGGGGACATTATTTAGGAACGGAGGGAGTAATTTTTGCCCCAATCCCTTCCCTCCACAATCACACAGGTGTCCGCACCATTTTGTCTTCTTCCCCCCCCCCCCCCCCCCCCCCCCCCCCCCCTCTCCTTCTCTCTGCTCTCCCGTATCAGGCGCGCCATTAACTCCTCCTCCTCTTCTCTTAAAAAGACAAAGAGAGAGAGAAAGACAAAGCAATTCATCAAGTTCAAGACAAGTCAAGCGGGACTATTCCCATTTGCCCATACATAGAGATTGACGCAATCATCTCTCTCATGTCCGCATGTGTACAAACAACCCCATCTCTGTATGCATACGCCACTCAAATACCAGCACAGGTTATGGGCTTCGTTGATGTCAGGATAACAATTTGACCTCACACCGAGAAAAAAGGCCCATCTCTCTCTCTCTCTCTCTAGAAATTCTGTCTATATATAGTGTTGCCTACATATGGCGTCATCTGCGCCATGGCTGCATTATTCACCGGGCTTCAAAATCAGATGTGGAAATTCGTTCCTTTCTTCTAATTCCTCTCCGGCTGCTTCTTCTTCCTGTTCTTCGTCTTCTCCTAGTTATTCTTCATTTGATAATCGACATGGCTTAGGTTGGAATTGGAACAACTTCTGCAATTTTTCTGGTAAGTTTTATTAATGTCGTTTGTAGGTTGATTTCGCGCTTGTGGTTTTCAATTTGTTTGCAAGTTTACGGAAGCTGGATCTAGCAAAGTCTAGTTTGGAGCTTAATTTGTGATGATTCAAGTGGCTTTACGAATAGTTTTTAATGCATGCGTTTTAGTAGCATGTAATAGAGGTAAGAAATATATGGATGCTATATACAAATGTATTGAGCCTATACAAGCCTCCAGTTCGAATTTCCTAGAATTTTGTTTTTTTTATTAATAAATTTGAAAGAGGGATAGAAAACATGGGGATGGGGTGGAGAGAGAAAGAACATGGGGAGATGTTGCGGACTTTGAGAGAGAGATTAGTTGGGCTTCGTTATGTATAGAAGATTGGTTTATATTTTCTGTAATCATAATTAAATTAACTTTACTCATGCTTCCAATTTTTATGTCATACTGATATATATATATATATATTCCCGTGCATAACAAGAGGAACGTCGCTAGTTGGATCAAATACAATTGTTTCGATGGTGATGAAATTCCACTGACGTCATAAGCCTTTTATTTGCAGTCATATATTTTCTAGCTTGTCTTTTGATATATGTGTTAGCCACCCGCAATAATTTTATGTGGAAAGTTTGATCGTGAGTCGGCCCGGATGTTTGAGCCTCGTACCACAGATATTCAATTTGTGAATTATTAGGTTTACTGTGGTTGTGGTGGTTCTGTTGAAGAGTTAATTAAATTCCTCAATAATTTTAACCACTTTGAGTAGCTTTCTGTGTATGTGTGGGTACCTCATAACGGAATCATGAAAATTTCTTCTGAGACTATGTACTATATATGACAAATATTGACAATTAAAAGATTCACTGCTGGTCTGCTGCTTATATCCTGTACTGTAAATGTAATTTTTAAGCTAATTGACATTTCTTTCGGGTGGACGGATATTTGTGGGGTTATCTTTGAGGAGTGTTTGAGGGAATTTCTTTCCACAGTGCATGGTTTTTGCGGAGCAGGGTGAGATGATGATTATTTGGGGATAATTGGTTGGGTGAGGTGGCTTGAGTTTTAAGGGAGTTTTATCAGGTGGACTGATATCTGTGGGATGGCCTTCTTTTGTCAGGTTGGATACTTGGATCTCTTTGTAGTTTAACTGGTTCAGTGGCCTGCACATTTCAGCTTCACTCCTCTATTTTTTCGGCAAGGCTTCAGATATTGGAGATTGCGGATGTGGGATTTCTTGTGTGTTTTGGTCCTGGCAATTTGGGACATAGTTGCTATCCTTTTTCGAGCCTTATTTTGGCATGATCGATTGTTTTTTTTTTTGTACTCCCAATTGCTTTGGAGGTGTGAGGTTTCTAGACCATTACTAGCTCAGTTATGGACTTATGGTAGAGACACTGTACTCTTAGGAGTTCAATAATTGGGGTAGCTTTTTAGGTGGTTTTTGTAGCTCCTTGAGATATGCCTCTTGTAATTGTGTACTTCTCTTTTATTTAAATAAATTGTTTACTTATCAAAAAAAAAAAAGTGTCGTATTTTTTTGAAATTTTGTTATGGCAATCAAACTTAATTTAGATTTTAGGGGCAAGCCTGTTGAAAACTTTTAAAACCGTATGCCAAGGGATAAAATTTGACAACTCTGGTGTCAACATGGCTCTGCCCCTGTTTTAGGTACCAACCTTATCAAGCATTGATGCAAAAATGTCCCTTTTCTCTTAAGATTATTTGGTAAAGTAATACAGTAACAGTTCAGTGGTCAAAACTCAGCCTCTATACTTGAGGTTGTGAGTTCAAGCTTGTTGACAGGCTCTTTATGCATTTACTTAAATGTTAGATATGTACCAATGTAGCCCTCGAGTACAGACTATTTCTTGGTCACATTTGTTTGTCATGATAGAGCAATGGGTATCCTCAAGACTTTGTCCGTATTTTTACATTTTCTCACTATGACCAACACATGCTTTGGACCTTATTTCATGAAGAGGTTGGAAATGCCTAGGGAAGGGTTTGTAATGTACATATGTTGAGGGCTGAATGGATACCAGATATTTATTGCAACTGGAAATGCTTTCATCTTTTTTAGTGTTATATTAGTATTCAATGTAAAGAAAAAGTATAGGAGCCACAATGCTATTGCTAGTGGAGGTTAGGTGTAGATTCAAGTAAGGTTGCATTTGCATCAACATATACCGATAAACAATTAATTCCTGCAGTGGGCTGTGACAAATTGGAGATTGGATTGTTTTCTCTGTTCTATAGTTGGTATCCTTCCAATTTGTTAGGTCAGATTAAAATTTGGCTCTCACTTAAACCTAAAGCATTCTGGGATGATTCCAAGGGGGATAGGAAAGTAGGAGCAGTACTTTCTGGCCAGAGTAGGCAGCTCACCTTTATTATCAGTACTTTATTGAGCTGGCCAACCTTCATCATGTCTGTTCGCACCATCCGGGGCATCATAGAATGAGAATTTAAGTATACGATGTGTGCACTTCTAAGGAAAGGAAACTGAGAGATTAGGAAGTTGAGAATATTTGATATTCTTCAGGATGTGGTTATAGTGGCGTGCTTGTGAGAAGGATAATTTAGAAGGTGTTGATGGAAAATAATGGCATTTCATGGGTGACAAGATGTCATTGGAGGGATTATTTTTCAGGGGAGGGCGGCTTGGAAATGGGATGAGTCAGTTTGGAAGGCCCTTCAGAAATTTGGTACAATAGATGCTGAGAGGCAAACGAATGAAGTTTGGTCCCACTAACGGGTGGAGATTGAGGAGTCGGGGAGACTGGTTCCTTCCGTTTTTCTTCATGTGACCAATACAAAAGCTTTGGTGGCACCGTGGCAGATTATGTGCAGGCAGTTGGGCTCTGATGTCTTCTGGGATCCTGAATTTTTGAGGAGTCCAACCTTCATCACCTTCATTTTGAATATAGATGCATTGATCCTTCGTCACCTTCATTTTGAATATAGATGCATTGAAAGTGGTGAAATTCCTTGTGTTGGCTTATAAACAGGAAAGGGAGATTCTAGGTGAAGTCCTCCAATGAGCATTTCTGGGGAATGGAGGGGGGGTCATTCCCACGGAAAGAAATTCGGTTTTTGGGGGACTTGTCCACTTTTGCTTTCTTGGTGTGGAAGCCTGTGAGAGAAGATTGTTGCAATTGATAATCTGATTGCAAGATTAGTGTGTAGTGTGATGATGGTTTGTCATTTGCCTGTTAATTGGTAGGGATGTAGGCAAGGTTCTAAAACTCGTAGGCGCTCCCAGGGCGGTCGGGCACCTTCTAGCTTCCAGGGCCAAGTACTTGGCTCCTAGTTAGGCAATTAGTTGGGCTAGTCGGTGAGGGGCCTTCTAGCGCCTAGGCGGCGAGTACTCGGCCTTCCAAACCTTCTTTTAGAACACTGGATGTAGGTTTGGGAAGCATGGACTGGAAGGCATGGCAGCTAGCTCCCTCGTGCTCGATGCTGCTTCATTGGAGGGAATGGAACAGATGATCTTTCAAAGGATGGATGTGCTCTTTACAGGCTCACATTGTCCATTTTGATTAGGTGCATTATAGAGGGGTTTTGCCTAGTCTTGATTGTCTTGTTGATTTTGTAGCGTCTTTCCATTTTTTAAGCTATAGGGTTTTTGGTCATTTGAGTGCACAACCTTCTCTTTCTTGGGCGGCGTATGTTATCATACGGTTTAACCTTGTGCACATGGTTGCATCCCCATAGATGCTCTTGTAGTGAAATTCAGAGACCAGTAGAATGACATCATTCTAATCAGTCAACCTCAATAACCAACCTCAATGGGTATAGAATTTCAGGTCGAGCAACTAGAATCAAGGCAAACTGGAGACTCAATCAAGTAGGTCATATAGCTGTTATAACTTATATCTATGTGTTCTCCAAATTGGTAATGATAGAGGTGATCCGAGTATCAATATCCAAAACTAATGGCTTTAGTCCGCCTTTATCTGATATCCAGATTTTTTTGTTTTTTTATCTGATATCATGGTTATGGGTTCTCCTTTCTGTATTCATGCTATTAACGCAATACTGCCTTGTGATGTTTAAGCAACTCTCTCTGCTCTGATTTTTCTCAAGTCACTTTCTGCATTTTGGTCTAAGGCTGTTAACTAAACCTTATCAGGAATTAACAATATTTCGAAACAACAAAGCATTAGAGCTCAAGCTATGAGTACCACTCAAGGTAATGGTACATCACCAAGGGCCATTGCTCTTGTGAAAGATGAACCTGATCATCTTCTTGTCCTTGTTCATGGCATCTTGGCAAGGTATGTATGAATTGATGATTACACAAGATTTTAGTTCATGATAAGGAGCTCCCATGAGGGAAAGGGAAAGGAAAAGTATATACAAAAGTAGGGGAAACCAATTGGTCGTTGCAGAGTTTGTTAATGGTTTATGATTGTTACTACCTTGTTTGCTATTGCAGCATTGCCTGTTTATGTTGTATATTCTTTTTTTCTTTTCGAAGGAAGCCTAACTACTGTATTGTGTGTTCTAGCATGTTTGCTTCTTCAGTTTGCTGTAGATTTGAATGTGCAGATCCTATCACTTCAAGTCTATAGAAGTCTTCTTTCTCAATAAATTGTTTGGGTTTGCTTTGGATGTTAGAAAATGAACAGGTGCATTTACTTTGGTTGAGTGTAGTGGTTGTTGGCCTGCCCTGTTAGGCTTGTTTGGACTGTAGCTATCATTTAAATGTTTCGGACTCAAAATATGTAATTCTGTCCAGTCCTCGGACAAGGCCCCAAACAGGGTACCAATTTTCAGACTAAAACATTTGTAGACCTGCTGTAAAAACTTCAATGGAGATCATTGCCAATGAGATGACACATAAATAAAAAAATTTACAAATGAAATAGCATTATAAATGAGATCTCCATGTTCTATTTTCAGAAGATTCAAGTCGTCAGGGTGAGATTTAATCAAATTTGACTCTTATGGTTGAATGCTATAGTTCTTACTATTAGTGTCAATATAAAAGTATACGTTATTGAATTGTGAATGAGAGAAAAGTTCACTATGGATATTTAGTTAAAAAATTTCTCCTAGTTGACAAAAATTCTGGATCCACCCTGCCATTTACAGGCAGTTCTACATATCATTACGAATAATGGATGCATCAATTTGGCCTTTTGGTCGCACTGATTAATCCCTCATTCAGATAGTGTGAATTTTTTTATACTAATTACAAAGTAGACTACTAAGAGCATCACCAATGGCATACTCGAATGTGAATACTCAAATGTTGCCACATCACCTTTTGAGTATTCATTTAATGGGTTTCTAGAGTTAGCAATGTGAAGATCTACAATGGTTCATTTTTGTCCATAATCAAAAGAAGGGAAAATGTTAGCAGTTTTGAGTATCTAAGTTTGATTATTGGGAAAATGTTGGTAGTTTTGAGTATCCAAATGCCAAAATTTGAGTATTTATAAAAAATGTTGCTAACTTTGAGTATTTATCCAAATGCCATTGTGAGCCTTTTTTGAGTATCCAAATGCCAAAATTTGAGTATTTTTCTTTTTGAGTATGCCATTAGGGATGCTTTAACAGGCAGTATCTGTGTCCTCTTTATCAGAACTTAGTATCCACTTCTACGCTAACTACCTCTCCTACACCCATCCCCAAACCAAACTGAGCCTTATGTTCCAATCAATTGGGGTCGGCTACATGAATCCTTTTTTTTTTCCCATTGAGCTATGTCCAGGGCTACTTGTTTGCTCATATCTTTGCGCACTACAATTTCCAATTTCAATTTAGGTCTTCCCATCCCCGCGTTACTACCCAAAACTATCCTACACCCATCCCCACAAAAATAAATAAAAGTTCCCCTTTTGGCCTTAACCAACTCTACCCCCATTTTCAGCCACCCCACACAAATTCAATCCCTACAAGTACTGACAAAGTAAAATTCAATTTCTTGTTATGGCTTGATTATAACTTTTCAAGAAGGGGAAAAAGAAAAACTATTCAGTTTGGTATCAGCGTATTAACTCTGTTGTTTGATTCTCAGACACTGAGGAAAATGATGTTCAACTGAACCATAATGTGGTTTAGTGTGATGGTTGTTACAGCTATAGATCCAACTGACCAAACTGATTTCGAGTATACTTGTCCTTTAAGTAATGCAGTCCAAGTGATTGGTTATACGTAGAAGCAGAGTTGAAGAGGCGCCTAGGAAGGAACTTTTTGATCTACGGTATGTTTATCTGCACAGCACATCATGTTTTGTTTTTCTGTGTCCTGGCTAATATTCCATTATGATAACTAGAGGTGCACTAATGACTTTATTGATGCTTATTATAAATAAGCACGTGGCTGTTGATGGACCATAGAACCACCTAGTTTGCATTCTTTGAAACAGAATGTTCATGAGACATCTAATAATAAGAATGAAGCATCAGGCTTCTTCAAAGTTGTTTCTAACTTCTCTATTCTAGTGCATTGTAGTCTGGGAGTCTACTGTTTCTCACACAATTCAAGATCTGATGATTGCATTTGAAAAATGCTAATTGATTTCTATGTTAAGGGTTAACTATTCCTGTGCAGCAAGTTCATGCAACACTTTTACAAAAACATTTGCTGGGATTGATGGGGCTGGAAAAAGGTTAGCTGATGAAGTGAGTATACTAGTTATGTTTGTGTGTTTGTGCGTGTGGGCGGGTGCGTAATCAGTTTCAAAAAGTTTCATGAATTTCTACTACTTATGCTTGTGCGTGTGCGTATGTACCTGTTCTAACAGTCTATGCTTAGGCTGAGGAAGGAATAGTTTGGTTTGATTTTTGGGTAGTCGCTTTGTGCAAACAAGATTAAAAGTTTAAACCCCCACATTAGCTTTCCTATTTTTGGCTTCTTCCAATCATTGAAGAAACCAACACACGCTTAGTTTACATCTTTATTTCCGGTTTTGCAGCCTGTGCGTGTGGTAACAAGATCCTTTCTATCTATTATGTGGTTGTTAACAGGTCATGCAAGTCATTAAAAGGACTAACAGCTTAAAAAGGATCTCCTTTTTAGCCCATTCTCTTGGTGGATTGTTTGCCAGATATGCAATTTCCGTCCTTTATTCACCAGCTGCCTTAAGCACTGATGAGTGTAATGAAGTACCTGCTTCTACTAATTCAATGTCAAAAACAGCATCCTCTTCAAGGAGAGGTTTGATCGCAGGGTTGGAGCCAGTCAATTATATTACCCTGGCAACTCCTCATCTTGGGGTGAGAGGGAAGAAGCAGGTTTGTTCCTGTTGGTTTTGGCTAATCTGAATTCATGGTTGCTGCATGATAGTTATTTACAATGATTCAATCCCCGGTTTGTTGTGCATCACTTTACGCACAGTGATAACGTTTGGTCTTGAATTTCATTTGCACTTATTTAAAGGTGGTTGCAGCCTACTATCTATTCACATGAATTTCTCTAAAATCTTTGGAAACTTAAGCAATGGTAGACCTGCATTTGAGACAATAGGATTGGTTTTACTTGAGACGTCATGTCAACAGCAATGCACTTTCAAACTCATGGGTGGATCTGTTTCTCCAAGTAAAATGGACAAGGCTACTTAAATTACTTGATCATGTTGAAATATGGCTGACATGGAGTTTTGGGCTCTAAGTTCTTGTGTGGGAAATGTTAGGTAGTGTGTAATATCGCCTCGACAGGAAAGAACTTAGGTTTCATAAGCGGGCTCATGTACCACCAAAAAGTTGTTGATTAATATCACGGTTTTTGCCAATGATCTTCCCGAAGGAGCTTTCACAATCAATGTAATTGCAAGATGGTGACAGTGGTTTCAGGGATTGTCTTGGGTATGGTTGGTTCTGGCAGCAGTTGGTACTTCGTCAGAGGGTGCAGGTTCGGATGGCATTTGGGAGTGGTTTTCTCTCATGCCTTCTGAGGATCGTGGTTGTGGTCAGCTGTGGAGGCATGTCAAGCTCAAAGAAGAGAGGGAGACTGGTGAGGAAAGTGGACAAAAAACATGGATAAACAGTAGAGAAAGGCTCGAGAGAATGGGAGAGTAGAAAATAGGATATTTTAGTAAATTCAGTATGAAAGACGAGTATTTAGTGAATCTAACTGGGAATATGAGACATGGGAGGCGACCCCTGTATTGCCGTACCAAAATTAATATTAAAGCAAGACAATTATTACCACTCAAGAGAACCATGGCAAATATCCTAGTATTGTTTGACATGGACTAATAAGCTAAAGGTACACCAAATTCAACTGACTTTTACCTTAATTCGAAAAAAGTTTTGGACTTCTGATGTCTAAAATTCTTAGAACTGAAACTAATGCAATTTAAAATGAGAGTGAGTGAATGGGGAAAAGATTTAGAGTTTTGAATATTCTTACGGTTTACAAGACTACAAAGTCACCAATCGACATAGACTATCTCCGCCTAGTACGAACCATCTCAATGGCATGGCTAGTCTAATACCTTGACATGTCTTACGTAGTTTAAACCATCTCGATTCGTTGTGCAAATAAAAAAAGAACCATTGTATGAATGTTCTTGAAATAGGAAACAGAAACACAAATGGTAGATGAAAAAGATTAAACTGATTTCACAAGCTGAAACATTCCTTGATTGCCATACAATCTAGGTCTGAATAATAAAATCTAGAGTTAAGCAAATAAGTAAAAGTTATTCGAAGAAAGAATTTTATCTACGCTTTAGATGTGGAGTTTAGCCGGCCGTCGGAGTTGGAATCCTTGCACCTTCAAGGCTTCAATGGTGGAAGCTATCGATCTTCAAGGTTCTCTTCTTGGTTGCTCTCTCTTGTTGTCTCCGGGAAGTTTGTTAACCCTAAAATCGTTCTATGGTTCTCCTTTTATGGTTTCTCTGTTAAAAAAATCTTAACTGGCCTTCTTCGTGTATGACATCTGATCTTCATGCGTCCAGAGGCTCAGACATCCCGTCCGGCCTCTTGACACAGCAAAAAACCAGCATCCCGGACGCTTGGCTCAGCTGAAAACCCAGAACTTTTCAAATATGCTGTCCGGACTCTGGACGCCTAAGGCACTCCATCTGGATGCCCATGGCAGACTTTGGCTGGACTCATCTTCACGATTTGGATGACTCTGGACGTCTAAGGCACTCCATCTGGATGCCCATGGCGGACTTTGGCTCCCAACTCATCCTCACGATTTGGACTCATTTACAGACCTTCCAGAATTCATTGGTTTGTCTCCAAATTCAGCACAACCGGTCTCCGAGTCCTAAAACACGAAAGACTGTAGTATCAAACTCGTAAACAGCTTAACAATCGTAATTTAGGCGATGTGATTTCGAAGGCAGGGATCTTTGTCTAATTTACCTTTTCTTTTAGTACGTTCCTTTGATTTAGTTTCCCTCAACTCAAAGCACACACACAAATCCTAGGAACTTGGAACTGAACACTAGTCAAAGGTTGATTAAGCAAGGTCACAAGAGGGTCTCATATAAAATCCCCATTTCTCTCCCTTTTTTATGTTAACATGCTCTGCATCAATTGGCTGTTCAATGTCCTGCTTCAAGTTTTGTACTTGCTACTTGCTGAGTGCAGTATAACAGTCCTGCGTCTATGATAAAGATTAAAGATCATACTTCTTGAAGAAAAGAATATTTTCCCTCTAGTATTTATTTTTAGCATCTACATTTTATCGTGTGTTGATGTCATTGAATATGTTCTTTTTTATTTATTTATTTATGGGGATGTCATTGAATTTGTTAACTTGATTACTTCTGGTGCGTATATACGGTTTAAAGTTTAACTCTCTTTTTTCCTACGTAGAGTAAAACCAATGCTTATGCTTCTTGTTCTTGTATCTCAATATGTAATGAAGACTTTGTCATTGTTCGGTTTGTTTTCTTGTTTCAGCTTCCATTTCTCTTAGGACTCCCAATCTTAGAAAAGCTTGCTCCATCAATCGCTTCCATTTTCGTTGGCCGAACTGGTAGCCAGTTGTTCCTCACCGATGGTAAACCCAACAAGCCACCCCTTCTATTAAGAATGGCATCTGATTGTGAGGATGGAAAGTTTATGTAAGTTAACAAAGTTTTTCATTTTGTTTTCATCTCCATGACGTTCATATCTGCCTCTCTTTTTTGGTCACACCATTCAGAAATGTGTGCGTTTTTTATCTCGCAGATCAGCCCTTGGTGCGTTTAGATGCCGTATTCTTTATGCCAACGTCTCATATGACCGTATCCTGCTGCATGTCAATGTGTTATTGCTGTAAAGAAGTGGTTTCTTTCTGGTTTCTTTATATGTCCACATATTGTCCAATTATCCGCTTTCCTTGACACTAAACAGATATGGTTGGTTGGCGCACATCCTCTATAAGAAGGGAGTCAGAACTTTTCAAGGTGATTTAGCAGTTCCTTATCGTAAACCGCTTCACATGTTGATTAAGATGAGTATTCAATTAGAGTTACAATGAGATGACCAAATATTGGTGCGGATGGAAACTGCAACCCAATGACGACCATTCAGGTCCTGGACAATGACCATCCTCTATGTAAACATTTGGTTTTAGACTAATTGCATCATATGTATAACAAATTGATGTTGCTGCAACTTGTACCACCTGGGGCATTCGTTGGACCTTAGCATAATGATTTCTCTCCCTTTCCTCTTTTCTGCATTACATGGACTCTATAAAGGTATGAGAAACGTTTTTTGAGGTATATTCCTACATTCACCCATCCAGCATTTGTCATTCAGTTCACCTTCGAATTATGCATAAAACTCCCCCATTCTGCATGATTGATCTATCACCTCCTAAAAACTTTTTTACTCAAGAAAATATACGTTGCTGAGAAATTTCAATATTTTGTCATGTTTCTGTATACTTCAAATTAGAAATAAGATGAATCTAACCCTGAGAAACATATAGTACCATACTTATCCAAAAAAAGAAAAAAAAAAGATGAGTACCATGTGACATAGGTCTAACTCGACCTCTTCTCACAACATTTGTTGCTTCTCCCTCTGTTTTCCTTTGTCTTAGATTATAACATGTATCATTCTCAGGGAGCAGTAAGTGTAGTGACTAACTCGGTTCTCTTCATGTAGTCTTGGGAGTTGGAACCGAGTCAAATGATTAGGGCAGGCATTCATGTTGGCCTTGGTAGGATGGTGATGGTAGTCGCATATGAGATAAGCAGTGATTCCGATAGAAGCCTAGACAATTAAGTTTTGACCAGGAGTATCTTCTGAACTTCCTATTTTCTATTTCATTCTGATGTTTCTAAACAAATTTGCAGCCCCCTCGTCAATCTCTCGATGGTTACAAGCATGTTGTAGATGTTGAGTACTATCCACCAGTTTCATCAGAAGGTCCCCATTTTCCTCCAGAAGCGGCTAAAGCAAAGGCGGCAGCACAGAATGCACCCAACACAGAGAATGTTGTGGAGTATCATGAAATCATGGAAGGTAATTTGTCCCAATATACTGTATACGTAGATATCCCGAGTGCATTACCCCGAGGACCGAGGGGCACGCTTGGATTTTAGACATGATAGGGAGTGATGGAGACATTCTTGGGACAATAGTAGTATTTTTGTACCCCACGCTATGAGTAAGATTGTGGTGGATAATTTACACAATCTTAACTCATGGTTGGTTGAGATTAGATTGGACTTTCAATAGACATTTTTTTCGTACAGCTTTTACCCTATCTTTTTCCTTTGGTGCTAAAAGTAGATAACTACATATCTGCCTGACTAGCCTTCAGTGCCACATAGCCATCTGCAAGGAACTCCAGTAGCCCACCACACCTATGTCAGGGCGAAAGTTACGGTCTCACCCCATGCTACCAGAATATGGGGAAGTATTGAAACAGACTAACGCTTCGACTCCCTCTCTCTCTCTAGGCGATATGGTTTCCTGATGAAACCCTAGCTTCCCTTTCCGTCTCTGGCCTCCTTTCCGGCGGCCGTCGCCGGCCGTTTCTTTCCTTCCTCCTATTTTTTTCCCTTCCTCACCTTCCGTTTTCCCCCTCCTCTTCATCGTCTGCTCTGCCATTTTCAGACGACTCTCTTTTTTCGATCCATTCCATCTCTGATTTCTGGGGTTGGAGATACGTCCTTCTGCGGTTTTTTTTCATCTACCCGTTGTTTCCATGGCGAGGAATTCCAATCAGCTGGCCGAATGGACTCTTGGTTCCAAGAGAAGACTTTCAAATGATCGGAGGGGCTGTAATCACTCTTTCCAGAGGTCTATCAATGTCTCGTTCTCGGTCTATGTCGATAATCTTCCGTATGAGATGGATGAGGTTTGGCTTCGTCAAATCTTCAGGAGTTATGGTGATGTGGTGGACGTCTTCATCCCTAATAAACGCAGCTCTCGCTTCAACACTAAGTTCGGCTTTGTCAGATTTAGTTCGCGGGCAGAGGCTCTCGATGCTGTTCAGGATCTTCATGGGATTCTTATCAGAGATTTCCGAATCCAGGTGAACCTTGCTAGATTTTCTCAGGCCAGCAATTCTTCTAATTTAATGCACAAACCTCTTGCTTTTACTGCTGGTTGTGGGAAACAAGTAGCTTCAGATTATCAAACGAAATTCTCTAAGAGTAGAGTGTTTGTTGACGACAAGAGTCCTTCTTTTGCTGATATTGTTGCTGGCAAGAAAAATTCTGTCGCCACAGCTTCTATTAAGGTTCAGGATGAGGGTGATCTTTGGCTATCTATGAGCGCTATAGCTAAACTTCCGTCTCAAAGGTCAATTGAATCTCTAAGGGAGGCTTTTATTGCTGAAGGAGTTTGGAATGTTCAGTTGAGACCAATGGGAGGTACTTTTGTCTTGCTTACTTTTGAATCCATTGATGATATGAATTCTATGCTTGAAGGAGGTGGTTTGTGCTGGCTTATGAACTTTTTTGATGAAGTTAAACAATGGAAGCTTGAACCTGTTACGGAATACTCTCGGGAGGTTTGGCTTAATTGCTACGGGGTTCCTTTAAATGTGTGGAATGCTAATACTTTTTTCAGCATTGGTAGATTGTGGGGTGAGACAATTTCTTTAGACGAATCAACATCTAGTAAATCTTCTTTCTCAGTTGGCAAGGTGAAGATATCTACGAAGTCCTTCGAAGTCATTAATCATGTTGTTAATCTTGAGTTCAATGGTCAATTATTCCCTATCAGAGTTGTTGAAGAACAAGTGGGTGTTACAAGCTTCATCAAAGCAATTTGCGAATGTCCAGTAGATACGAAAGGGCAAAACATGAGCAGGGCGAACCCTTCTGTGGTGTTGCGCGCTGTGGATGAGTCTGATGTCAATTCTTTTAGTTCGGTTGATCCCGCAGGTGACAAGGTCGAAGATGATGGCAGAGATGATAAGCTAGAAGGTGGAACCAATAATTTGGATTCTAATATTTTGATAGAAAACTCTGCTCATTTGTCTTGCTTTGACGTTTTGGAGTCGTTCGTTGGGGAAACTAAGCTTCCCATTTTGGGTGACCAAGCTCAGATTTCTAACCTTAATGTGGTGGATAGCTCAAATTCCTTTGTTGAGGAATCCGACTCTCCTTTGGGCAATATTCTTTATGAAGACAAATCAATCCATGTGGAGAATTGTTTGGAGGCTAATCAAGCTGATGGGAATATCTTCGAGGACGGGGCGGCTTATACGTGTTCCGGTCATGACGACTCCACTTCTGCTGATCTTGATTCTGCTGACCCCCTTATTAATTATGTAGACTACAAGCGCCGCAAAAAGAAAGCCCGGACCATTAAAGGTTATCGAAGGAATCCTGTATGGACTAAAAATCCGTTGAAAGCAGCCATCTTTTCTAGAACGTCTAGTCGGGAGCAAATAGGGAAGATATCAAAATCCTTAAAGTTGGGCTTGAAGAAAGATAGTTGTGATGGGCCCATTCCATCGTCTCATGAGGATGCTAGTAGCGACTATCGGAAGAGGATTTCGATATTAATCAAGGATGCCCGCAAGAATATGGAGTTGGGTGCTTTGTGTGGCATAAAATTCTTTGGAAGGGAGAGTTACAATATAAAGAAGTTTTTAGAATCACAGGGAGTAGAAATTTCTGAAAAGGAAATTATAGCTTTTGATGATTTGGAGGATGGTACCTCCATTTCTGAGAAGTTCT
Organism: Vaccinium darrowii; assembly: GCA_020921065.1. Lineage (NCBI taxonomy): Eukaryota > Viridiplantae > Streptophyta > Magnoliopsida > Ericales > Ericaceae > Vaccinium > Vaccinium darrowii. The sequence goes on along the minus strand of CM037153.1, from coordinate 21,377,018 downwards.
AATTTTGCTGTTGTTGTTGGTGGGAGTTCTCTGGGTGTTCCCGGTGTCGTTTGTTTTGTTGGTTGGAGGTTTCGGCTTTTTTGGGGTTTTTTGTTCTGGTGGCGAGCTTTGAGGGCGGAGTGCTTTGTGTTTTCTTTTTCCTGCTGATGTTTCGGGGTGTTTTCGAGGCCTCTCTGTTGCGTTTTCTGGCTCAGGAGTCTTGGTCGTTTTGGGTGTTTTTTTGTTTCTGTGGTTTGGTTGGCTTCTTGCCATCCTTCTTTTGCCCTGTTATTTCCCCTTCAGGGTCCTTGGCGTTTTCAGTCTCGGGCCCTTTTAATCTTTGTAATTTGTTTTCAAAGATTAATAAAGTTTTGATTATCAAAAAAAAATATGGGGAAGTATTGAGCGAGGAGACCAACCACTTTGTGATTTATTTTTATATAAGATCCCCTCCCACTCTGTCCCACATCCTCTTTGGGTTTGGGTTATGATGTAGAATCCTTTCCTTCCACTCTATCCCATAATTTCATTGTAAAACCAAATGTCGTATTTCATATGGATAACTAATACATTCCCACCTTTTTATACATTCCCACCTTTTTATCCCGTAAACAGACATGCAGCTAACATCTCTAGTTTTTTGTATTTACCTGTTATGTCTAAAACTGATAATGTTGAAGAACCCCCGTGTTTTTCACGGGTCACTCTCGTTTGATGAGAGTTCTTTAGACATTCTTGTGTTGGTTTTCATTGTTTCCAGTAGAAAACTGATACACGGGTTTTGAATTTATCAACAGAAGAAATGATACGTGGTTTGCAACAGTTGGGATGGAAAAAAGTCGACGTCAGCTTTCACTCTGCAATCTGGCCTTTCTTTGCGCATAATAATATTCATGTACTGTAAATTTTGCAAATTTCTATTTCAAAGTGCTTTCTGTTTCTTCTATACTCAGGATTTCAGTTACTATTATTAGTGGTTAAAAGCTAATTGTCATCGTCTGAAAACAGGTGAAAAATGAATGGTTTCATAATGCTGGAACCGGAGTGGTTGCTCATGTTGCAGACAGCCTAAAGCAACAAGAAACGCTGCAGGACTCTAATTCATTCATTACTGCTAGCTTGTAGCTTCCAATTGTATTCTTGTGTTTGAAAAATGGAGACTACATCAATTGTGCGATTCATTTTTCAGGCTGGGATTTGAATGTACAATGAGAAATGTTACCCAGTAGATAAATTGTAAATGTCCCCAACTAACAATTTCTTTACTTGCACAATGCAAAGATCATCGAACCTTTTGATGTTAAAACTGTATAAAGAGAAGTTGAAACACCCCAGAATGCTGTCCATCCCAGAATACTTAATTAATCCTAAACTGCATATTTAGGGCTGAGATTTGGAGAATTTGAAAAGTGGCTAACGTTAAACTTTGCAACAGTGGGACTACTTTTCAGCAATCCTAAACTTGTTTTTGGAAACAGTGTGTACGAGCTCCCGTATCTTGAAACAGCAGGAACTTGCAACAAGAGCTGCAGTATCAACAATGGTGGAGAAGAAATGAGGAATCGTGAACAAGGGCCACGAAGAGGGTATCAAAATGGCATCTTCTCTACCCCTTGCCGATGCCATTCAAATAGGGTATGTTAGAGCCAACGGATACATGTGGATGCCATTCAAATAGGGTATGTTAGAGCCAACGGATACATGTGGATGCCATTCAAATAGGGTATGTTAGAGCCAACGGATACATGTGGATCGCGTAGAAGAAGAAAGTTGAACACAATTTTGAAAGTTATAAGCAAGCTTGCAACGAGTTACTATACTGAAATTACCAGATAGTACATTGATAAGTAGAGGATGAAGAAGCTCAAGGGAGAGTGAAGGCTAAGGAGCTCATGTTGTGGGCCCTGGTTAGTCAAATAACAATGGATCAACCGTCTGTCGGAAAGATTCAGTTCAAGAGCCTCTGCGGTTATACCAAACTAAAATCCCACATTCCTACTAGTGCTTTCCGATAGTGTATCAATGTGTTTTCTTCAAATATTGTGTTAATAAAAAAGGTTCAGCAACTGTGATGTATCATCAGATTTGGTAACACAAGTGAGGAAAGCAATTCATACTGTTACATTTGCCGATACTACAATTTGAAACCCTGCACACAAAAGGTCCCATCGAACTCTAAACTCTTAGAAATCCCAACACTGCATCATTCTAGACAAAACTTGTGTATGGAAATTCTGTGCGGTAAACATTATTGAGATGAAAAATCAACACCTGCAGCGTCAAACTTGCATAATTCAAAGTTCAAAGTACGGAAATGCAGCAAGTTTAAAAAATGCATCTTGAAACAGATCCAAAGATGACTTGAGATGGTGTTCTTTTGCAGAAGTGAAATTACTAGTCGTCAAAGATCATATTTTGTATCTACTAGTTTATTCTAGTTTTCACTTTTCAAATGAAAAGTATGATGCGGGAATCCACATAGCATGGAAATTCCAAGCACCTCCACTTAAGTTATCGGTGTTTTGTTAAAGTAATCTCTACAATCAATTGACATCTGAAAAGATACTCCTCATCTTTTACTTGACACTCACTGGCAACACGCAAGGAGATGAAGCTTTCCATTAACAATTACTAAAACTATCTATTTGAAGTTCTATGGAACATAACCGGCTCATATATTGCACTCATCTATTCGATTTTTGTGAAGCTGAAATGCAGGATTAACCCAAGCTCCACAGTTGCACTGCATACCCGCCCAGTTGAAGGAACCCAATCGTGCTTTGCAACCCATGCACTGAATCTTCTCTTCCACACCACCCTCTTGTACTGTCGGTTCAAGATAAAATCTCTGTAAGGAATTCTTTAAGAAGAAGAGATAAATGGTGGTAAATGGAAGTATATAAGTTCACTTTTTCTCTTCCAACTGACCTGATTCCATCCACTTCATGGGCTCCACAAAAATTGATGAACATTGGGGAGGCTCTTTATCGGCTTCCCACGGGTCACTGCCTCTCTTTCGCCATTTGAAGCATTTTTTACCCTTGCCGCGCTCATGAGGCACTACATGCTCCTGCGAGGCAACAATTCTTCGACATTTCTTACAGCGATATATTACTTGAGGTTTTGGTTCGGATCCCAAATCAGAAAAATTAGGTGCTGCCATTTGAGGTTGACTCTTTGATACCTGCTTTTATACTGTGCTACGACATTCAACAAAAACAAATGCTAAATTAAAGATGAGTAAATCAAAGGTAAAATAGTAAGTTCATGACAATTGACGAGGCAAAAGCACATCTAAGACAAAATGCAAAATCACATACCCTTGCAGAAAGCCTTAGATTGCTGGCTTCAAAAGCCCTTGACAAGTGTTTTTGTTTTCTTGTCTCAAAATAACAACTTTATTGGGATTGTAACACACGCGCACACAAATAATGACCATATACGGCTTGGTAATGATAGGGAATGGGAAGTAGTACTTCATGGGCCCCACAATATGCGATCCAAGAGGATATTGATTTATGTTATCATTATCTACTGACATGAGGATTTTATGTAGTAGTTTTAGGTGTTTTTTTAGGATTTATCGATTAGGGTTCAGGAGGCATTATTAGTTTCCTTATATCCTTATCATTATCTTATTCTTATCTTTTAGAGGAGCCTATTTAAGGTACTCTATGGCTATTCTTTGAGGGAGTGGAATGAAATTGTTTTCTTTTGGGTAATGGTGTGCCAGCCTTTACAACCCCTAGTTGAGGATTTCTAGGGTTCCTTAGGTGTGGGTTCCTAAGATTTTATTTCCGTTATTCTTGTTTGCTATTGTCCTACATCAGGTACCCCCTTATTTTAGCTGTTTCTTATGTCTGTACCCCAAAAATAATTTGACAGCATTAGCACCAAATATTCTAGTGTCACTGACTGGGGGGGCTTCAATAGAGTACTGTTGGTATGATTGAGCACTTACTGTGCATCTGTAATCCCTCACTGTATCATATAATCCATAGACCCGTGGAGCTCCATTACTTGGTTCAATAATATGTCAATGTAATACAAATAGTTGGTCATTCCTCACCCTTTCTCAAGGCATATACATATTAAGCTGCTTGAGAGGCAGAATACATATAGCTTCCAACACACCAACTCAAGATAAAACAGTGAGCTTTGTTTTCCTATTTTGTTTCGCTAACCGCTATAAGAACCATAGTGTAGTCCAAAACCAAAAGCCATGGTCCAACAATAGAAAATCCATCGACCCCTACTATCCACAACCTCAAATTCACCAACCTGCCACGATGATTTCATTACACAAGCCTTCAACTGGTGACTGAATCCAAAAAGATGGGTGGTGGTTAGGGATTATTAGTATGGAAACAAAATAAACGCAATAGCGAAGTTGTGTCGGTGATTTCATGAGAGGAAGTTGTGATTGGACTTTGGAGAGAGAGAGAGAGAGAGAGATGTGAGTGCGACGGAGGCTATAGTTTTGCGGTGGCAGCGGTGGCATTGGGCAGGATTGGCAATGCTGAAGAAGGATCCCATAAACGGATTTGGAGGCAGGTGACTTTGAGGGAGAAGAGAGAGGAGTAGAACAAGAGAGACAAGAGTAGGAGATGAGAGATTAACTATTGGCGGGAAAAATAACAGCTCAACAAATGAGGCCCATGGATCCCAAAAAAATTTCGAGGGGGTGTACGTGAGATTCGTTGAAGGAAAGGGGGTCGACATGAAAATTCTCCAAAGAGAATAGACATTGTATCCTAACATGGAGAGTCCTTTCCCACTACAAGCGAATTCACTGTATTGGGTCCCTAAAAATTGATATCTGGTTGAGGAGAGGAGAGCTCAATTAGAAAGATGAACACCGTGTCTGTCATAATACCCATCCGGATACTTACAAAAATAAGCCCCCAAGACCATCATCCGGCAATGTTTACAAAGGCTAAGTTGAGGCTCACCTTGAGCAAGGCTACGACAAAATGCCTTGAGGCATTCGAATTAAGGCTTCACCCTCCAAAGGCTTACGCCTTCCCAGACGCATTTGCACAAGGTGCGCCTTTTACGAATTTCATGTGAGGCATACTTTTTTCAACATGTCCTATGGATCGTCATTCTCTCAACCAGTCCATCCCTTACTCGAAATGAGAAAGAGTACCTATATGCTACCGTATAGAAATAAAATACTCCTATGAGAGAGAGAGAGAGAGAGAGAGAGAGAGAGGTAACCAAAGTCATCCATGTAGAATGGCTAAAAGAGCACCAACATATACTATTTTTAGATAGAAATTATTGAACTAAATAGAGGTGGCACGTAGCTTTAGATATTTTTACTTTTTTTTTGGCTCGGCCACGTAGCTTTAGCTTGTCAGAGCGAGTGAACTTTATTACCTACGTGTAAGAACGTATCTATATTGCTAGGTTTAAAGTAGCTTTTATAATTTTTATTTAGCATCGTTATTACTATTATTCACTTCTTTATAGTTTTTTATAATTTTAAGTGTTCATTAAACTGAAAATTAAAACTCAAAAGGCTTACGCCTCAATGCCTCGAGGCTTGCGCCTCACCTCATGAGAGGTGAAACGCCTCGCCCTGCGCTTTCGCCTATGAAAACTTTGCGGCAAAGAGCCCTCTGATGCCTAAGTCAATTTAGATCGTGAGGGAATTTGCAAGTGTAAAGGACTGGGACTGCTATTTATACCTTGGCTTCTAGAATCAGATCCTCTCTATAGAGGAAGTTTAGAATACTTAGCAATGAAGTTGATCCAAACAAAAACACACACACACACACACAAAAAAAAGGATTAGTCTTCTGCTATTGGTTGTTCGGTGTTGCTAAGTTTTCCTAAAAGCCTCGTCCAATTCCCAAGGTGACTCAAATTTCAAGATGACAGCTCGAATTTTCAAGGGTGGGTCGCACAGTGGCTTGAGCCGGGCCTCATGCTTCTCAAGATTTTACGCCCTTTCAATGTCTAAAATCCAACTCATTTTTATGCTAAAATAACAAGAGCTTCCACATTCATTATCTTATATTAAAACCATTTCACAGTATATCGTAGGTAATTTCTAAAGAGCACAAACCCATTGAGCCGAAACATCGAAAAAAACTCACCACCGCACTGAGAAAGAAACCAAAAATACAATGATGAACTACCTAATTGTTTCCACAAAAGTTCAAATGATTGATACACCGGTTTGGTATCATCTACGCCTTTTGTTTCTTTTTATTTGAAACGACATAATGTTTTCTAGTGATCGAATATATTTCTGGAAAAAAATTGAAAAAACACAATTTCCAGGAAACTCACAACAAATGTTATATCATTTTGGCAAACTTGTATTGCATAAAGGTGAAATCAGTATGAAAAGAGAGTAATTTTCATTTCAGAAAACATGAAAAATAAAGAAGTAGAGAACCACTAAAATACAATATAAACTCTAATTTGTTCTGTTCCAAATCTTCATGGCCCATTTGGCGGGCAGAGAAAGGAGGGCCTTAAGGGATAATGTAATTCAAGCCCTACTCGTATCCGGTGCTTGGTTCTCCCCTTTGCACCCGGATTGCTTATGCGGAAAATAAGCTTGGTTGTTTCTGCTTTTCGGTTTCTCTTCTTTGGTTGGGTTTTCTCTACCGGGTGCTAGTTTTCTTGGTGGTTTGTTTTGCTGGCTTCCGTTTTTGGGTTGCCTCTTCTTTGTTTGTGCTTCAGGTGGCGTAGGTTCTCTTTTCCGGTGCCAAGGATTTTTGGTTGCTGTTTGGTTTTGCTTCTGGTTCAGGTGTTTTGGTTTTCTTAGGTGTTTCTTTATGTGCTTTGGCTGATATCTTACCATCCATGTAGCGTCTTACGTGGGTCCTTGGCGTTCTTAGACTCGGGCCCTTTTAATCTTTGTAACGTGTTTTCAAGGATTTATAAAATTTTTGCCGATAAAAAAAAAAAAAAAAAAGGCCCTTTATTCCCCCGATAAGTGTATTGAAAATTGGTAATGTAAAACTACCCACAGAGATCACAAATTCAGTTGCCTAGACATTAGGTCACTATATAAAGTCACAAAATCTTCAACCAACTGAACCACCATATATGTTGTAAATCACTCCGTTCTCGGACAGTAAAAATCATCCGGTATTTATCTTAAGGCACAGTTGGTGCTTTCTCGCAAGTTTAATGCTTTTATTATACACTGTACCTTTGTTCAAAAATTATACACTGTACCTAAAAAATTGAGCATTATGTTTGAGCATCTAAATTACCCATGGAAAACATCAAACAGAAAGAGAGAAAGATGACCACACACGCAGAGATAGAGGGAAAAAGAGAGAATATTAAGACAACCAGAAAAGGGAGAGAGAGAGAGAGAGAGAGAGAAAGAGAGAGACCTGTTCTTAATTCTTATGCCGCCGATCGGTGCCGGAGCTGATGAACTTTGATCGATCTCAAGATTCTGGCTTATTTGTATTTTCGGGTTGACACAGACACACTGGAGTATTTCTTTTCTTTTCCCTTTTTTTCACACAATTTAATTTTGTTTCTGAACGGTTTATTGAATCTGGGTTCGGATCCACACAGATCTGCACCGTTCATTATCGAATTGATTTGGGCCATTAATCGCCGAACACAGATGACTCAGATGGGGACAACATGCATGCTGTCTCTTAAGGGACAGTATGGCCCCCAAGGAGGGGCATGTTGTCCCCATCCGAGTCGTCCGTGCTCTGCGATCAATGACCTAGATCTGTTCGGATCCAAAGAGATCTGCACCGTTCATTACCGAACTTATCTAGCTGTTAATCGCCAAGCACAAATGACTTAGATGAGGACAACATGCATGCTGTCTCTTAAGGGACAGGCCCCCGGGTCCGATATTTTGATGCCCCTTTCGGCCCACCTTTTTCTTATTGCACTTTCGGGCACCAAAATCTGTTTAGTTGTGTTTCTAAATTTTTGCTAGATTTAGGTCAGATTTTTGCATCATATCAATCACGGAGGAATCCAAAACATATGCAAAATCTAAGCCAAAGTTTAAAAGAGTTCACACAAAATGAATACCTTCGCAAAAGAAAAATAAGTTTTATTTGTAATACACCAAATGAACACAAACAAGAAATAAGCTATTAAGTCTATGGTTTAACCCTATTTTCTTCGGGAGAAATTTTTTTTACCTCTTCAACACCATCCTCTTCCTCTCCTATACTCAAAGACGCTGATCCTACACGATGATGAGTACGATTTCTTGTTGCTCTTTGTTCCTCTTGCCCTAATCCTTTTTGGAGCCTTTGTGATATTTCGCAATCGCCCACGGTTTGACCCATGAATCAACATATGGGTTCCACTTGTTCACCATCGTTTGGTTGGTGTTGAAGGTAATAAAGTCCAGAGATTTGAAAGAGCACATAAAGACACCAACACGAAGAATTGAAAGAGCACATAAAGACACCAACACGAAGGAGTGAAGCTGCATGATCCAACTAAAGCTTCTACAAGACAATGGACAAACAAGTACTAAATTATCAAAGTTTCTTTAGTTAATGGAAATAAGATATGCTATGATCTACGATGTAAACAAATCCAACCAATGCATAGTTGCAATTAGTTGTACGAATCAAGATATCTGTGTGTTTACACTGTTATCAAGTTTCTCTCCTTAAGAAAAAGAAAAACAATAATTAAATAATAGCCCTTGTCTGGGAAGCACAAGGGAAGGAGATTTCATATTGCTGCAACTATTCAATCTTTGTATGACTATGTTGGCTCTCTGGGTTACATAAAAGTTGATAATTCCAATTTATTACCAACTTCCCCTGGGTCATGTATGCGATTTTAGTGAGTCTATGTTGCTTTGTATTCATGTTTACATCCCCGTCTTTCTAATCCTCTCTGTGTTCATTCTAACATTTCGTAATCATCAATCGTTCGGTATAGTCCAAGACATTTGACTTATCTCGTATACATACGTCATGTCGATCATCATCTGGTTGCTGTTTGTGTTCATCTATAGCTACGAAGATGAGCAAGCAAAATGAATAGGGCAAGTACAACAATGTATGACTAGATTCGCCAAAAAGATTGAGTAACATTCATGGGTTCAAAATCTTGTCTAATTTAGGGATTTTATTCTACTAAAGTCTATTACCTAAATTTGCATTCTCCATGTACTAATGCCATTTACAGTATCTTTTAATGCAATTTGGTTTCAATATCTTTAATGCAATTTGAGTCTAACAAGTTCGATCTTGTTCGATGGTCAAGAGGAACAGGTTTGTCACAACACTAACCTAACTAACAAACAAGCCATAACAAAAAATCCAATCTGTACAAACCAACTAGAACAAAAATACAAATCCATGTTTTTTAAATTTAACATAAGAACTTTATGAAAAAAAAAAGGTTAAACATTGTTATTTGGAAATACATGTACCTCACAAATTAATAATTAAACAATAAAATAATGTATAATATACAAATTGTAAGAACTATATATTCAAGACAAGACAAGACAGCTTTAAATATCTTACCTAAAAAGATTTGGTGGATTTGAAATTTAAAAGCAAATCTGACAGGTGAAAAAAAAAGCTTCCAAAACACATAACATCAATCATTGTAAAATAATAATGAACACGAGAGTCTGTACTTGTTCTCTTTTTTTTTTTTTTTTTTGAACAGAAAGACATTATCATTAGATCAAAAATCTAAAAGAAGGATATGGCTAAGCTTAGCTGGGATCAAAGAAACCTAGTTCTGAGGCAGCAATCCTGATACAAGGGAAGCCACCCAGTGGGCAACTCTATTAACAGTCCTAGGGATCCATGAAACAATCAAATTGAAACTGTCAATAAGAGATCTAATGTCCTGAATAATGCTAGCACATTCACGAGGATTAGATTCAAAAACACTGAGGAGATGAGTTGTTGTCATTCTCAATCTGTACTGAACGAAGGTCCAGTGCTTTAGCCATCAAACATGCCTCTATTAAAGCCAAAGCTTCACACACAAGTGCTGAAGGGCCTGACACCTTGAATTTCCTCCCATTAGTGATCTCATCCTTGTGATTCCGTATGACCACTGCCCCATACCCGTTCTGTGTTTCCATCTTCCAAGAGGCGTCACAATTGATCTTCACATGGTCTCTGTCAGGTGGCTGCCATTTAGTAACAGAAGAAAGGGGAGTAGCATAGCTTGACGAGTGGATGACATTAAATGCAGGCTTGAATATCAGTGTTTGGATCTCCTACCAGGCTTGACGAGTGGGTGACATTAGAAGCAGGCTTGAATATCAGTGTTTGGATCTCCTCCCAGGCTTGTTTCATCTTCAATGCTATACTCTTGGCTGTAAATGGGGTTTCTTGAAAGATAAACTCATTCCTTGCCTTCCAAATACTCCATCCAACCATTGCAACCCTGCCTAGGAATGTCTTGATGTAGGTTTTATCAGATATGCTTTCTAAAGCATTATTAGTCCAATTCAGGACCGAATTGGTATCCCCATAAAGAACCTCTGAAAGTTACAGTCTTCCCAAACCTCCTTGACTGACTTGCACTGGAAGAGGAGATGTTCTATGGATTCCACTGCTTTGAGACAGATAGGGCATAAAGGAGTTCTAGAACATTTCTGCTTATGTAAGTTATCCCTCGTGGCCAGGAAATTCCTGCATGCTCTCCACCAGAAATGCTTGACCTTAGGGGGGATGTAGAGATTCCAAATGGATTTCCAACGGGAGGGAAGAGGTTGGAATGATGGTGATGGGTCAGAGATAGAATTGTTATTTCTGGAAGATCTGGAGATATGGTGTCCACTTCTAACAGAATAGATACCATTTTTGGAGTGATGCCAAACCAACTTATCAGGTTCATCAAGCTTTGAAAGGGGAATATTGATGATGGCCTTCACCTCATGCCCAGAAACACGTTTCCTTAACTCTTGGACATTCCATTCCTTACTGATGGGGTGTATGAAAGAAGCAACCAAAGCTTGCTCATTTGTTGCTCTTCTAGGTGATTGGATTTGGAATTTAGGAAGTGAAGGTATCCACTTGTCTGTCTAGAATATAACCTCTTTGCCTGACTTAACTTGCCATCTTAGACCTTTCTACAACAGATCCCTACCTTGGCAAAGACCTTTCCAAATCCAAGATGGTCTAGCTCCCTTAGGTTTGCTCAATTCCTCCCCCTTGAGCCAGTGAATTTTTTAATCCTTTGGATCCCCCAGCCAACCAAAATTTCCGTATGTAAGAATTGAGCTTGTTGCAGAATTGGATGGGAAGACGGAAGCATGACATAACATAAGTGGGAATGGCCTGAAAAACTGACTTGATCATTATTTCTCTCCCGCCATAAGACAGTTCCTTAGCTTTCCATCCTTGCATTTTATTAACTGCTCTTTCAATCAAGTAGGCATAGGTTTCATATTTAGACTTGCCCCAGTACGAAGGGATGCCTAAATACTTAGCATCAGCCTTCATTTCCACAATACCAATCTAATCCATAATGGCTTTAGAATTTCAGAGAAGACTTATCGAAGTTGATAAGTTGACCAGAAGCAAGCTCAAACGCTTTGATTGACTCCATAAGATTCTGCACCCCCTCAAAAGAAGGTTCCACAAAGAGCAAAGCATCATCAGCAAAAAAGAGGTGAGCTAGGTAAGGACAGCTACGTTTGATTCGTATACCAGAAAATTTCTTGGATGTGATCCCTTGAGAGATGAGCTTGGATAGAACATCCATGACCATGAGAAACAAATATGGGGAGAGTGGATCCCCCTGTCTCAATCCTCTCTCTGGAGCAAAGGAAAACCTTTTTTTCACCATTCACTGTAACAGAATATGATACGGTGGAAACCACTTGCATAATCAGGTGAACCCAATCTTGGTTGAATCCCATTCGTAGCATAACCTGCTCCAGAAAATCCCATTGGACTCTGTCGTATGCTTTGTTGAAATCTAACTTAACAGCTAAAGCTTGTTTTCTCCCCTTACCATGGATCTTCAGAAAATGGAAAGCTTCATTGACCACTATGATGTTATCTTGTATCATTCTACCAGGCACGAATGCAGATTGATTAGGGGAGATAATCTTGTCCAAGACCAATTTAAGACGATTAGCCAATACTTTGCAAATGATTTTCATGCTGAAGTTGCATAAACTGATTGGTCTAAACTGGGAAAGAATTTCTGGATTTGCTACCTTGGGAATGAGCACAATGTTAGTTTTATTAAGCTCCCGTAAGAGAAAACCACCACTGAAGAAACTAGTCACTGCTCTGCAAGTGTCCTCTCCCTCCTCTTGTCAATATTTCTGGTAAAACATGCCAGGGAAACCGTCAGGCCCTGGTGCCTTAGGAGGCCCCATTTGAAAGACAGCATTCTTGATCTCTTTTGGTGAAATAGGCCTCATGAGCTTTTCGTTCATATCAGAAGTGACACACTATGAAATAGCGTTTAGAGCTGGTTCTACCTCCCTCTCTCCTTGATCTTGAAACAGGTTAGAAAAATATTGAGCAATGCAGCCATTGATCTCCTCTTCTGAGCTGCACCAAACCCCATCCTCCCCTTTCAAACGAAGAATTTGGTTACGCTGCCTACGCTGAACAAGTGTAGCATGAAAGAAGCTAGAATTCCTATCACCATAGTTCAACCAATTAACTCTTGATCGTGGATGAAGATATATCTCTTCTCTCAAATACACCTTCTCCATTTCCTTGATGACTTGCCTTTGAGCCCCCATGTTTTCAGACAAAGGTCTAGCTAATTGTTGGTCATAAAGTTGGTTCTTGAGCTGAGCTAACCTTTTCTTGTTGTTGCCAAACTCTTCTTTACTCCAAGTAGTAAGAGCTTTCTACAAATTTTCAGTCTCTTGCACCATACAAACATATCAGATCCATAAATAGGGGTAGACCAACTATTAGAGATAGTTGCAAGACAATTAGGACTAGTGGTCCACATGGATTCAAACTTAAACACTCTTTTAACTCTTTTAAGAGGGACACAGCAGTTAAGGACAACAGGGGCATGGTCTGAACCACAAATAGGTTCATGAAAGACCTGCGCATAAAGGAATTTAAGTCTCCAATCAGTATTAGCTAACGCTTTATCAATTCTTTCTCTAACATTATCATCACCCTCCCTTTTGTTGGACCAAGTGTAATGGATACCCTTAAACTCCAAATTAGTAAGGCCACTATCAGAAACAAAATTGTTAAAACGTTCCACACGGCTACTATTAATGGCATGACCCCCCTGTTTTTCCCAAATTGATCCCACCTCAATGAAATCCCCAATACACAACCAAGGGCCTCCAAAGTTAGACCCTAAGTTCTGTAACTCTTTCCAAATATGAATTCTTTTACTAAAAACAGGATCCGCATAGACACAAGTAAGCTGCCAAGAAGTAGAAGTAGAAATAGTGGCATCAATAACATTCTTTGAATTAGATAAAACAAAAAGAGCTACCTCAGATGTCCACCACAGAGCAAGGCCCCCCAAAAGACCTAGAGGCTCCACATACCATGAACCAGTGAATTACAGCTTTTTCCGGATGCTTTCCAGCTTATTCGAGTTATTCTTGGTCTCCATGAGGAAGACCACCCCAGGGTGATGGGCTCTACAGAGCCCTTGTAGAACTTGGAAAGTCAAAGGTCGCCCCAACCCCTGAACATTCTAGGAGAGAACTAATATCCTTCTTGTGGCTGTTGAGGGACAGCCACCACATCCATTAGCAGGAGAAAGAGAAACATCAGCAAAGAAAGTACTTTGGACTTGACTAAGCTGACTCCAACTGCTTTCAATAGGGTCATTTCTAAGAGTAAGAGAAAACATATCTGACGACTCGCCAAGCCCTTTTTCATCACCACGCACAGAGTTCCCACTTGGGTTCCTGCTCTTGGCCTGACTTCTTGACTGGAAGTGTCTAATTCTACCAGCCCTCTTAGGTGCCGCTTCAACCACTATGCCATTATTATCTAGAGTAGAAATTAAAGTTCTCTCCCCACATTCGCCCCCCACTGGAGACCAAATTTGCTGCCTTAAAGCTTTTTGGAGTTTGGATCTCTTGTCTTCTTTGAGAATGAAATCATTAGGAACTTTTCTCTTCAGAGTGAGGTCATCAAAGACATGGGCTAGAATTATATCCACAAGTGTGTTCTGTTTTATGGACCTTGGGCTATTTTGCGGGCTCAAATTATCACTAGTAATCGCTGGGCTAACAGAATCTGGGGTGGGCTTGGAAGTAATTAACTCTCCTCTTAGGCTGTCAGGGGGTTCCTCAACATAGTAAGATGGGCTTGAGGCCTGGCTTGGTTGTTGGGGTTTAATGAGGTGTAACTGAGTAGCATTAAAAGGCCCAACTTCAAAAGAATGACAAATACTAGGGTTAGAAGAGGTGGGAGCCACCACATTCCTTGGGGGTGAAGGTGCACGATCCGATCAATTGTTGTATCCCCTCCCAGGTTGCCACGTGTACTTCATACAACACCCCATACCTCCACTACGTCACTAATGACAAGATTGGAAATTTTGCTTACCAAACCCACGCGCTCCTGGGGCTTTTGGATAATATTGTCACGCGCCACCGTAAAAATCTTCCTCGACTCTGGATCCTCTGCAAAGTGGCAAGTTATTCTCTCATCTGAAGACTCCTGAAGATCATCCCCCAAATGGGTAGAGGAAATAGGTCGCAAATCTCTAATGGAGGTTGTTTTTAGCTCATGATCATAATTTGGCCCACCAACACAGATTGATGGAGAACACCTACACGAGTTTTTCTCATGACCTAAATGCCCACATTGGAGGCAAAAATCTGAGAGTCGTTCATACTTGAAGCTTAGCCATAGATTTTCCACCGATCTCGTAGCGCTCATACTGGGTCGTTTGTAGAGAAAACCTCTCAGAAAGGGATTTCGTAGTATGCACCTTCACTTTTATCCTCAGAAAGCTTCTACTAAGAATCAGACCGCCTTTCTCTTCCACTCCTTCTACTTCAAGGAGTTCGGCAAATTGATTTCCAATTTTGGTAGCATTACCTCTTGTCATGCATGAGATAGGAAGACCATGGATTTGGACTCAGAATGGGCATAAAGAAAAATCCATCTCCTCCACTGCAACGCCTTTCTCAACCTCTTTTAATACCATAAGGTTATTCATGACTGACCACGGGCCTTTGTGGAGAACTAGGGATTTATCAGAGACAAATTTGAACCGAAACAAGTAGATATTATCTCCCCAAGGGAAAATAGTGAAACTCTCCTTTGTTTTCCAGGCTAGATTGAGAATATTCAAAACCCCTAGCTTGTTCAAGATTTTCTGAGACAAGATTTTACCAAAAAGGCAGAGGTCAGAGAGTTCCTCACCTGGATGGAAGGGAAACATAAGGCCTCCCTCCACAACGGCTAAAAGGGGAACATGGATCCTGCCCTCAGTTTGGTCATGGGTATCGGCGTCGGGAGGGGCAAGAGCGAGATTGACGTAGTCGGGGATGTCATAACGGCGGCGAAAGGCCTCCATATGTGCCTCACTATCACACAATCTCCTAAACCTACCCATGGTTGAAGAAGATACAGACACATACAACCCTAAAAACGACTGTGCAGGAAAAACGGAGAAGGAGGCGAAAAACTTACAGGCACCTGATAGCGGCCGGAGAGAAGATTTTTCCCCGGCAAAGAACGAAAGGGAAGGCTGAGAAGAGGGCAACACTAAGGCACGATGACAATGGCACTCTCAAAAAGACACACTCTCCTAAGACAACACGAATATGTAAAGAAAAAAGGCAAAGGAAATATCTTATACCTTCTCAAATTCAAATTGGTTCTTGATGACATCATCCAAAATGATAGCGTTTTGTCCCTCACGCCTTTTCAGAAAAAGGTGGAGAATGTCAAATCAGAAATTAAAAGAGTGCAATGATTTAAGACACCCGAAGGACAAAAAGCTGCCTTGGAAGTTACGCTCACGCCTGTAGGCACAGACCTATCACTCGGAAAGACTGCGCAGCAGCTGACACGTGTCAAGCATATTAGTACGAAGCGTAATAACGGTACGAAAGGATAACATACCAGAAACTGCTCGTTGAAAGCTTTAGCTCGTCAAACGCGAATACGCATGGACGACCAAAAACTGGGGAGCAATTGTGTGGGGTGTTTTCCCAAAACCATGAAAGTTGTACAGAGACGCTCGTCAAAGCCAGACACGTGGTAAATAAAATGAAATAGAATGTGGACGACCACCAAGCCCATGACTCAACATCAGCAATTATGAACCAGCTCGTCAGACGATACAGTCGTAATGGTCCAGTATGGGATAAACCCTAGAAACATACTTTCCTTGCGAAGATAAGGAAAGGAAGGAATATTTGAACATATTTCCAGAATCAGTTGAGTTTGCAAAGATAAGCACAATCTTACTCAGAGATGGAAAGCCAGTTAGCATACCAGACGAAGGAGCGAACTCCCATAATGGGTAAGCCTCCGAACGAGCAAGAAATGGCCAACTTGGTAAGAATCCTTATCAAATAAGGAATCCAGAATCATGCGGGCTTCACTGCTTAATAAGAAAGAATCCCAGACTTGGAAGGATTCCTAACAAAGAAGAATCCTACGGGGAATGTAAGTGTAAAATAATCGTCTATATAAGAAGATGAATCCTAAACACAAGAGGTATGCGTTAACCCATTTCATACAAATACTCTCGTTAAGTTTATCCTCCAGTTCGTCAGTACTAACTTGAGCATCAAAGGGCCCTCGCCGCCTAGAGGCAAGGGTGCTCTGACAGTTTGCTCGTGATGTAGGATCAAAGTTGCTCCATTTGAAGAGGATTTGATCTCCTAAGAGCAAGGAAATAACTTCGTGAGTTTTTCCCCTCTTACAGTTTCTAGCGAAGACAATTCATTGATCTATTTCAGTTTATGTGGCTTATATCCATAAACTTTTTGATTTACTTATTTATTGCTATTCTCTGTAACTGACAGTGATACAATGGTACGGTTATTACCAATCCCTTTGTTTGGTGGGGTTATCATGACTTCTCTAACTATATAACTCTATACCGTGGCTTCTATTATCTTGAAAGCACAAAGGGTGAGCATGCAACTGCTGCTATTGCAATTGACTGGGGACATAATGAGATTACATACCGAGCATCTAGAAATTTCATCCACAGCTATCGGGGCATCTTACCTCTTGGTGATGTTGACGAATGGGCTGATTAGAATTTACTTTCTAAATGGTTGGACAGTGTAATCTACTAATCATTTGTCCGGCACAGTATTGCAGGTACACATTTACTTACTGTTATATATATTTTTTATATCTATCTCACTAAATACATCATATTACTGAACTATGGGTGTTCCAAGCTGTTGGTATGTGAAAGGAGTTTCTCCCCCAAAGTTACCTGACGTTATAATTTTCATTTGCTCAATAGTTAATTAAATAATATTTCATAGTTTTCTTTTCTAATAACTATTGTAAGAGAATATTTAACTAACATGTTAGTACATACTAGAGAGGAAAACCAATCTCTTCCCCTTGAAATGGAGCCATACTTTCCAATAAACGGTGTTGTTATATGGGCATTGCTGAAACATGGTTATCGAGTGTGGCCACTTCAAGTTGCAAACAATCAGTTGATTGATGGATGGAACACGTTCTGTGCTGCGCATGAATTAACAAAAGGGTGCAAAGTTATCCCTGAGTGTGAGAGATGGGTTTTTAATACGATCATATTAGATCAAGAAATGCACTTTGATTGGTCCACAACAACTGAAATTTGGTCACCCACACACCTTGCACCGGGTATGAAAAGTTAGTTGCCATAGCTAATGTAAAAATGTTATTCTATGCGAAAAGCTAAGCTACTATTTCAGGTACACGGATCTTGCCAAATTAAATTATATCCATAAGCATAACTTGAGATTATAATTTATCCACCTGACATGCAGAAACTAATATACATAATGACTGCAGCTTACTTAACAATAAGTCATTTAATCATATATCTTTATTTTTCTAACGCTGTAGTGTACTAAGCAATCTTTTATCTCACTCCAGATTATCTGCGGACATCTTGCCTGCCATCAGTTATTGGAAATGAATTTGGACTCCATCAATTTGGCTGGTCTGATCTATCATCAATTCCCTTACCAATGGTATAAAGATGATTTTAATTTTCACAGTTAGAAGCTGACAATAAATATTTCCTAGTGAGTAAAATCTACTTGCTTTATTGTAGGCCTTCCAAATACAACTTGCAAATATAATCAGAGCCTTCAGCATGAAAGAATTGATCATCAGGATGCAGAATCACACATGGACTATCCCAATTCATGACCACATGCTGAATGACCAAAGCCTGAATCAATTTGCTGCATGTCTTGACCCCGACATCTTCGACTACATCCTTGTTTTGTTTCATTTGGGCTCTTTGCGAATGTCATTGTCGTTGACTCAGAGGGAGACGACGAGAGGGTTTATGGCTGGATGTAACAGTTTAAACTTGTTTATTTTAGTACTGCCCAGATTACCTGATATTTGAACTCTGCTACCTTTTGCTAAATACTGTAATATATGCTCTGGTCTAAGTTAGATAGTGTGTAATGGCCTAGACATATTTTGTGTGTTAATATCATAAGTTTGTTGTATTTTGAAATGCTTTTATTTACTATCTATGCATGGCTTGTTAACTAAGTTTAGTATCATATAATTTTAGGCAAATGTTAATGCCAAAACTGTTTTTGTTAGTGCCAAAATTCTAGTGCATAATAGGCTTGTACTATGTGCAAAGTATAAGTTTTTTATGCAATAGAGTTTTGGCATTAACAAAAACAGTTTTGGCATTATCACTACCCTAATTTTATTAAATTTTATTGATTTAAGAGCACGAAATAAGTATTTTCTATCAATATTTTAGCCTGTCTTACACAAAAACAAAATTTATTGGTTCCATATTTTTTTCTTGATATTGTATTACCATTCTTAGCCTTAACATAATACTAACAACATTATTCTGTTTTAGATCAATATCTCAACAAAGCATTGAGTAATATCTCCACAGCACGCAAAATTATGACCAAGCAAAATTTATTCCAACAATAGCATTACATCTGAATACAAAAACTACTGAAATAACTAATTAACATTGCATTTTGCCTTTCTTCCTGCACTTTCTTTTCATCAGCAATATTTTATGTCCAAGAGCTGAACAAATATTTTATGTCCTTGCCGCTCGAAATGACTAATACTCCAAACCTTTCATAATTAGAAAAAAACGGTTTTAATATTTACCTTCAAAAATTATTGTTTAAATTTGTATTTTTTATTACTTAAATCTTTGATCAAGCACATGACTTTATAAAGACCTTGAACAAACAGATGAAAGATTTTAAAATACCCTTGTCAAAAAGACAATATACTTTTATACGACAATTCAGTTCAGGAGTTCTTAGTGGCTTCATTCGGATAAAATTTATAGGCGATATACTTTTATACGACAATGCAGTTCAGGAGTCCATAGTGGCTTCATTCGGATAAAATTTAACTAATAAAGATACCAGTGAAGAAACAACTTCCTCTACATTAGAAATATTTTTCGCAACAAAATTATGCGATTAGAAAACTGCGAAGAACAGCAACACGGTCCACATACACTTGGAAACGCAAATAAGTCATTTTTTTAAGCAAAAAAAATTCTTTTACTAAAAGAAACAGAACACAATAATAATTCTTTAACTTCTTTATTTTGAAAATTCACAACGTGCCCCCCTTTTTTTTTCAGAATCAATAATCTTTAACATATAATAAAGGAAAAATAGAAACTTTACTCAATCTGCAGATGTAACATGGATATATAAAAAAAAAAAATTCACATGAATTACCTATTATCTAAACCAGCATAACCAATGTTATATATATATATATGGACACACTTTGCACACACATTTTGACACTCCATCTCAGCCGTAGAAATGAAGGGTTGAGATTAGAATACCCTTTCTCCTCCCACCCCATCCTTAGCAGACGTTATCTCTGTCTCGCCTTCCCTTTGACATGGTTAATTAATAGTTACAGCGAACTAAGAACCCATCTCAAGCACCTACCTCCCCGGCAAAGGTTCTCCGGCGACCCCATCCGTAAAACTTAAATGGAGATGCTCCCACACGTCTCCCACATTGAACCCTCTCTTTTCCTCTCCTCTCCTCTCTCTCTCTCTCTCTGGAACGCTGAAAGACTAAACCTCTGCAATCTACCTCCTGTCCCGACGACGAGCTGCCACCGCCAGTATCTATTGTTGGTGTTTTGGTTTTCCCCTCGCCAAAATTCTCTACTCTTTCTGAAATTAGGGTTTTTATAGTGTTTTCAATTAATTTCGCAATCATTGAGGTTCACACCAAGTGCATGGCAAGACATCAAGGGCCGATGAAGAAAGTCTCTGCTGGAATCCAAAAACATCATCCCTTCAGAAGTATTTTCCAGTTATCTTATAATTTCATGGAGCTTTCACACGGAGCATGTATATGAAAAGTTTTCTTCTTTTTTTTTTTTTTCGTTCGATGTATATGAAAAGTTGGTTCACCATGATTTTGTGGCAATGAGTTGTATCTTGAACAATTGAATTGATGGAAAGGGTTTCCGAATGCAAATTAGATTTCCTACAGTTTTACTTGCCTGTTAACTGTTCGGTAAAATGTCAAACAGAGAAAGGTTCTTTGTCGTTGCGAATCAAACCCAATGCGAATCCCTGTAGGAATTCATGAAACTCGTAAAATAGGATTTATCCAAATTGTTCTATTTCAAATGATTTAGTCTTAGTTTTCCTCCTCCGGTCTCAAAATGCCCAACTTAACTGTCCTTTTTTCGAGTACTAGTTCTTCTACTAATTTTCCCGAAAGTAGTAGATTTACTACAGTTTTACTTGCCTGTTAACTGCCCTTGTTTGTGTGAAGGGTGAACAATGGAAGAAAATTTTGAATCAGATTATGTCAAACTACATGATACCGAGAGGCCAAATATCGTTGTGGAAGGGTTAAAAACACCGACAATTGAGATGTGTTTTGAGACAATTGAAAACGACACATGTGAGGTGTATATTGTTTTACCACAATCGATCAAGTTACGTCTTGGACAAATAGTGCATAGTGATTCTACAACCAGTGTAAAGCCAAAGCGTAATCGCGCATTATAATTGGTCGAATCAAGTGCAATAGTAAACTGAATTGATTCCACAAATTAAACTGAATTATCTAAACAATGAATTCAAATACACTAGGATGTTGCCAATAAAAAAAATACACTAGGATGTTTATTTTCTAAACACTGGTCATGGTTTTCCTAGTAGTTTCTTTCAGGAATTCAATCGAACACTTGGTTGGCAACTTAAAAAATCTTCAAACCCCCAATTGATTCTACAAATTAGATGTGATCGGCTTTGTTGTCAAACCCCCAATCTTCAAATGTCAAACCCCAGCAGCTTTAACCAAAATTAGACCCATTTATGATAATCCACAAGTGTAGATCCCCACCTTGAATTATACCAGTACCAACTGAGATCAACCAACCAAGTGTCTTCGTGCCGGACATTTCAAAAGCTATATCAAGCAAGTGACTTTGGTTTGTGTCTTCGTGCCGGCACGGCAACTGGTTCACGAAATCATCGACCTTTGACAGAGAAAGGAGTAACATTTAAGCCCAATATTCAAGAAACTTGGCTTGCTGGTGGAGATGTTTTTTACAAAAAGCAGAAAAAGAAAACCAAAAAGCCCTAATTTTTTCCTTCAAAAGAAGAAAAGAAAAAGAAATTGGAGAAGGGTAGAGATCGGTACTTACAGTTTTATCGATGGGGTCGCCGGAGAGAACCTTCACCGGGGAGCTAGGTGCCTGAGATGGGTTCTCAGTTCACTGTTAAGTGTTAACAATGACAGAGGGAGAGAGGGAGACGAGAGTGATAGAGAGATAACGTCCGTTAAAGATGGGGTGGGAGGAGAGAGGATATTCTAATCTCAGCCCTCCATTTCTACGGCTGAGATGGAGTGTCAAAATGTGTGTACAAAGTGTGCGTCCATGGACCCGGCCCCTATATATATATAAGCAGCAATTCTGAACGAAAATTAATTTCTAAACAGAAACGCAAAAAAATGGCATGTAAAACGAAATAATCACTTTGCATTGGTAACTACAACTTATTATCAAACTGACAAACGACCAAAATCCATACGCAATAAAGAAATACTCCCTCTGTCCCAATTTGTTTGCTCAGTACGGGAAATCCCCCAATTTAGTGGGTCAGAGTCAAAGGCTTTAAAAGTACACAGTTTTCCCATCTTACCCTTCAAAGCTTGGATGAGAAATAAATTTAGCATTCCCCTTTTGTAAATAGATTAAAAAAAAAAAGTTCCAAATTCCTATAGAATTTTTTTTGGCTCCAATTGAAACACAATTAATTTGAAAATGAATTGAAATTTTTGTCCCAAAATTTTGCCTGCAACAATCCCAAAAATTTTGGCTCCAAAAATTTTGGCCAACAATCCCGAAAAATTTGGCTCCAACAATCCCAAAATTTTTGGCCAACAATCCCGAAAAATTTGGCTCCAACTATTGAAATTTTTGGCTCGGAAATTTTGGCCCCAAATTCTCTCGTTTATTCACCAACCAAATCCCACATTATAAGGAATATCTTCCAGATTTTTTCTCCCTAGCAAACCCATTCCTATTTTAACTTCTCCATATTCTTAGCAATGAAGTTTCTATCCTAAATTAACGCCCCTTTCCACGTTTTCTCTTTCCTAATCCTAATGGAAAATTCTTCTATCTACTCCAAATCAAAAAGAAACTTAACAAATGAGCAACGGTATGCAATTCTTGAAACACTTCTCATACGAACTCAGAGAGGAAAATTGAAAAGGGGCTCCATACAAGAGATTGCTGCCTCGTTCTCTGTCCATACGGCAACGATTGCTCGAATATGGCGGCAAGGGAAGGCTGCTATTACCACTGGAGAGCTTATTGACGTGGCTTCCAAAATGCCAACAAGAGTTGGCCGCAAACGAGTTCAAATTGAACCCGCATCAGTCATTGCAGTACCACTTCGTCGCCGAACTAATATTCGCACCTTGTCAACTGAGTTGAAACTCGCAAGATCTACCGTTCATAGGCGAATCAAAGAAGGTATGATGAGGCCACATTCAAAAATCGCGAGGCTGGAACGTTAGTGACGAAAGCAATCACAGCAGTGACTAAAGATATTACCCGCTCATATTTGATTGAGAAAGTATTGCCAGCAATTAGAAGCAAGTGGCCACAATCTTCAGAAATTGAGACTATCTACATTCAACAGGACAATGCAAGACCACATATTCAACCTTGGGATGTCGATTTTGTGGAAGCCGCAAGGGCCGACGGGTTTGATATTCAGTTGTTGTGTCAACCTCCAAGTAGTCCGGATATGAACGTTCTCGATCTTGGATTTTTTCGAGCAATTCAGTCTTTGCAACATCAAGAGGCACCCACAACGGTTGATGAGTTGGTTGCCGCTGTAGAGAAATCCTTTGAAGAACTAACGTCAGAAAGCCTCAATCGGGTATTTTTATCTTTGCAATCTTGCATGGTTGAGGTGATGAAGGATTATGGAGGAAACAACTACAAGGTGCCGCACTTGGGAAAAAGCCGATTGATGAGAGAGGGTAATCTGCCTTCTCAAATCCCTTGTGAACTACACATTGTAGAAAATGCTCTCTCCCATCTACAGGATCAACCCTTTAATTAACTTAGGTTTGTTCCTTTTTTTTTTTTCCAATGATATTAATCCGTTCCATTTTTTTTATTTGGAGTTATGCTTGATTACAATCTGATTTTTTTTTTCTCTTCTTATTCAGGTCATGAAGTCTACACAAGTTATGGGAATTTTTTGCAAGGTCTCCAAGATGGCTTATATAGAGAAGAGACCTTTTTTGTTCCCCATATTTGTTTGAAGAGAAAAAATTGACCCTCATGCTTTTTTTGTTTTTGTTTGGATGCTCAATTGATCATATTTCAACCGTTGTAAAATTATTGAGTATTCAATGTAGTGATTCACTTTTTGTATCTTTTGTGCTAATTCAAAGTGATTTCTTCAATGCAAAAATGAAAAGGATTGAAAAGTAGTGAAAAGGGTAGAATGGGCAGTTTGTCAAACATTTATAGCCAATTCAGGAAAGTGAGCAAACAATTTGGGACAGCCCAAAAAGGAATACTGAGCAAACAAATTGGGACGGAGGGAGTACTATATATACAAGTTTTTTCGAATGCTCCAAAATCAAACAAACTGAAAATCTGTAAGAACAAATCACTAACGTAGCATCCCACACACGAAGCAAAAAAATCTGTCTGCTATCCTTTGCAATCCCAAGAAGGCAAAGACCAATGGCATCAGCTACACTAAAAAACTATGACTTTCTTATCCATACATCGATATGCTGGCGTCTTATAAATGCAGAAACCATACGATTCACCAAATTTGATAGCTAAACCATGCTGCGGCAATCATCCCAGGCACAATACCCTGTTAAAAAATAGCTCCACAGAAGCACGTTATATGTCAATTCAAATACAACATTACATAAAAAGGACTAACAATTGGTACTGAAAATGTACAAAGATCAACAACAATCAAACCCAAGAACAAAGGCATATTGAAATCGCAAACAAATACAACCAAACAAAGAAAGCGGATATCCTACAAATTGAATCTTCTATTCAACCATAAGATGCAACAATAATCCCCAATCTCTACAAAATGCAACGACCAAACACAAAATTCAGCACACACAACGTGAGACTAACGAAGAGCAAGCAAAAAGCTCATACAAACTAACCAGTTACTCCTACCTGATCCAGAAGGCAAAACAAGCACAGAGAAGTATACCCAAACCGGTTACTCAAACATTGCTTCCATCAATCACCCCTAACCACGCACCAACATTCAAGGGAAAACCGGTGAATCCTCAAGACAAACCTGTAAATCCTCAAAAGTCAATGGACTATCATGATCATGCGTCAATGCTCGAGGAGTTGTATTATGCTTTTAACATACTACACAAATTATCTACCAATCACGAACCATTTAGATAGCAACAAATGAATTATACAATGCCTACAACACAATAAAACCAACCCAAGATACTTACAAAACTACAAACACCACAAATTAATTATACCAACCATATAAAAATGCAAAATCATGCATAGCTTATGCACATTAAACAATTAATAATAAATAAAAAATCCATCAAGAAAGCAAAAAATAGAATATGACACCCCGAGCACCAACGCATGATCATCACAATCGATCAACCGCAGGAATGCATGGAACTCATCTTCAAGACTCACCGGACTCCCCCCAAATACAGCGAAAAGTCAATTCTCTTACTTCGCTTGAGTTTGCTTGTATGAACGTTGCCAAAGATCGAGAACAACATTCAAAACAAAATCGGCCCATAATTTCCATAGCTTCCACTTGCAATCAGCGATACCAATCTCAAATTACCAAAACTAAATGAAAACAAAAATTCTTCTTTATGTCCATCTTCCACATAACGCAACAATAAATAACAAGTAATATAAATACGCAAGAACCAACAGAGACTAAACAATACCAACGATAATTCTCCCGAAATTGTAACCCATCCGAGCAAATAATTAATCCGAAAAAAGAGGCAACGATTGTAAGCCCTAAAAAATCACAAACATGCCAAAAATCACGAACAGAAAATCATCGAACAACTCACTCAAATCACCCAAAACGGACCCCCAACAACATGTAAAAAATACAACCCACAAACCTAAATTTCATGAGGGCAAAAAAAAAAAAAAACAACAAAGAGAAGAGCACCGAATAACTTACCCAAAACCAATCCCCGCAAAGATCAGTTTACAACAGCAAAGAAACAACGCCGTATCTGCATTTCATCGACCATCGATTCACACATACCTCAACAATTATCCCACACCCACTACCAGAGACAGCGAATACACCCAAAACCACAAACAAACGCACACACGAATCAACCCTCAACTGGATAGATCACTACACGAAAGACAACGACACCAAAAAGGCAAACACAAAAAGACCAAGACGCCCTCACACAAACAAACAAAATAGTTCACGAAAAAAGACAGAAGGGGAAATTTCAGTATGGTCGGAAAACCCATAAAAAGTAATTTGGAAAATCAGAAAAAGCTCCCGAAAAGACGACAACACCCCAATCAGGTCCCAAAACCACATCAAAACCAACAGGTCAATTTCCAATCGAGGGTCAAATGTGTCCAAATTGGACAAAAGGGGCGAACACTCCAATTTGGGACTACGCTCTTTATAGGGCCTTAATAAAAAGGCCTCGATG
>CM037153.1:21065695-21345695 GCA_020921065.1 Vaccinium darrowii | reverse complement strand
TTAAGAATTAGAAGTTACATATATGCTTCTTATGTGTGCTTTGAAACTCAAGGATACAGCTTAGTTGGCTTATGGTGATAGTTAAATCAATGTTTTGAATGAACATAATACTGTGGGCTTGCTGTTACAGTCAATAAATGTCATACGTATCCTGGACGAGTGAGATCATTTTAGGTGGAGCTGGAAAAGTGGTTCACTGTTCTATGTTGGATGGTCAGCTTGTGAATTATTTACAGTGGATATATAAGATCTGCAAAATTTGTGTTTATGGCCCTTAATCTAAAGAAGCTCCACATAGCCCTTCACCAATGTACTGGTTTAATGATTATTCGATTTCTATTTCTTTTGGTTGCAAAGTATTATAAGATTCGTTACACCATGTTAAGATTAGGAGTATGCATTACCGTAATTACGATCCATGTAGCTATTGCATACATGACTTCAAATTTGAAAATTCATCCATTCTAATATACTCCTTCCGTAGTCCGTTCCTAAATAATGGTCCACTACGAAAAGACGTGCAATTTTCAGATCAAGAAATAAAATGCTCTGGATAATTTTTTTAAACCATTATTTAGGAACGAAGGGAGTATGTCCTACATGATTTCTTTAGCAATTTCCAACTATTTTTGGGCTTTGGTCGGTTATTTGGCCAACCCCGCAGGTACTTTCTTATTGTTTCTCTTAAAAGCCAATGGGGGTTTTTGTTTCTTGTTAATGGTTTAGGAGAACACCCATGGAAGTGAATCAAGGCTGAAAGGTATAAAAACTACTCATTGTTTGGGAATCAATTCTATGTCGGTTTCTCATAGTCAATTTCCTCTTGCTGCAGAGTGCAGACCATTTGCGGTTCCATATCAGCAAAGAAATAGAACTTTGATTTTTGTCTTTCTTGGATTGGTTGTTTAGTACTCCCTCCGTCCCAATTTAATAGTCCCTTTTGAGAGTCCGTGTCACTTTTCAATCGATTATATCTTGTAATTCATAATGTTTTATGTGATTTTCAAAACATTGTCTAATAAAACTAATCGAGATCCATCAAACATGATTCATATTGGATATAAAATTCATTACCAATTTCATGATATAACTAGTTTTTTATCTGGTTAAGAGTAGAACAGGGGACTACTAAATTGGGACAGAGGGAGTACTTTTCCTGTTGAATACATTTGTTTCTTTGTTCTTGGGTTAGTAAAGATAGTGCTTCAAGGAAGCTTGTCTATATATTAAATGAAAAGTTCTTAAAGAAACATGTCTATATCACTTTTTCACGGATTCTCTAGACAGTAAGGGATGCACTCTCCCGAAAAAAAAAAAAAAAAAGGCGAGGAATCATTAATTATTTTGAACATTTGGGGATTCATTAATTATTTAGCTATTTTTGTCTTTTTTTATAAATAAAATCCTGTAATTTTGATTCCTTGTTTTTGGTGTGGTCCCTCCAAGAGTTGGTTGGTTTCTGTTGAATAGAGTAGCTAGGACTAGGAGGGATCTTTCTTTAAAACAGGGATGTGATTTAGGGTGTTAGTATCCACTGACTATATTTTCTGCAACCATGATTTGGAATGCGCTTATCTTTTTCTTTTTTGCAATCATGCTTGGAAAGTTTTCTGTTCAACTTTTGGTTGGTGGGAGTAAGTTAGGTGTGTCATTGCCCCTTGGACGGTGCAAGCTTGGTGGGATTCAATCAACGTACAGTGATCTAAATAGGATCATCTTGGGTACTGTATTTTGCTTCTATATGGACAGTTTTTTCATGAGAATTCTACTATGTTTGAATCTAGCTTTGTTTTCAGAGCACGGGATAGTGTGCTGATGACTGATGTTAGCGGGTAAGTTGAATTGGAGTGCCGGTTTGGGTTAAGGCTACCTACAAGAGTTTGGTTGCATCAGTTCATGAAATTGTATTAAGTATTCATGCCGTGTGCTTGCTGAAAGTGCTACTGGTTTGGGGGGATTTTTTTCTTAGCTTTCAGTGCTAGGGCTCTGTTGGTAATGATGGCACCTTGCCAATGGCAGTCTTTTTCTTATCATCGCTTGGTTGGGTATTCTTTAACATTGTTGTATTTATTTCTCTAGATCTTTCGCTGATGCATATTTGTGTTCAAGTTAATGTCAATAATCTTTTTTACCGATTAAGGAAAATGTTTGAATGTCTATTTAGGTGATTGCTAAGTGTATGATTGTTAATGATAGGTGGTTCTTGGCAAAGTCTGTGATCATGTGGGAGAGATGTTATTCTCCGTACAAATCTATTGCACAAGATTTTGAGCAGTGAGCACCCTCTATGGCTTGGTAAGGAAATATTTTCATTGTTGTGTTATGCGTAATTTTAAGTCAGTCTTATTGATGGTAATTACTAGTATCGCACTGCGCAAATGAGGATATGATTTCCCTTGAAATGAATTAACTTACCTATGCATGAGAGAGAGGGAGGGAGGGGTATTTTTTCCCTGAAGTATGCGGAGTAACTGGTACATAAATCACTGGTACCCTCAACATCGTGCTCTAGAATGCTATGATTTCTGCGTTTTTATAGACACAACCATATGATCAAATTGATATATGTTTATTTTTCATGTAAAATGTTTTCCATCGTATGAACACAATTGTTTTCCTCTCAAAACTTTTGTAAGTCAATTTTAGATTTGGATCCTGTCGTTCCCTTCCCTCCCTTTCATCCCTGCCAAGTCAATGAAGTCAGAGCCCACCCCCTCATTTCTCACTTATCAATACCTTTAGGATTCATAGGAGACAAAAGCTCTGTCTAGTGTATACACAAAATTCCTTACTCTCTCTCTAAAAGTACACACACATATGTTTATACATATACGCATGTATGTGTTTGTATCCATTGGCACTATATTTATGTAAAGGCCGATTCAGTGCAATTGAAATCTCCTTCCAAAACACGTAGGAAATCGGTGTCAATAAGAATAATTAAAGTGCCAACCAAACGCCTGAAAATAAAAACGAAACGATCATTTTTTAAAATTATTTTCTGAGGAAAATGTTTTACGCGGTAAATAATTTTACGTCAAAACAAACAGAGCAAGTGTTGTTTACTGGTTCTAAATTTTCATTGTCAGTGGTGTGTTCGGTTAATCTTGAGCAGTGAGCACTCCCTTTGGCCTTTTTGTTTTAGGTTATTCTAGATGCTATCACAGTCTTATCTTTGGATGTCGAATTAGACGTGGGAAATGAGAGGAGCTATTCTCTACTTCCATATGAAATAAATCCTAAAGAGAAACCACCAAGGGACTAGATTCATGTAGAAGTTTTAGCCTTTATGGTATCTAACCTTTTCGTTTTCTGAAAGCACATCTTATTTTCCTCCTTATGTAGTTAGTTCTGTTTTGCGTTCTTTTTTAGGTATTGATTGATTGCAATATAATTCACAAAATGGATGATGTATTCATTGCTGGGGTCAATCATGAGTTGGATCGTCTTGTCTTTGGATCATACGATATGGTTTCAACACTATGCCAACATTATTACTGCATAGTGTTTGAAGTAGCCGGATTTGGTGGAAGGATTTCATAGAAAATGGCACGCATTTTTTGAAATGAAAATCTGAAAACGGAATTGGATTTTGATGGATTAAAATTGGACTTCGGTTCAAATTAAAGGAAAGACCTGACCTGCATGGAAATATAGCACGGATGGGCATTCATTTTCCAATGCCTTCACTGGATAAAGGTCCATCTGAATTTAGTGTTCTGCTTGTCTGGGGTCATGCCAAAGAAATGGATGTATATGTGTAGATTCATATATGCTGGTGTAAACCAGAAAAGGGCCTGTTACTACTTCCATCTTTACTGCGAGCGAAAAATTCTGGAGATTCCAAAGAATTCCACTATCAGACAATGTTGTGCTGCCTGTATTTTGTTATGCCTTTTGTTTGCTGCTTGTTTTGGTCTCTGCTGATGTTTGCTGGCTTCATTTAGTGCTGCTGCTTCTGTTTTCTGTTTCCAACGGGTCAAGAGGGGAGCTTCATGGGTGCTGTGTCGTAAGTCTTGCTGCAGTTTTTTTGGGGGCTTTAGTATTTTGTTGTTTTTGGATCAGATGTTCTTGTCTTTGTGGTCTGTCATTTCAGTGCCTTGGATAGCATGTTGCCATCCATATCCATATAGTGTCTTGTTAATCCCCTTTTGGCCCGTTGGTGGATGGTGATTGTCGGGGAGCGGGGGCGTCTTACTTTGGTTTGCTCGTTATCTGATTGTTTCTCCGTCGTGCAATGGGTTCCGTTAATTTTTGAATTTTGTTTTCAAAGATTCATAAATTTCTCTTTTTGCTGAGGGGAAAAAAAAAAAACCTATCTTCTCCAGATACGGCGTTCTGTGATTTAGTGCTTTGGCAAAAAAGAAAAAACTGGTTTTTTGGTTTTTTGGTTATCTTTATTCAAAATTTTTTTTGGCATTTGTTAGTTTTGCGTCAAATTTTTGTGGTTTATGGATTCGTCTCGACGAGACGAATCCGAAGAGTATATATTATTATGGTCGAAACTAATTTTTTTTTTTAATAAAGCCAAAATTAAACCAATAAACTGGTTCATTTTGGTTTATTTTCGGCTTTATTAAAAAAATATTGCTTTTGACCATAATTTTATACTTGTTGGATTCGTCTCGAATCCATAAACCACAAAAATTTAACACAAAACTAACAAATGCATTTTTTTTTTAATAAAGACAACGAAAAAACCAAAAAACCAGTTTTTCTCTTTTCAGTTTGTGATAGTACGAAGGTACTTTAATTTGCCGTCATCTCCATGTAGAATTGAAAAGTCCTTAAAGAAAAAACCCACTAAGCTTATAAAATACTCTCTCTGTCTTGTCTGTGTTGCTTTGTAATTTCAACTTATAAAAGAAAAATACCATCATTATTTTTTTCACATCAATTAAAATATCATCATTATTTGTTCCGGATTAACTTTTACCTCTATTTTACCCCTTTCACGTCAATTTTTACCTATATTTTCCTAACGTATCTTCCACTTTTACCTATTAATTTTTTACCCATTAACTTCTCAAAATGGCAAAACAATAATACTACAAATTTTTACTCATTAACTTTTTAAAACACCATTTTGTTAAGGGATAGCTTAAAATGAAATACTCAACAATTAAAAAGGGAGGAAGTGAGTAGTTCAAACGAAAGGAATATTAGTATTGAACACCAGAAAGTTGTTTTTCTTTTAAAAGCTTCTTATTATAATTCAAACACCCGAGGTTGCAAAATTTTAAAACTATTAAAGAATATAATTCTTTTTTATTCAAAATTGTTACACTTTTCAGATTAAAAGGAGAAAAACTTATACAAAAAGGCATCGAATCATTTCAGAATACCTTTTCAACGGCACTGTCAGACTGTCTATATTGTTGATGTACTAGAAGTATACTAGAAGCTTGAAAGGTTAAATATACTTTTTTTAGCATGCCATCTTCAGTAATTTTTCATCCACATAATCTTGGAATTGTGAAAATGTTGAACTGTATAGAAATTGAATTCCTTAATTTTTTATTTTGTTTGGACTCGGCGAAAGTTGCTATTGGTAGTTATAGTTCGCAAGGTTTGAATTCAATTCAAATGCACATAAGTATATGAAACTGTAATGACACTTCGAACATCAGTAATGGGACCAGGGGTGGTCCATATGGTCCATGGCCCAAACCACAGTGGATCATGTCATATTAGGCATAATTGGGCAGCCAAAACTATACTGGTGGGCACATACTATTTCCTTAAATAAGACTTTGAACTTTGAATAATTGCATTATTAGACAACAATATATGGACCAACTTCCCTAAAGTGCCAAGCACTTGCATCTCGATATGGACCATTCCTCTCTCTCAGTATTTGGAATTTGGTGGTCCCTTCCCTTTCTGCACAAATTTGTGCAATGTAATGCTACCCTTATCAAAAGAAGGATGGGCTTATATTAGTACATGCATTTGTGAGATTAGGTAAGAAGAAAGTTTTTTTTTTTTTTTTTATTTATTTTGATGTACGACAAACAATATAACACAATTTCAGACTCGGCTCTTCATCAAAAAAATGGTATTGCTATGACTTACGACAGAGTTTTTGTAAAAACAAAAAAAAACCTTCGACGAGTCAGTGATATATTTTAAAATAGATAGAGAACAACAATGATAGATGTTTCTACTGATCAAAAATTTCAAAATAGAATGCCTATATAAGGTCATATCATCCAATATGAGTAGTGAGAATCCTTCACGGTACTTTTAGTAAACCTTTATTATTCATTATAGAAAATTTTGAAAAGGATTAGAAAAAGTCAAAAGTCTACTCATTTTTACGACTTATATTCCCCGTAATTCTTTATCGGTTAAATGCTTGCGGCGAAGTCTTTTTCAATGTGAGAGTCCTTTTTTATTGAGGAATAATTTTCCGATGAAAATGACAGTTTTTTCAATTTTAAGTGGAGAGAGAAATATCTGTATAAGAAGTTGTGTTATGAACTGTGCAAAATCTTATGGTTCTTATTGAGAGATAAATATAGAAAAGAGAACTGAGCTATCAGTTCGCTAAAATTTTTATTGTTTACAAAGTCCTCAATTGCTCCAAAACCTAAAAGATAGGTCAAGTTTTTATGGCTTATGTTCAGCGGCTTCAGGCCTAAAACACAGCGATCTTTTTCTTCTTTTGCTAAGCCTAAAACACATTGGGTTGTTGCGGAGTGGGGTTTTCTTAGATGTGTGAAAAGCAAAAGTTGTTTGCAGACAAATAGAGAATGTAAGCCACGTATTGGTCTTTTAAATTTTACAACTCAGGTTGTCTGACTAATTTTTGCGCATCTCGACTAGTTAGTGGAATAATTTCACCGTCTAGAAGTAGAGGTGTCGGATTAACACGGAGGCAAAACCCCGGATCGATGGTCTATTCCCATTAAGAGGGAACAAATCCTTATGCTCAGAGGGACGGAGTCAGAAAGTTGATGTAGAGGGGGGCACTTTTCAATGATAATCAAGGAAAAATTCCCACGAGTAGAGCACAACAAAATAATACCAAATACTTAAAGACATTTATTAGTATTGCACTTTTTTACTAAAATTTCCAAACATGACTTCAAAAACTATAATATTCTACACATGGAAGTGTAATTTTTGAAGAATTTATGAAATTTTTGAGGCTTATGAGAGTTGATGTGATAGTAATTTCAAACTAATAAAGCATTAGTGTACCATTTTAGGAGATAAATATGAAAATATAGAAATTTATGGAGAATATAAGTGCAATAGTAGAAAACCCAGATGGCACGTGAGCCCTCAGGTCCTTTATTGGCTCCACCATTGCTTAAGCTGAGGCCTTGATGACGAGCCTACGCCTTCAAGTTGGCGTAGCTATTTTTTTTTTTTTATAGAAAAGTTATCAACTTTTGAGTTTGGCACTTAAGGGTATCTATTCCAGTTTACCCATGCGCACACCTCGATTAAATCCCCTTTCCAGTCTAGTTAAGGCTGAGTCATCCACACCGAGACCAGAGAATTCATGAGAGAAACTCTTGCTGCCTGGCCTCAAGAGATTGCAAGTTTCAAACCCAAGATACTTGGATTTACAGTTCATCCCTGTGACAACTTAAGCTACCCGGCGGGATTACCGTTGTTATTATTTATTCATTTAACACTGCTGCAGATAAAAGGGTACGTTTCATCATCAGGATTAAATTGCAAACATCGCCTTCCATTGATGCTAAAAACAAACAAAAACCACTCCAACCGCACAAATAATGGTAATATCTAAAATTGTCAATCTCGTCATCATATCATGAAGTCATCGGCAATTGTGGATGTAACTATCCAAATCCAATAATCTAATCTCAATCCATTATGTAGTAAATATGCAATAGTTTGTTGTGGAACATATCTCACGTTCGAAACCTTTTAAGTATTATCAACTCCTTTGGGATCAGTTTATACAGAGATTTGTTCTGGCTTTAAATGGGACCCCAGTAAGTAGACGGTGAGATTGGTCTCCCAGAATTAATCGAGGTGCGTGAAAGTTGGCTCAGACACCTAGTTATAAAAATAATAATAAATAATAGTGGACGTTAAGCTCTTAAATCTCACGACTCTCTGTACTTGGTGGAATGTCTAATTTGAGTTCCATTTTCACTTATCCACCACGTGTTTCATAAACGTTGTAGGTTGCAAATTAAGGGGTTGGAATACCGTCCAAAACTCTTGCGTTTCCCAATCACCAAACATTTTTCAATTGCACCCAGTGTTTGTTTACAAGTTTTAGTAGGCAAAAATGATTTACCATTTTTTTTTTTTTATTTTGCTCCAACCTATTAAGCTTTTACCAATCTAGAACTTCATATTAAGACCCGCTAAATTATTTTTAATTTTTTTCATTTCAAATTAAGATGCTGACCTTCCAGTTAGAACTGGCCATGGGCTAAAACGCGCCTCTAGGGCCCTGAAAAGGTACTCCATCCATCCCCATTTAACTGTTGGCCATTTTGTTTTGAAATGAGACAATCTTTTTAGGACGGCAAAAAATGCTAACTGGGATCATAATATGGGGATGGAGGGAGTATAAAAAATTATGAACCCCTACTACGTTTACTTAAGAAGCTCAAAAAAAAAAAAAAAGTGAAGAGACGCCATGTAAAAATAAAAATTAGGGCCACTTCTTCTTCGATTCCTAAGGCCCCTGAAATTTCAAGGGAAGCCCTGTGGCCTGCAAAGTGCTTCTTAGACCTGTAGTGCACATCCGGATCGTTCATCTTTGGAATGGATCGTTCGTATTTAAAAAAAAAAAAACTTTACTGCTAAAGAGTTATCTCTCCCCTAAAAGAGTTTTGTTTTATTTTTTATTTTTAAAAAAAATTCAGACGGTTCAAATCAATTTGTATAACTTGTACTAGTGGATTTTGATCCGATTTTGGGGATAAATAAATATAGCAGCTCAAGGAAAGATCTAGGAAGTTCTACAGATTGGTCACACATGTGAAGGAATATTTCTATTTGCGGCGTATAAAGGAGGAATGCCTAAATATTAGGCCGCCTAATAATGGGTCGGCGTTGGACCCTTAATTATAAGGATTTCTTTATCATATTGTGATCTTAAAGGACCTAACCATTTCAAAAATGCATAATGGTTCAGTGGCGGCTCGAAATTTTTACCCTGGGTCAAAACTGTTTCATTTTTTCTCCCACGGTCTGCTAGAGTTGAAAAAATTCCAATTTTTAATCATCACATATGTACCCCCAAAGCTGCATGTTTGCAGTATCTTTGACTAATTCCACCAACTTGTTTTTTGGTTTTTTGGTTTTTTAAACTTTTAGTTATAGTTTAAATCTACAACTTGTTCCACTATAGTGTTTTTTTGGTTTTTTAGTTGTAGTTTATTGTAAAGTGTAGTTGGTTTTTTTGGGGAGTTTTTTGTTAGTGGAATAGAATAGTTTTATCCCCCATTCCTTGGAATTATGTTTTCATCATTTTGTAATGTGATTTACCATTATTACCCTTCCTTAACACACACACACACACACACACACATACACACACAAAACTTCCTATCCAAACCCTTAAAATCTGGACTTCGTCCACACCTCATAGATTCTGATCAAATTTCGACTATCCGAACCGTCCAATGTGTTTCAAAGGTGTTAAAGATATTTTTAAGAGTCCTCGCGAGAAATCAACAAAAAAAATATTGGGAAGGGCTTGATCCGAGCAATTTTTCATAAAAACTGTATATGTTCGTTTTAATGAAAAACTGCTCGGATCAAGCCCTTCCCGGTAATTTTTTTTTTGCTGATTTCTCGCGGGGGCCCTTAAAAACGTGTTTTAAACATATTGAACGGTTCAGATCATCGAGATTTGGTCCGAAACTAGGAGGTGCAGACGAAGTCCATAACTTAAGGGTATGGATAGGAAGTGGACTGATATATATATTAGAGGATGAAAACATATAAAACTGAAGTAATTTTTGAATTCAAAGTTAGTTACCTTTGATTGATCCACACACCCTAAAATTAAAATATTTTTTGAATTGATGAATTATTCTCCTTCCTAAAATCAAGGAATTCGAAATGATGAAAATTCAAAAGAGGGATGATATTTTATCATAATTGTTGTTGGAATCACGTTTAACCATATTACTGGCTCATTATCTCAATCGTTTAAATTTTTATCATGATTACTCGATTTTGTCATACTTTATATTTTCTATTTGATTTTTACCATGATTATTTGAATCATGATAAACATATCAACCACATAATCGACATTTCGTGGTAAAAATAAGAAAAGATAAAAAATCATGGTAAAAAGATCAAAACAGTTGCTGCGCGGGCCTATATAGATAAGGAGTATGTACGCTCTCCTTGTACTTGTAACCATGGTAATAATTATTGAATTAACATCTTGAATCATGGTAAAAAAATGTCAAAAATCATTGACATGATTGCTAGTTTGATTTTAACCATGATCGTTTCCCTTTATGAATTTGGCTCGCGCATGCCGCATCCAAAAATTTTTTAACCATGATTATTGGATCAAAAATTTTTGGATGGAAACATAATTAATTTTGGATGAAGACATTCGTTTTAGTCCTTAATCTCCTAGTATATATATTTATATAGTATATAATCAAGGGCAAAAGTGGGTTTATTTGAATTTTAGGATGGAAACACAACTACTAAAAAAGTTCAAGAGGATTTTTTAATTTCAAGTGAGAAAAAGGATGATTATGTAAGTTTCCCATTAAATAATCTAACCTATACATAAAAAGAGGGAAGGGCGGGCAGATTTTGGGGCACTTTCGTCTGCCATTTCTATGCGCCAACACAACAACGGGCAGCGGGCAGTCCCTTGCCTCCTTTCTTCCTTTCGTTGATGGCAAGCAGTGAGGGGATTCACTGTACGATAGCCCTGTGTGAGTGAACCCCCTGAAAATCGGGAA
Organism: Vaccinium darrowii; assembly: GCA_020921065.1. Lineage (NCBI taxonomy): Eukaryota > Viridiplantae > Streptophyta > Magnoliopsida > Ericales > Ericaceae > Vaccinium > Vaccinium darrowii. Next base: position 21,334,758 of record CM037153.1, on the reverse strand, counting down.
ATAATCTGACAAGAAGACCTGGAAATCACGTAAATGGCTAGAAGAGGACTGTCCGGAGCCGTATAAACAGTATTGGTTGAAATCACAGGTCAAAAAAGAAGAGGCGAAAAATAAGGGGAACTGTGTCCTTCAAGTACTGTTGAGGCGGCGTTCTACTGTTACAGCGGCGGAGTATAAAAAGGGGCAGATGTGAAGGTTTACCCTTTACCAAAGTTACTTTAGCTCCTCCATTTCTCCGTTCACCAGGTCTCTCTCTTCCTCCCTGATTTTAGAATCTTTTGTTAATCTTTTCTCCATTTCTTTTATTAATCGTTGCTCCTTTGACAATCTTCAGTTTCCATGTTAAACCAGTTCTTCATGTTCGGTATTGATCTGGTTCTGAAGTTAGGGTTTTGTGTAAGTGTGTTAGATATTGGGTAAATAAGACCCAATGCTACGATGCGGAGCAAAAAAAAAAAAATGCTTCAGTTGAGGAGATTTCGACGCAGCTGCTATCAATTTCGTCAAATTCCCCTAAATCTTTAAAATCCTAATGTCGATAATCAGGGAAAATGATGAAATTGGGGCTTAAAACCCCACTCCTTGATCTTAGCTTTTGCCAAGAGTTTCCCCTTGAAAACCTTTCAAATAGCGCTTCCATTTTGTAAGGCTTGTATAATTTTTTGTTTCTCTCTTTAACCAAGATAGTTACATGTAAAACTAACAGTTGTAGTAGGCAACAATCTAGAAGGCATTAAAGACTCTTTATGTGCCTTGAGCTAACAGTTATCAAGTTTTTTTTAGACGCATTTGGGAACGAAGTTGTAGCACGCAAAATTCTCAATAGAGTCAGAACACAGTAGAGAACTCTGTAGTAAATGCAACATCACTTGGAGAGCTACAAGACTACCAAGTGTTTTGGATCTTCCAACATATATGATTTGCAGTATGCGTTACAAACTAATCTACTGCGAAACATATTCAGTGATCAGCTTCTGACTGATAGATTGGGACTGGAGAAACGAGTATGCTGGGAACGATAGTTATGAAAAGTAATGCTGTTTGTACAACATTCTAATTTGTTTTCCTGGCTCTGAAGTTTACACTGCTCTTCAGAACCTCAGTTTGTGGATTCATTGTTGCAAAAAATGAGTTCTATTTCTTGGTCTCTCCCTCTTCTATCGTAGGTTTTAAATGGTTTATCGTTAACTATGTTTGTTATTAGGTATTGAGCCTGAACATCTGAAAAGAAGTATAATGAAGAGAGTTGTGAACGGAAGCGGGTTTCCAATGAAGTGATTGAGCTTAAAGGAAATATTAGGGTCTTCTGCAGATGTAGACCACTAAACCATGATTAAATTACAAACGGGTCTTCTTCTGTTGCTGATTTCAACGCATCTTAGGAAAATGAGTTACAGATATTTTGCTCCAATTCTTCCAAAAACCAATTCAAGTTCGATCATGTTTTCAGACTGGAAGATAGCCAAGGTACCTTGAAGACTCACAACTAACAATTTATCTTTTGCCTGCTATGATCCCATCTAATGGCTTTTACTTTGTTTAAGTTTCTAACCCTCTTGTGGCATGCAGAGGCTGTTTTCCTGCAAACTTCACCTATGGTGTCCTTAGTGTTGGATAGATACTATGTCTGCATAATTGCTTACTGGACCGGAAAAACATTCTCTATGGAAGGAACCTCTGAAAATAGGGAGTGAACTACCAGACATTGGAGGAGTTGTTCAGGATTTTCAATGAAAGGAGCAGCGTCATGAAAACAAGCTTTTAGTGAGCATGTTGGAGGTCTACAATGATAAGATAAGAGACCTAATAGAGAACTCAGACCAACCTACTAAAAAGTGAGTTTTCTCCTGCTCCAGCCTTAATTAAACTTTGTTTATGCTATATCCTAGCTATTGAATCCTTCAACTTCGGCAAAGGTAACAATTCTTTGTTGAAAATAAATAGTGTAAAGATATTTATGTGAAGCTTAACTCAAGTTTTTAGCTCTATGAGAACAAGTATATGTAAATGCAACTCAATTGCATTTTAGCACCAACTCATTCCACCTTTCTGGAAGGAGTAATGTTTTAGATCTCATTTAATTGCGCATGTGGAACTCTGTGATTTTACCATGTTATCAACAGAGAAACTCCAGATGTTTGCCACTATGTCTCTGACCATTTGTTTGCTTGCTGACTCAATATTGATCATCACTGGGATATTCATTGTCTGACACTGAATGTTCCATACTTCCTGAAAATACAGGAAATCAGAGTCAAATAATCACCTTATTTTGATTGTAATCAATCTCTCCATCATGTCTTTCCCTCTCCCTTCCCTTTGAACAGAGAAATATAGGTTAATCAGGAACTTAAACAGACTCCTACTGCTGCTTAATATCTAACTTTTCCACGAAGTATATACGAGTTGTTGATCTTATCTTCATTTTGTCCATTAGTTTATCGGGCTGTATTTGCATCACAAAAAGATTTGTATTTTCTGTTTGTGGAAATGAAGATTGGAGGTAAAGCAAACAGCAGAGGGCGCACAAGAAGTCCCAGGACTGGTTGAAGCTTGTGTTTTTGGTACAGATGAAGTATGGGAGCTGCTCAAGTCTGGGAGGCGAGCCAGATCTGTTGGATCTACTAATGCTAATGAGCTCGGTAGCCGTTCTAACTGGTAGTTTTGAATTCCTTTCACATCATGTATCTAGCTTCTAATATTTACGCAGAAAATGGTAAATTATATTTAAAACAATTTAGAAAACAAGCCATATCCTGTCATGAATACTCGGTTTTCTATACCTATACATAAAAAGAGAGAAGAGGGGGCCAGATTTACGGGCACTTTCGTCTACCACTTTGTTCTCCTCAACTCAAGAACGGGCAGCGGGCAACTATGTCTTGTCATCTCCACAAAATTACTACTATATTTTATTCGTCTCCTCCTTATTTTCCGGTCGTAGGAGACTCTCCATTTTCTTCATATGTTCCTTATTTTCCAGCTAAAGGAGTTGTGGGCTGTGGACTTGAGATGTCCTTCAATTACTATTTAAGCAGCGACTTACTGTTGAAACGGCGATGTATAAAAGCGTTTCTGAGATATCCTCCTTATTGTCTTCTCCTCCATTTGTGTTGTTGCGGTTCCTCTCGCCGATCGATCTCAGGTCTCTCTCTCTCTCCCCCCCTTTCCCTCTCTTTTTGTTATTGCCTCTTGGAGGACTGATTAGCAGAATTTTATGCCCGTTGGTTGATTTTTTGTTTCTTAGCCAATTTTCTTTTGTTGTGTGAGAGCTAATTTGTTTGTCAATTACTTTTTTTTATTCGGTTTTGTCTGGTATCAAATTGGATTTACATGTGAAATTGGTGCCAAACTCAATATAAGTTTCACTTGGGATTTTAAAGGAAAAACCTCCAGCTCTTTTTTTTTTTTTTTGAACTGCAAAACCTCCAGCTCTTGTGCTTTAGAATTTGGTCGTAGAGGTACTTGCTCCCAAAGCCAACCAATCTTCATATTCCTTATTCTCTCATTGCTTTGATACGATGCCCCAAATTTTCTCATTTATTTATGATCTCCAACTGCAAGTGGTCATGGGTCTTCTCTTTTTCATACAAACACAAAGCACGAGAAGAAAGCGGCAACAAGGTGTTTGATTGAATGCCCAACAAGGGATGATGAGGTAGGATGTAAGATTAGGAGAAAGCATACAATTTAAAACGTAATCTGGTTTATATCTATTAACTCTATTCTAATCCAGAAAACACACATATAGATTGGATGTTGTGTATAAGATTGTAGCCTTGTAGAAAAGGATGAACCACTATTATTGTAGGCTTTGGGATAAAAAATGCTGGACAAACTAGCACTCCAACAAGGTGTAACATAACAATATGAGCTGCAATGTAACATATTTTTTCCACTTAATGTGTAGAAATTTGTCTTCAAATGTACTAATTTCTGATTGCTTATTTAATGAAATCTTAATAGGAGGCAACAACATTTAGATGAACAGACTTGTTTGACTCCATGCATGCGATAAATTGGAAAGCTCATGCGCTCATTTGTTTATTCCATGTTCCATGCATTAGTTATTCCAGTTCCTTATTATTAATAAGGCTAATGAGGTTGCATTTGATCCAACTCATTAGGCCGGAAAAAGTCAATCCTTGATGTGTTAATAATGCTTGTGCGGATAAGATATATAGTGAATAGGGTATTGTTTAGCATGGATATGAATGATATGATGCACTTGAGGCGTTGTCGAGTTTTGAGGTGTTAATACCTGGAAGTTTCACACTAAGATATGTATGTTTATAAATAAATAAAAACATGGTTCAAGCTTTGCCTGGGCTTGATTGATATATCGCCTCAGATTAAAATGCTTAAAAATGCATTGCTTGACGTAGTGCTAGATTCTTGTGAATATATAACTCTTTCCTTCTCCATTTTCCAAAGAATTATCTGCTTCGTATATTTGTGATCAGCTTAATGACTATCGTCCGACTCTCTTGGCAACCTAATTATCTCATGTTTTGTCTTTAGCGGATCTTCTCAATTTTTTTCTTGGTACAGTAAAAGAATGAGATGATAGATTGTAGGTGCCTCATGGTTGGTTTGCAACATTTTTCTGTTTATGGAGGCCTTTGTTATGAGCCTCATTGAATGAGCAATTTGTACATGATAATTGGTACAATACATGAAAAGTGATAGGTGTCATCAAATGCACTCTTAAGTGGACTTTTTGTACCTGCATGCTGATTGATTATTTTTTGCAAATGCAAGGGCGCTCAAAGTTCTTTTATTCACCTATCATATACCAAAACAGGTTGTTTCTTTTTTTAGTTACCAGATAGTGGACATTGATATGGTGTTGTGCCTTTTTCAAAAGGATATGCTGTAATTCTTGTCTAAACTAGGTGATGTATATGTTGGTTTTGTAATCTAAACCTATATATATAAGAAGGAAGATTAGGAGAGGGCGTTAGAAAAAGTAAAGTTCTATTGATTTCAGGAAGGAAAGCGTTCGAAACAAGAAAGGTACATTCCCTGGTTTTAAGGTGAAAACGTGAGAAGATGAGCTCAAGAGCAAAAAGAACCTTAATTTGAGGGAGGAAACTGGATAATAGTTAAAAACTCTCTCTCTCTCTCTCTCTCTCTCTCTCTCTCTCTCTCTCTCTCACACACACACACACACACACACACACACACACACACACACGCAGAAACGATATACATCCATCTCTCGGCTTACAACCAGTGGTTAGAGAAAACTAAATCCTTTATTTTCTATGCAGAGTTATTATAATTACAGCTGGTTTAGCAATCAAAGAAGTTTAGTTGATGATTGTGATGAGTACCAGGGGACATAGGGAAAGGCCGGAGAAAATCAAGTCCATATCGCGATTTCGGAGGAGAGTGGATGGGATTTTGTGGAGATTTAATTGATCAAGCCAAATTTAGTTTCTTTTTAGCTCACAACAGATCATAGCACGTCTGAGGCAGAGGTGAACACTGATTTTTTCATTATTAAGAGAGTTGAATGTTGTTTGCTTCTTGTGTTTGAAAAATGTGGATTCACATGATGAAGGGCATTTTAAAATTTCAGGAAGTGAAGAGAATTAAGAATTGCATCAAGATGATGCTTCTGCAATAACAAATGGAAGGGTGAAACTGTGAAAGGTTCATTGAAATTTGAAGGTGACTTGAGCTTTTGGGGCTGGATTTATCAAGCAGGTACCTGTGCTTTCTAAGCTTTATATTTCTTCACTAATAGGGTCAGTTAATTTGTCGCTTTACATGGATTCCACGCGATGATTGCTTTTGTTCTCCTTTTTGTTGCATTTTACAGTTGTGGATCACTTTGTGTTTGTGTTGAAGTTATGATCCAAATGATTTTTCAAATTTTCATTTTGTGAAAATAGCTTAGTTGTTATGTAAACTGGAGCACATCACCCAATCCATCAAGTGGAAATTTATTTTGTAGATCTCAAGTTGATCGTGTTATATATTGTATGCGTATACTAGGAATATTTTGGTTGCCATTAAGAAAACGCAAGATCACAAATTTCTCTAGCATGAAAAGTCACAACGGAATGGTTCTATCCCTTGTATGTGCGACATCCAGATTCTAATTCATTGATATGGTCATATAGATCCGGAGATGGACAATTGAGGCGATCTGAAGTTACGATCATAGTTCAGTCTTCTTATTCTTCATTATCCAATGATTGTTCTGTGGTTTCTTTGTTTCAGCACGCTGGTTAGGTCAAAGAGAACTGTTGAAATCATTTGGAGTGCTCGCAAGGAGGAGATTATCACTGACTCCGGCCTGAGGGAAATTGACCTGTATTCCTTTCACGAAAGTTTTGAGTTCTTAACACCCCTTCAATCATATATGCATTTTTCACCGGACAACAGTTTTTTGAGGCAATATATTCTTCCTAATTGCTAGGCCAAGTGCAATTAATGACTCGACTGACCACCTTGTTATCATTATGAGGGCCTAGACAGCCATAGGTGAACGGCTGTTTCTAAGGTCTGTGGTTGACCTTTCACAGTTGGAAGAGCGGAAGGGTTGGAATAAAGAAGAGGAAAAGCTGTCACTTTGGGTGTGACAGTTTGTTTATATTGGAGGTTTGATTCTTTAATCTACTGTAGTTAAATATCTGGAAGGCAAGTGTGACCTTTTGAGCATATTTTGGGTAATTACGAAACCCGTCATGCATGCGGTAAACAAACCACTTTTGGGCTTGGGCTTTTTACTTCTTTTTTATATGGCTTTTGTCTTGCAAGCAGTGTTGACGTCCAGTAAACTGTCGGTAGCCTATGATGGCTCAACTTATGGGCTAGCAATACTTTTCTCTTCACTTTTAGTATAGCTTTTCTTTCTAAGATTCTGATCTGCTGAGCAGTTGCTGACTATTTCTGGGCATCTATCACCTTCAATGAGTAGAAAGTTACTAAATCAAAGTTACTTGTGACTTGTAAATGTATAACCTTAGTTCCTTTTTTGTCAAATAGCTGGAGGGTGGTGGTGTTGCCAGTGAGGGTCTTCGCAAATAGTTGGAGTTAATGGGATTTTCATGAAGCTATGGGTATAGTTTCTGCTCCAATTTAAGATATTTGCGTTCGTTTCTCTTGTGAGTTCAGTACTGACTACTTGCTCTAGAACGGCAAGTTCCTGTACCTGGAGCTGCAGTTGCATAAATGGAAGCAAAACAAGTGGCTCACACACACACATCTCCACTTATGGTCTGATGCAACAAAAAAGATAAAAAATAAAAAATAAAAAAATGAGTGTTGGAACTTGAATAACATGGATTGCAAAACCTCTGTGCTTTCTTGAACTGTTTGGATGATAATGGGTACCTTGCTCTCAGTTGACAATGAACATTTTCTCCTAGGTGTGAGAAACTAGGGCAGATGATTCCTTGTAAGACCTCTGATTGGTTTTGTCTATTTCAATAACTGATATTATTGATTGACAGAACATTGTCTGATATGTTTATGTTGAATGTCTAATTTGGTAGCCTATGCCTTATTCCATATTTGGTGTGTTTCATTTATGTTTTTATGGTTTGTAGACTACATTCTCGGACATTTTTAGAGCATAATCTGCGAAAAGCTTTGAGCTTCCCCCCTCCCCTCTTTTCCCCTCATTATCTGCATAGATCGCCTTTCAGGAGCTTTCAAAATCCATGGCCTCCCAACATTTTCATCAAGGCCCATTTCCCCCTTTAGTGTATGCATAGCAAGCTTCTAATTACTTATTCCTGCAAGGCTTAGGTACATGATGATCCTCTAAGTTCTCCTGTTGATGGTCCAACCCAATGGGTAAGCAATCAAGCTACTGCACGAATCATCTGGTCAATATCCTGTGTTGGATAAATAATAGTCTCAAAAATGAAAGCATTGTAGGTGTTTTCTGAATATATTGCTCAGGATGAAGTTTATCCAGTGCCGGCCATTGTATACATACATGAGTTGCTTTCGGTTGAAGATCTCTATGTACACTGAAGTGGCCTTCGTCATCTGGATGAGCAACCTATTTAGCAGTTTACGAATCTTATGTTGCCTTCATGTCTATAAACAGCCTCTGTGCCATTTTGAGGAACTGCTAGAAGTGCTTATCGCAATCGCTGTAAGTCGGTTAACCTGCCTGCAATGTACGTTCCTTTTTTTTTTTTATTGGGTGCCTGCAAGTTACATTGTCACTGTCCAATAGGAAACTTGTCTTGATTGTAGACATTTCTTTTCAAGTAGTGCTGTCCACACACGCTTATCCACACCTGCATAGCCCTTCCATTATGCTGCTCATCTTACCAACACAGATGCTTGTTTCCTGTTACTCTTTATTTTTCCAAGTTCTAACAATAATATCATTGTGCCTTACGTTTCTTCTCTTTCTTTGTTTTTTCGTTATCATTGAAGAGAGTTAGTAAGGAAAGCAAAGCTTCAAAATTGATCTCACTCCACTTCATGAAAAAAAAAAACCTCGACTTTGAGGCTTCTCTCAAGGACGGTGCCAAAAAAAACAAGAGAAAGGAGTGGGTTGAATATTATCTCTTGTTGATCAGTTAAAAGACTCTGAGGCGCCAACAATCCAATCAGTACCTTTGTGGGATGCAGCTTTTATGGACTTGCCGTGTCTCCTTTTACCTGTCATTCTCAAGAAACTCTTCACTGAAGGTGTTTGAAAGTAGTGTTTCTTTAGAAAAAGGTATCCTGTAGCTTATTTGAAACGAATCATTCTTTGGGTGTACAAATTGTTTTGTACGTCAAGAATGTGAAGATTTTCTCAAAACATTACTGTAAGGACATGTACAATTTGTTTCAAGTCTAAGATTCTTTAGGGGTCTTCTGAATGGGTTACCAAAGTAGTAGAAGGAACACTGTAGGATAGCTTTTTCACTCAGAAAATCCATCCCGGAAGCTTGACTACTTTTTCACTTTGAAGTGGGTGAGGGCTTGTTTATCCATCAGGGTTTGGTTGCTACCATGGCATGGCTCGAATTGTTTCAATATTTCAAGCAAAGTACAATGGGGTTTCCGGATCATCCGGATATAACATTCAATCTGAACCTGATGAAATACTGACATGGAATCAAGACATGATTTGTACAATGTATTTATTACCTAAACGTAACTAAAGTTTTTAAATATCGACTGTAGCATTGAGCACACAGTATCGTGCGAAGCACGAGGCATAACACTAGTAGAAAAAAAGTACCACGAAATGGCAAGTAAGCCAATCCCGGACTAGGAAATAAAACGTGTAACCAAAAAGCATTCCAAAAAAGCATGAACATGACTCAAATTGACCCCCGTGGAAGTCGATAAGCGTGCACATAAATGTTTCGAACTTTAAACCTTTGTATGTTTGTAACAGCCAGCTTAAGAGGCCGCAGATTCGGCTAATTTGAAAAAATTGGTTTTTTGGTTTTTTTTGTTGTCTTTATTCAAATTTTTTTTTTTTGCATTTGTTAGTTTTCGGTCGATTTTTTGTGGTTTCTTAGCTTGTCTCAACGAGAGGAATCTAAAAAGTATAAAATTGTTAGCTAAACTTAAATTTTTGTGAATAAAGACGAAAAATAATTTTAAAAACTGGTTTATTTTTTGCTTTATTAAAAAAACTATTACTTTTGACCATAATTTTATACACTTTGGATTCGTCTCGACGAGATAAATTCAGAAATCACAAAATCTTGACGCAAAATTAACAAATGCAAAAAAAATTTGAATAAGGACAAAACGAAAAAAACCAAAAAACTTATTTTTCCAATTTAGCCAAATCAAGCCAGGGCTTTTCTAGCAGCCTATTATTCTCGGGGGGAAAAAAAAAACTATGGAATATTAAAGTGAAGGATAATTGTTGGATTGATGAGGCAATCCATGAACAATTGACACTTTAATGACCAATTAAAGACCAAGATAAAGATCAATCTTATTACTTGTTCTTCACATGTTTTACAGCCCCCTCCCCCCCCACCAAACTTTACGTGTTATAGTTCGAGCTTCAACCAAGTATCTCAGCTCTCAAGTGTGGTACACCTCAAGTAACCACCCATTTCCCTAGTCATTTCCGTGAACCCACAAGCCACAATCAAACAAAAGACACTATAATGTTCTGCCAAAGCCACTATTCCACATGTGGGATCAGAAATCAATGTCAGAGTTGGTTCAAAATGGATCGTGACTAAGGGTGAAACCAGTTCGGTTCGGCCCGATTCTGCCGCATATATGAGTGAATCGGAAAAACTTAGTTCGGGAAAACCATGGAACCGAAATCGGTTTTTTAGAGGTCGGTTCAGTTTGTCTCTGTTCAGTCCGGTTCTTCAGACAGAGAGAGAGAAGAGATCGAGACTATTCAAAAACATACATATTAAAAAAAAAATAAAAACATACACATATACACACAGTCCAAATCTACAGATTTACAATCACAGTTTTCAGTTACTTTGCCAAGATTAGAAATCGAAACAGAACGAGTCCTAATAACACTACAAAATACATACATATATATACGCACATATACAAACATATCGAGAGAAAGAGAGAAACGTATCCACCTCTTCTCCACCCTCTTCCTTATCCCACAAAATCTTATCCGTCCAACAAATGTGTTCTTAGTGTTAGGCTTGTCTAGCTTGTTGCATCATGCATGCGCGAAAAACCACATTAATAGGATATCGGTCGTAACATGATTGAGACACATTTATCTTGAAGTTTTGTCTCAAATTTACACTAACTATTAAATTTTGTCAAGATAAATGTGTTTGTTCATGTTGCCTTCGATGTCTGATCAATGTGATTTGTGATACACTTGACAAACTTGACAAGCGGAGCAAAATAATGGATTGGAACACTCGTATGGGCTAGGAATGAGCCAATATCTGTGTCACAGCAGGCCCTAGGTCACTTTAAGAGTCAATTTTTGGTGACCAATGTGTCAATGGGGAATTCAAAATTGTTTTCCTTGGTTGATCCTTACCTGAAACGGCCAGCATGGAAATCGCCATAGGGAGAGAAAAAAAGGACCAATTTTACTATCCATGCATATTTTTCTCTAGGTTAGAGCATAACAAATACAACGGGCTATATCTTGGCCATTTATATGCCAAATTATAATGAATTAATTCATGCATCTCACAAATAGGTTAAGAGTTTGAATCTCTCCACCTGCGTATGGATATTATTCACTTTATATTCTCCTTCGGTTTGTGACCAAAACAAAAAAAACACAAAACCAACTATCATATTCAACATGTTACAGTCGATGTTGAATCTACTTTGACGCACAAACATTCTAAATTTTGGTGCAATCTCTAGTTGAATGGAAAATTCAAGATTAATTTCAAACAAATCGTTATCAATAATTTTGTATCCAGTTAAAATGAATCGAGATACAAACAATTCAGAAGTGAGGAAGTATCATTTTAGCATTAACAAATACCAACACGTGGGCAAAATGGGAATGCCACTCCCTCATCTCCGTCTTATAAATTATTAGTACGCGTAAACTGTCCCGAATATTTGAGTTATAAAAATAAATAAAAAAAACCCTTCACTTTTAATGAAACTCGTAAGCAGAAAGTCTTCATAATCTGCATGTGCTCTCTGTTCTCTCTGTTTCAAACCCCCCAAATTATTCTCTCTTAAAAGTCGGATACCCTGACAAAAGTCTCTCAATTCTCTTGTCGTTCTCTCTCTGTCCCCTTCTAAACCATCAAGCATGTCTGATTCCTCTCCTTGGCTCTCTCCTCCCTTCATAAAACTCCGCTTCTTCTCCCGAATCCGACGGTTCCTCCGCCTCAACTCCTCCAACAAGCGACACCCGCCGTCCGATCGCTTCGACAGGCCGAGAGTCATTGATTTTGATCATCAAGAACAGCAGGGCAGTAGTGATCAAATGGAAATTGGAGAAAGTCGTGATCAGGGTTGTTTGGTGATTCTGCAGAGGGCGGTGAAGAAGCTTCACTTTGGAGGGTGGGAAGAGAAGGAGGCGGCGGCGGAGGAGATAAGGAGGTTGGCCAAGAAGGATTTGAAGGTGAGGAAGGATATGGCGGAGCTCAGGGTTGTGCCGCCGTTGGTGGATATGGTTGGGTGGCGGCGCCGGACGGTGGCGGTTCAGGCTTTGATTGAGCTTGCAAACGGAAGTTACACGTAAGTTGGATTTCGAGTATGATTACTAGTAGTAGTAATAATTTCCCATGATTTGCATACCAAATTTTTTTCCCCCTATGATTTGCTTGAAATTAATATTTTGTTATTTTTTTGGTTTAGTTGATTTAGATCGAGTTTACTAGATCATTTCTTAGCTTCTCAAGTGGTTGATTGCCACCATCGAAGGTGGTAGCTTAGATGGTAAGGGTGATCGAGTGGGTTTGAGTGTTCCCTCTCGTACACGATCCGTCCAGGTTCGAGTCCCTCCAACTGTGGGACTTGCGTAGAGGGACCTTTTGTACATCTAGTATATAGGTGGCGCTGTTGTGATAGACCCTCCTTTCCGGGTAGTAGCAATGACTCAAACCGAACATTGCACAATGGGTCGGAAACTCCTACGGTCACGTCCAAGGGGAGTTGCTACACTGGTCGTCCATTCCCACCCTTTTGCAATTCAAAAAAAAAAAAAAGTGGATGATTGCCATAGACATGTTTTATTAATGACTTGAATTTAATTGTTTAAAGTCCAGGGGTAGCTCATGTGATAATAGGAATGAGTGGTAAAACAGACATTTTGAGTTTGAAATTTGGCAACCTCTTAGAGGCAGTCCGCAAGTGTTTCTCTTGTGAATTCTCTAGTTTTGGTCTGAATGATCTGCCTTTGCCTTTGACTAGGCCGGGGAGAGAATTCAATTAAGATGTGCACAAACGGCCCGAACACTTTATCGTCAAAAAAAAAAAAAATTGTCTGTCTTCCTCTTGGTACAAGTATTTATTGTCATCGAAATCTATTCAGAATTGTTTTGAAAATGATGGCGAGGAGATAAGCGCTGATGTGAAATATAAGTCCACAAAATGTAGTAACAAAAGAAAATCTTTGTGGAGTACAAAATTCTAGTTCATTTGTATTTGTAGAAACTATTTCAATAAATAACCAATAATACTGCCAATTAAGTTAGAGTTTTGCTACAACCACGCATAATTTACACATCCACTCGCGTGTTTAATCGAGGACTCACACACACATGCATGTGTGGGGCCCACTAAACACGTGAATTTGTGTTTTTTGTGCGTGAGTTGTGTATGTTTGTAAGATTAATTTTGGTTAGCTTCCGGGTTGCTACACAAATTGTAATGACGTGGGAAGATTTTGATGGGAGCCTAACCAAACTTGCAAATGGAATCTAACCTAAGATGGGGTTCAGTGTCCACTATGGAACTTGTCCAGTAGCATGCACATTGCAGATGATGGCTTTACCTGAAAATTGGCTGGGGTCCCCGTACGTGATTCTTGTCCATTTTGTACGTCCAAAGTATCTCCCTTTAGCCGACCCTTATCCCCCTACTGGTGGACAGCTAATTTATTCTCCAATAATTCTACGGGCACCGATGAAAGCTGCACCTATGGTGTATACATCGGTATGTGGGGTCTACTTACAGATACGATACTTATGATTCGAGCCGTTCATTTATTTTAAGATAATTGTTTGAGTTGCCATGTAAATAATCAGTTTAACTCGGATAACTCTAAATGCTCGATCCAATGTATCCGCTTTTCATTCAGAATGTATGCTATGAATTCTGAGCAAAAAATGGGTACAGTGGATCAAGCACTTAGGGTTATTTGGTTGAGGTCATTTTTTATGAGGCCACTCGAAATTTTTTTATTAATTAATAGACGCCTCGAACCATTAGTGTGAAACCCGTAAACGGGCCCCACACGCCAATGCATGCACTAGCGATGCATCCAGGTCAGTTCCTCAAAAGGGCCCATGGTAAGAGAAGGAGCTCTCTTAAGGGAGAGAGTGAGTAGTTTGTGCATACTCAACTACAATCTGTACAAAAGAATTAGAGAAAGTAAAGAATTCGGCCTTGCTCCTGCTCTAAAAATTAAACAAGAATGGCTATTTTCCTGTTGGCTTCATTATTTTCTGTTGACTTTTGAACCTTTACACAGTCAGGATACAACGAAACAAGCCCATACCCAGGTGACCAAACTTCATCGAATAATGAGGCTTGAAGGTGGGTTGACTAACCACTAGACTCCAATGGGGGTTAAGTAGTTGGGGAGTGGAATAATGCTAGTCATGACTCATGAAGCATTTTTAAGTTCTTTTATTATTATCATTTGAAAATAGCCTTGGGCTACTTTTGTTGACCTTGATACTTTTAAAGAAAGAGAATTTTTTTTAATACTCGGATACCTAGGCTAGCTTGCATCTTCTCGACTAATTTCGGTACCTTGAAGTTAATGACCAGACAGATCCTCCAATGACCTCAATGTTTGGGGTCTGTGGGATTCGAACATGCGACGTCATAGATGTCCAATGCTTATTAATTTACCATGTCCACCCAGCGAAATCCCATGGGATTCAAACTAAGAATCTTATCTAGCAATGTATAATGAATTCTATTTCTTGGGGTAGTTTGAACCGATTAACTGTTTGATAAAACGTCTATGTCAACTATAGTCGTTATCTAGCAACTAGCAAGGTAGTCAAAGCAATAGAAATGGCTCTCTTTGGTTTGGCGGCTTTGGAATAATGAACCCATCAAGTGTTTTATAAAATGCGTGGAGGTCCCTTTAGTTTAGTTTATTAGTATTAAGTAGTCAAACCAATGAAAAGGCACTCTTTTATTTGTACCTACCCTTAATTTTAGTGTCCCCTATAGAGTAATTCACCAATTGAGCTTTGACATTCGGATATGATGTCAATCTTATCTGAAAATTCAAACATTTTCCTGGGTTTTCCAACGTGAAATATGTCCTTTTCTTTTTGCAGGAACAAGGCACTAATTGTTGAGGCAGGAATCTTGTCAAAATTACCCCAAAACGTCGACGTATTGGACGAATCAACACGGCATGAATTGGCACAGTTGCTCCTATCGATATCAACCCTAGCCAACAGCAACTTCCGTCTCTCCTCACCACAAATAGTCCCATTCCTTGCTGGGATTCTGGAGTCTAATTCAAGCATTGAGACTAAAGACTTCTGCTTGTCCACATTATTCAACCTTTCCACCATGCTAGAGAATGCAGGAAATTTGGCTACCAATGAGGTGATTTACATCCTCCTGAGGCTGTCTTTAGTAGAACAAACATCAGAGAAATCCCTTGCTACACTAGGGAATTTGGTGGTGACCCTCCAGGGAAAGAAAGCGATGGAAAACAATTCCATGGTGCCGGAAAGCTTGATAGAGATTTTGGCATGGGAGGAAAAACCGAAATCCCATGAACTCTCTGCTTATATTTTGATGATTCTGGCACACCAGAGCTCCACGCAAAGAGAGAAAATGTCTAATTCAGGAATTGTCCCTATGCTTCTTGAAGTGGCATTGTTAAGTAGCCCATTAGCTCAAAAACGGGCAATGAAACTACTCCAATGGTTTAAAGATGAACGACAAGCTAAAATGGGGCCTCATTCAGGGCCACAAACGAGAAGGATTGCTATAGGGTCACCGGTGACTGAAAGAGAGGCAAATGAAGGGAAGCAAATGATGAAGAAGCTGGTGAAACAAAGTCTTCATGAGAACATGGAAACGATTACTCGACGAGCCAATGTGACAGAGGGTTCTTGTTCTAATCTCAAGGCATTGGTCATTAGTTCAAGTTCTAAGAGCTTGCCTTATTAGAGGTTAACATACAAGAACTTCACAAATGTAGAACCTCCAATTTGTAGCTCTTCCTTCTGAATTTGCTCATATGAGTGAAAGGGAAGGGGATGAAGCCGCGAAGGAGCATTTTCTTCAAGATAGATCAGGGGAACTGCTAGTATTTTTTTTTTTTTTTGTGTTTTTATCAACAAACTGCTAGCATTAGAAGTGCACACTTTGTGCACCAGCTTACATTGCTGTAAATTATGGAAAATAAAAGTTTTACTATCTCCCAAAGCAAAAAAATTGAATCTCTTGGGGCAATGATAAATTTTGCTCTTTCTTCTTTGATCAATGCTTTGGTGACTATGTTTGGGTACCATGTGAGGTGTCACAATTGCATTGGTAGAATGTGCTCTACTACATGACAAATGGGGTACATTCTACCAATACAGTAGTGACACATCACATGGTACCCAAACATAGTCACCAAAATATTATTAGTGTTCTTTATGTGATTGAATAGGATGAGTTGTATATCACGAAAAAAAAAGAAAAAAAAAAAAGAAAGGAATGATTTTCACTACCTTCTGTAGTATAATACCGTATTTCGTGCCCTTGTATTATGCAATTACACATTTTCCGTCACCCTTAGTAATGCCTAATAGACTTCATTCACAAAACTCATTACGTATTTTCATTTTCGTTACGATTTTGCCAACGGTTAGTATTTTTTTAATGTAGGAGTATTTTATAACACACAAATTTTGCAGGCTGCACCTGAAAGTGAGGTGAAAAAGAGTTCGTCGCAAGGATGAATTCATGGTTTGGGAGAAAGGTGGAGGTTTCTCAGAAGGATGGGCGGAAGTGTAAAAGTGTTTGTTTCATACTAATACTCCTCATTACCGGAACCTGGCGATCCGGCAAAGCGCCAACCAAAAGGGGTCATCAGCCCGCAACAACCTTTGTGAAGCCAGGCAAGTGACCCCTATCAAAACAGTAAAGAACAGAGGCGATACGGAGTATATAACAAATTGGCTCCTGAACCCGTGAACGTCATAACAATGAACCCGTGGACATAGTCATGGGGCTTTCTTGGACAAGAAACGAGATACAAAAAAGTTGCACCAAAAAATGACTGTATAAGAACACGAACAATCCTCCGGAAATGTTCTTAATATGAAGTGTTGGTGTAATTACCGCAGATAATAAAATAAATAAATAAGCACAACACCAGAAGAGGCTAAGGCGTGGATATCTCGCTCTCTTTAAGGTGATATAGCCTCTGCGGTGGGTAAGTTCCCAATAACCGATGCAGCAGGCTAGTAGTTATTCTCCCCTAGGATACAACAGCCCAACTCAGGTTGTGCAGCTCTTACACAATGCATAAGTGTGTGAGCCCAAAGCTCCACCAAACAAACACCTTTCTTTGCCCAAAAAATAGAAGTAGAAAGTAATGTTAGAAGTCAATTGTTTTCTACTTCATTTTATCTGATTATTCTACCAAGCCAGGGGGAAGGCTTTATATAGGCTTACATATACTCTTCACATTTAATGTAGCAAAGAACTAAAGAGCATAACGTAATTAGAGCATCTCTAATGCAATACCTAAAAAATGTTTGCTAAAGTGTACACCTAAGCACATGTGGGACCCTATTTTATGTGCTAAGAACTTAGTTAGCTAGCTAATGAAGAATGCACTTTAGTGGGCTACACACACACACACACACACACACACACACACACACATATATATATATATATATATATACACAATTCGGTTCCATTCAGGACGGCCTGATATAAGGTATATCCGAACTTTTCGTTTCAGCCGTTGGGTCTCATCCAACGGCTCTGATAAAAGAGAAGAGTTCGGGGGTAGTATTTTAAACGCGGGTCAACCATATCAAAACAATACGGGTCATTTATCCCCTTCCCCTTTCAAACGATCAGGAACGAAGAGAGAGAAAGAAAGTGAGGCGATTCACGAAGAACCAAATCGAAGGAGTAAGAAATCCAAGGTCTGAAGAGAAAATCAACATCCAAGGTCTCTCTCTCTCTCTCTCTCTCTCTCTCTCTCTCTCTCTCTCTCTCTCTCTCTCTCTCTCTCTCGTTTTTGGTTTAAATCTAGATTTTATTGGTCACGTCATTGTTCGAAAACCCTAGTTTTTTCTGTGTTTTTGTGTGCGATTTCGAACTCAAACTCGAAACTAGGGTTTCGAACTCTGAACTCTTTCTCTCTCTCTCTCTCTCTCTCTCTCTCTCTCTCTCTCTCTCGTTTCTAGTTCGATATTTGTAGACGAATCTAGGGTTTTTTGGTCACTTCACTGTTTGAAAACCCTAGTTTTTCTGTGTTTTTTTATTGTTCCTCAAGTTTGGTTGGAGTAAGTTACTTTAGATACTTTATCAGCTCATTGTAATTTTACTTCGTTATAAATAGTTAAGGTCCATCAAACAATAGTCAAGGTTTCTCACAACATTGCTAAAGCCACTCTTGCTGGTTGTGATTAATTTTGTAATAGTTCAAATCAGTGAATGAATTTCGATGCTTGAAACAAAAGTCTGCTTATGCGCAGTGGGAAAGCTTGACCTTCATGCGTGCACAGAAGTTTGCAAGCTGTTAGCATCCCAAAATTCCATTGCAACTAACAACCGCTGGTTTGTGGAGAGTTGGTGCTTGCTTCCTAATATGTGCCATATTGTGATGTATAAATTTTATATTTTTATCATGTCACAGCTTGCTATGTCTTGCATTTTGTGGGGTTTGTATGTTTCTTACCATATGAAACTCTTAGGCAAGATGCATAATCCTTTATTAAACTGTTTGACTTGTTAATACAACTGTTCCTTGTGACTCTGATTGGAATTAGTCTTCCTTGTTGATCACTGAATAGAGGTTGTAAGTTGTAACCCTACCCCTTAATGAACTACCTTCACTCAAATCTCTTACTTTGTTTGCTATTTATTGATTTACTTGCCTAATTGCACTATTGGATTGCTAAATTGTTTCTATAAAATTAGAGGGGGACCATACATTTTCCTAATGGCAAAGAAACTGCTTGTCAAAAATTAGGATGCTTGATTCAATGTAGCACTTGCGTTCATTTTAGTTTCAAGAATACAGGGTACAAACTTCTGCTCCTATTTTTGTATGTGTACATGTTTGCTTCTTTGTTGTGTCTTATTGGTAATTTTGAATGCAAAAATCTACTACTAAAAGTTCTCCATTACATGTACACATATGTAAGTCTATGCATCTAGTATGTGTTTTTCTGTCCTATTACTTGTCTATGTCATGAATTCAACTTTGCCACAGCAATGCCATACTGGGTGGTTTTCATTGGGCATAATCCTGGGATTTATACAACATGGGAGGAAGCTCGAGCATAGGTTGATGGATATCCAGGGAACGACTACAAAAGGTACCATACGTTCGACGAAGCCAAGAAGCGACGTGTAAGTTTCATAATGATAGGTACTTCGGCAGCGGCATTGGATGTAGCCGAACCCAGCATCAAGCCACTGTTAGTGCTTCTAATTTGGCCAGGCCATTGGAAGATCAATGCCATTGGAGCGCGAGGCCAATGTTCGAACTTTGGGCCTTGTTTTAAGTTTCTTTGTAGGTTTTGCAACTTGTATTTTGTTAGCACATGTATTTGCTTCCAAATGATGTTGTTAGTTATTTGAAGTGCCTTAATTAGTGAACTAATTGTGTAATTTTCTTTGACTAGTTTAGTATGTATTGAGGTGAGGGTTCATCAGATATTATTGCAGTCATGTTAACAAAAGTTGTTAGTTGCTTATCATCTTTTTTCTTCTTTACTTTGAGAGCAAAAACAATCTTTGATTTGAGATCTCAATAGACTTTTCATTCATTATTTGGTTTGGATTCAAGCTCCGTGGCCCCACCTCAGAGCAAGCAATGTGCAACATTGAGTAGTATGAGCTCAAAGTTCTTCTGAAAAGGCATATGCAATGTAATATTTTTCATTATGATTGTTTGGTGACCAAATTGTAGCCATAGTTACCTTGGATGGTTAGGTGGAATAGGATTATATCAAAGGCATGTCCCAAGTTAGGAGCACCTGCATACTAAATCTACTACTCCCAAACCCCGAACAGTAGGTGTACACATTTGCTAGGATATTTTTATGTTCTAATGTTTCAAATAGCAGGTAGTGTGTTGTAATAGCAACTGACTGGAGACTTGATAAAGAAGATGGTGAAAACCCAACTGATCACCGCAAAGTCAACCAAATGATGATTTTCCTTAAACTTAGTGGTGAAACAACTTCTCACTCGTAGTACGTCATCTATGGGTTCCGATTTTAACTAGAATCTCATATTAGCTTTACTTCTTTTATCACTTGATAAGCAAGTTCCTCGTTGTAGGGTCAAAAGCATCGAATTGGAAATTCAGTGATTTGTTTAAGCAACAAAACTTTTAAGATTTGAACTTCTATTGAACATGCAATTTCTCCAAAAGACGTAATCTTACGACCATGAATCATTTAGACTCTAGAAAGCAACATACCAACTTTAAGCCCTGAAGGAATGTGCTTTACCTATTATAAAGTCAGGAGTGTTTCAACAACCATACAAATTTTTTCTTGACTTCTTAGTCCTCCTTCAATAACTCAATCAGCAGTATAGAAGATGCTACACATCTCTTCCCAAGCAAATGTAAAAACAGATTCTGCTAGTGCATGTATCTAGTGCAGGTCATTGCAAAACCAAAATGTAACAACAGAAAGATGGTAAAATAGCCTCCAGTGCAGGTCATTATTCATGCTGTAATGGCTCACTGCAGAACCAGAATGTAAAATCCGAAATATTGTAATGGCTCACTGCTTGCGACCTTGGATTGGATTGCAATAGTTACTTCCCCAAGCATGGGGTTTAGGCCGGCGGTAGCATTAAAACCGGTTAGACCGGGTCGAATCCACAGAGACCGAATGCGTTGAGCGTGATGATTGTTTCGCGAATGAGGGTTTTAGCCTTAAAGCAGCAAATTGAGATTTTGTGATTTGTTTGATGGAATTCTCTCGACTTCGAGAATGACTTAGAAGATTAAAAACAACTAATTAAACTAAGGCAAAGTCTAGGAGTACTTAACGACCATGACTCGGGTTAATCCATCCTCTCTTGATAACCGGCTCGAGGCATCGTCAAATGCCTCCGAACGGAAGATTTAGAATTTAAAACCATTTGACTGGAGAACGTGTTTAACAAAAAGGTTAGGGTTTCTCGGTTCGTTTTGCAAACATTTAAGTTGAGATCGCCCAAAGCATCCCACGTGCCAAGTAGTAAAAACCTTGGCTACGTTGGATCATGGGGGTTAACAAACCCAAATTTTGGTACATAAAATGAAACCCAAAATTTTTGATAAACAAGAAGTGAAAGCTTTTGAACGAGATAGACGGATTAAACCCGAGTCATGGAGTATTAATCACCCCATGACTAAGTCTATGTAGACTACTCACACATTACACTAGTAAACAAGCCTAGGATTTTGAAGAAAACTAAAACCATGATTAATAAACCTAAAAACTGATTTTTAGTTAAGATTCTAAGTCTACCTACAACTCTAATACGTGAGAAAATCACACACAACACTTAGAAACTAGAGTTTTCAAAGGAAATAGCTAGAAAAACATGGAAATGAAATACTTGACGAAAATGAAAATAAACTAGATTTATATAAATATCTAAGTACGTACTACAACATTAAAGAAGAGGATTTACCTTGAATCTAAGTGGAAGAACATCAAATCCTAGAGAGAAGGTAGACAAAATCCTAAGTTACAAACTAATGGAGGTAGAGAGAGAGAGACAAAAAAGTAAAGTAACCCTAAGAAACTGAGTTTAGGGCTTATAAAGCCCCCAAAAGTCGTCCAAAATAATTACAAAAGTGCCACTAGATATTTTTAGATCGGGCCAAAACAATCTGGAAATTTGCCAGGGATATACCGGTATCTCATTTTTCAAGCTACCGGTATCTATCTTCAAAGAGCCTTCTGATTCAGGGATACCAGTATCCCATTTTTGCAGCTACCGGTATCTGTCTTCAAAATGTGAAATTTTCTTCAGGGATACCAGTATCTCAGTTTCGCAGCTACCGGTGTCTCTCCTTTTTTGACCTTTTGTTTCAGGGATACCGGTATCTCATATTTCAAGGTACTGGTATCTCCTGGGCTGTTTCCTCTTTCTTCCTTTGTTCATCTCCCGGCCTTTTGGTCTCCTTAAGCCTTGTCCGGTGCTTCGTTCTTGGCTCTCAGGGCACGGTGGCAGAGTGTCATGAGGCCTTGGGTACTTGGGCACTTCTTTGGTTAAACCATGATGTCAAAATTCGCCCTTTTCACTCATTTCACCTGAAACTACCAAAATACACCCACGCGCAATATCATTCGTATAAAAGCTATAATATGCATGCATGCGTGTGTGACAAAAATGAGAGAGATAAGTCCCTTTATTTATAATATCGGGGCCTTATCACTCACTGCAGGTAGATACCAAACTAAGAAATTGGGAGCCAATTCCCTATAAGGTTTAAACATAAATTACTAGCAATCAACTGTGTTTAAGGTCTGAACATAAATCTCAACATCAAGAAACACATACTATGGTCGAACAACATAAATCTCAGCAGCAATCAACTGCGTTTCAAGTACATGTCTAGTTTCATCAAGCTAAGTAGCACCAACTATGAAATTCAATACTCAAAAAAAATTTCTTCTCTCCATCTCTGCTTGTCTAGTTTCTTCACGAGTCGGTTTCCCATCCTGAAAGGAGATAATTCGTATAGTATGTGAATAGAGGAGATAATTAGAACCTACTAATCAGAGCATACAGAAATTGAAAAAAAAAAAAAAAGAGACATCATAAAATACCAACCAGACTTCACCCAGCAAACAACATTACCAACCAGTACCAGCAGCCTGATTAAACTATATTTCATAATAACTGACTCGAATTAAATTAACTCAACACTCAGATTAAATTAAAAAGCATATCACCAGTCCACAAAATAGATTAAACTACAAACACTTACAATCATCCTCATACTCATCGTCATCATTATCATTGTCCTCATCGTCGTCATCATTCAACCTACTAGCTTGTGAAGACCTAAGAAAAAAAATACAACAATTAACATTCAATAAAAAATTAACATTTACCAATTAAATGAGTATATTTAGATGCGTACACGTACATGTTTAGAAGTTTCGGACAATTCCTTTTATCATGAGATTGCCGTATTAACCCACATCCATTACAACACCTAGCCTTCTTCATAGACTTCTCTTTTCGTCCCTTAAGTCTTTTACATCATCAGTAAAATCTTTTTCAATGGGCAAATGAGTCATTTTTAATCGGTTTCTCGGGTTCAGACCTCAAATCCGGGTGGCGACTCTAACACTCTTCAATCTTTTCAAACGTGAAACCGCACCATTTCCGTTGGGCTGTCTACACCATCACATACGCGGTTTTCAAAAGTCGCTTCTCGTTGATATCTTTGTGATCCAAATCAAGTTCATTAGGCCGTATACGTGCAAGTGCTCTATTAAACCGCATCACAAATTCCAACATAGAATTATTGCTTGAAACATACCTCTTGAAGAAACAATGTTCACTTTTAGCTCTTTGGCTACTGGTCATGTGGGCAGAAAACATGTCTTTCATATATGCGGGAACCCATCTAGCACGCAAATTGTACATGGCATTTAATCACTCATTGTTTGACAACTGATCTTTTTCTACAACATTTACCCATTTTGCTTCGAACTCTTCAAGAGTATCGGACTTCCATATATAATTTTTGAACTCCTCATAATGATCCCTATTGGATACCGCACCTATTTTTTCAGAAAACTTTCTCACAATGTGCCAAATGCAATATCTGTGATGTGTATTTAGGAAAACATTAGCAATTGATTTTCCCATTGCCGATCCTGATCACTAATGATCATTTTAGGATGGCCTCCTGGCGTTACTTTCAACCATTCCCTAAAAAGCCACTCAAAACATTTAACCTTTTCTTCAGTTAAGAACGACTCCCACATATAGTTGTCTGGCCGTGGTGATTAACCCCTAGTATAGGTGCAAAGATCAAAGCATATCGGTTTGTTTTCTAAATTGTATCGAAAATCACCACGTCTCCAAAATACTCGTATGACTTTATACATGCCGCATCGGCCCAAAAACAATGAATCATACTCCCGTCGCTATCTTTCTTAAATGAAAACATGAAACTTAGATCCTTTTTTTTTTTTATCGCTTTCAAAATGCTCATACAACATCATGGTATCAAATCCGTCAAACATTTTCCTCCTATCCCTTTGAACATTATATAGATCTCTTTGTAAACATCCAACATTTTCAAGGCCTCCATCTTCCATTTCTAAAATACTCATTTGTTGGTGGGTTGACACATTAGCAGCGGCTAGTTATTGGGTTAAAAGCTCTCTTTGCAACTGACACATCACGATGAGAGTGTAGCAAATGCACCCTCCTTGGGGTCGTAAGCGGGTGGTTATGACCCTCGATAAATTGCTTCACAACAAACATCCCCACCCCCCCCCCCCCCCCCCCCCCCCGAGTCTTTGACAACAACAAGTTTTGCACTACAACCTTCTCTAGTTTCCCCCCGTTTCTGTATAGTTTCAGAATTTTTTATAGTGGCTTTTCTGACCCCTTCTTTGGAACAAACGCACTCCTTCCTAATGATTTCCTGTTCCCTATTCTTTTTGCTAGAATTTTTTCACGTACCAAACCCAAATTCTCTAGCATTCTCATTGTAAAACTTTTGAACATCCTCTAAATTGTCAAAATGTTGTCCAACTTTTGGTATCAAGCAGTTTTTAACTTGAGGAGTGTAAAGTATTTGGAAAGAATTAGCGGATGATTGACACGGTTGAAATGGTAACGATGATACAAGTTGTATATCTTCCAAACTCTCCATTCTAAAAAAATAAAAACACAACAGTAAAACTAAGTTAAAAGAAAGACTAAAGTTTTACATTAGAACCGTGGTTGCTCGGTTTCCGTAGAGATTCGTACCTTGGTTGTTCAATTTCCATAGAGACTGTTTGTGGGAAGAAATCACCCGAAGCCAATCCATCATCAACGGAAGCTAATCCATCCATGTTGCAATCACTAACAAACTACAAAACATAACATTACAAAACACTTATTAGGACCAAAGAAAGCATAAAAAAGAATTGAATGCACCATTTGCATTAGTGAACCTAATTTGATGGTATTAACTCATCTAGAAGCTAAGTAGTGAACCTAATTTCATTTGAAGTATACATCCTGAGAATTAAAACATGACTTCTACGAATATAGTTTCAACACAACAATAGGTCATTAACTCTGAAAGTTCACAAAAATCTAAACCTCCAACCTCTAAAATCTATTCTTCAAATGATGAGCAATTCTAGGCCAGCTAAATGAAACTTTAATGACACATTCTAAAATAGTAACTGCACCCACTTCAAAAATTAACACACGCACACACACAAATTGGTTTTCTCCATCAATTGGAGCATGGTCTACTTACTACTTAGTCGTTCTCTGACCTTTCTTTGCTTCACTGCATTTATAGTTTAAATAGAGTGTTGCACAATTTGCCCAAGAGCATATTGCTCCTCATGCATCAACAGTAGATAGAACAAATTATTTCCCAGAGGTTGTGAGTCTTACCTTCCTTGATCTTTTACAATGCCAGTTTCTAAATGTTTAACTTCAGTTTCATTTCGTATGAAAACTTTTAATTTTTTTTTCATATAAAAAAACCCTAATTTCGAAATGAAAAAAAATCCCTGCAAAACACACACAGAGAGTGAGAGAGAGAGAGAGAGAGAGAGACTTTGGTTGTCGATTTTCTCTTCAGACCTTGGATTTCTTACTCCTTCGATTTGGTTCTTTGTGAATTGTCGTGAATCGCCTCACTCTCTTTCTCTCTCTTCGTTCCTGATCGTTTGAAAGGGGCGGGGATAAATGACCCGTATTATTTTGATATGGGTGACCCGTGTTTAAAATATGACCCGGATCTTAAGTTTTGACCCGTGAACTCTCCTCTTTTATCAGAGTTGTTGGATGAGATCGAACGGCTGAAACGAAAAGTTCGGATATACCTTATATCAGGCCGCCCTGACTAGAACTGGATTATATATATATATATATATATATATATATATATATATATATATATATATATATATATATATATATATATTAACTGTAAGTCTTCCCTTTCTCTCTCCTCTCTCTCCTCCTTCCCTTCTCTCTCCTCTTTCTCTCTTCTTAAGTCTCTCCCCAAATTTAGGTAGTGACTTAGGGCACCTTAGGGAGTGAGGGTGACACCTAGGATTTTAGGGAGTCAATTTTTGTGCACTAAAGAGCATTTTTTGAGTTTTTCTTAGCTAACTAGTTAGGGTACTTTAGGATACTCTTTTAGGTAGTGCACTAGAGATGCCCTTATTTAAACATCATCTTAAGTTCAGAACTAACCTGATGCATTAATCTGTTAAGTAAATGACTAACGCTTCATTAACCATTACAATATAGATGTTAATCGAATAATTAATACGGTTCATTTAATATTCAAATGTAACAACAATCCCCCACTGCTTGCGACCTTAGATTGTATTGTAGATGGTGTTGCCCCAAGCGTAGGGCTAGGTATCGCGTAGCATAATAACCAGTGAGACCGGGTTGAATTCACAGGGACCGAATGCACCTTGCGTGATGGTTGACTTGCAAGTCAGGTTTTTAGCCTTAAAGCGGAAAACTGATTTTGTGGTTCGGTTGGTGGAATTCTCTTGACTTCAAGAACGACTCGGAAGATTAAAAAGACTAATTAAAACTAAGGCAAAGTCTCAGGGACTTTTTAACGACCATGACAAGGGTTAATCCGTTCCTCTCTTGATTACCGGCTCGGGACATCGTCAAATGTTCCTGAGCGAAAGATTTAGAGCTTAAAACTATTTGACTAGAAAAGGTGTCTAACAAAGATTAGGGTTTTTTTTATTCTTTTGGCAAATGTTTAAATTGACATCGCTCTAAGCATCACACGTGCCAAGTAGTCAAGCCCTTGGCTACGTGTGATCAAAGGGATTAACAAACTCAAACTTTGGTACATAAAATCAACCCTAACTCTTTGATCAACAAAGCTACTTAGCACATGTGATCAAAGGGATTAACAAACTCAAACTTTGGTACATAAAATCAACCCTAACTCTTTGATCAACAAATATGTATGCTTTTTGACGAGAAGAACGGATAAAACCCGAGTCATGGAGTGTTAATAACCCCATGACTAAGCATATTTAAACTACTCACAAACCATAGTAGAAAATAAGACTAGAAATTTGAAGGAAATGCAAAACATGAGATAACCGAAAATAAACTAGATTTATATAAAGATCTAAGTGCGAGGAATAAATTTAATACATGGAAAATTAACGGAAAATGAACACTTACACAGAAAATCTAGAGAGAGAAAAGCTTCAATTCTCTCCAATGGAAGAGAGAGGGGAGAGCAAAATAAAAGACTAAGAGGTAAAATGAAGGTAAAGGAGAAAGAGAGAGAGGAGAGAGTTATGTTCATCTTTTTTTCTCTCTTACAAAATATCTAAAAAGCTCTCACAAAGAGTGAGAAACTTGCCATAAATAGAAAGTCCAAATTGTGGCTCAAAAATGCTCCCCAGACATAAGTGGATCGATCTAACCTCCAGAAGGCTCTAATGGACTTTTGATGGTAAGTGGATCGATCCACATTAACTCTGGATCGATCCAGATCGATCCAGAAGTGTCTGTTTAAGCAGATTTTTCACCCAACTTCGCGGGCATGCCTCGGCTTCATCCAAACTCAGAATGAGGCGATTCTTGGATCGTTGGAAATCTCTATGAGTCTACTTTCAAACTCAATTGACCTCATCTTCATAGCCTTTGTATCTTGAAAGAAATCATCCTTTTCCTATCAGTGTGTCGGATTTCTTTGAGGCTCATAGCTCTAGATTTCTTGTTCCTTTGTTTCGGGCCTTCCTTGAACCTTTCAAAGCTCTTTGAATCGATTTCTAAGCTCCGTTGATTGTCCTCCATGGTGTTGAGGGTCCTTGGGTACTTCCGGATATTACCGAGAATTATTTGGAGCTTTGGACACGCCTTTTAGCTTCTATTTCCTAAAACTTATCAAAAACACACCTCGCACAATATCAATTATATAAAGCCAAAATATGCAAGCGTGTGTGACAAAAATGAGCTAGATGAGACCGGATATCTACAATATTAGGGGCTTATCAGGCACTCATTTGGAGATTAAATTAAGCAAAAATATAGGCGCCAAAAATATATTACCGGGCAAAGAGGAGTCGTTATGCATAATGAAAGGTGTGCTATGCATTGAACCTTCACTTAGTGAGATGGTAACCTCTACTCCAGAGTCAGTAGTGTGCTCAACATTGAACTATGACTGCTTAGGGGAAATAAAGAGTTGTTGTCCACACATAACAACTTAGGTGTTGACATAAGCTTTAATAGCCAGCACGTTACGGCCTTGTGCTTATCCTAGTTTTCATAAGCATTTTTTAGATTAAGCCCGAATCTCCTAGGAAGTGGCCCCACTTCCATGCTCACATAGGTGAAATCAGTCAAGGATGCTCCTGTAATTTTGACATCCCACTCATACGAGCTACAAGTTTTCATTAAGAGTTTAAAACTCAACCCTCCATCATTACAGGATGAATGCACTTACATCATAGGGATGGACACAAAATAAAATAGTGCATCCTTTAACGATCACCATATGATTCGTTTGTCCCTTTGAACCCAGTTACAGGATCGCTGGTCCCCGGGTTGGGTATCCTCATACATGATTCTTGAATGTATACGGGCTTCAGGCCCATCCCCCTCGATGTATTCCAAACCCTTTCTCTTGCCAAGGCATTGGTTAATAGATCTGCAAGATTATCACAAGATTTAACATAATCCACATTTACGCTCCCACTACTTAAATAGGATCTCATAATACTGCGTTTTCTTCATATGGGTTTGGATTTACCGTTGTAGTAACGATTTTTAACTCTACCAATAGCAGCAGTGCTATCACAATGAATTAATACAAGAGGAATTGGTTTTTCCCAACAAGAGATTTCATGCAATAAATCTCTTAACCAATTCGCTTCCTCACAGTGCTGAAGACAAAGCTATAAGCTCAGCTTCCATAGTAGAACTAGCAATAATTGTTTATGTTTTCAACTTCCAGCATATAGCACCACTTGCCAAAGTAAAAATATAACCTGTGGTAGAGAGAGAATCACCTGAGAAGGTATTCCAATCGGCATCACTATACCCCTCAAGTACAATAGGATATTTTTTATAAAACATACCATGAGTTCTGGTACCAGATAAATATCTCATTACTCTTTCCATAGCATGCCAATGATCCATACTCGGCTTGCTAGTAAGCCTGCTAGGTACTCCAATAGTGTAAGCAATGTCAGGTCTAGTACAATCAGTCGCATATTGCAAGCTACCAATCATGCTAGCATATTCCTTTTGATTTACCACCTCCTTATCATCTTTAACACAGGAAAAAGATGTACACTAGCATCAAAAGGAATAACAACATGCTTGCAATCAAGATAGTTATATTTTCTCAAAATTTTCTCAATAAAATGCGACTGATCAAGAGAAATGCCTACACTTGTTTTAGTGATTTTTACACCCAAAATAAAATTAGCTTCACCAAGATCTTTCATATCAAAATGGCTATTCAGCGTATTTTTCGTCTCATTTATAATATGTAAATTAGAGCCAAATATCAAAAGATCATCTACGTAGAGACTAATAATCACATGTGAATTTTCATGTGATTTATATTAGATGCACTTATCACTTTCATTTATTTTGTACCCATTCTCAATCATGCAGGAATAAGATTTTTCATGCCATTGCTTAGGAGCCTGCTTCAAGCCATATAGAGATTTAGTTAGCTTACACACGTTGCTTTCTAGTCTGGGCTCCACAAAGCCCTCGGGTTGGTCTGTAAATTTCGTCATTTAGGGCTCCATTCAAAAAAGCTATTTTTACATCCATTTGATGAATTTTCAAATCACAAATTGCAGCTACAACAATTAACAATCTAATGGATATCACACGTGTCAAAAAAGTCAAGATCAGCTTGTTGCTTAAAACCTTTTGCAACTAGTCTTACTTTATATTTTTCAATAGACCCATCCGGTTTAAACTTTTTTCGAAGGACCCATTTACACCCAATTGATTTACAACCTGACGGTAAATCTACTAATTTCCATATTTTATTTGAAATTAGTGAATCCATCTCATCATTTGTAGACTCTTTCCAAAATATAGCACTAGGTGACGATAAAGCTTCTTGTAAAGAAATTGGAGTATCATTTACATTAAAAACATGATAGTCAGGGCCAAAATCTTTCTCAACTCTAGCTCTTTTACTCGTTCTAAGTTCAACTTCAGTATTTACTTGACTTTGAATAAGGGGAATAGAAGAACTTGGTTCAAACAAAATATTTTCGGAAAATTCTTCATATCCTACAAAAGCACAGGTGGTAGCTTTTACACCCAATTTTGGTATTTTACGGTATGTAAGCCTTACAAAAGCTAGACAACCCCAAATTTGGCTTATGCACCTTCCATACCTCAAAAGGTATCAGTTTAGTTTTCTTATGTGGTACTCTATTCAGTACATAACAAGCAATCAAAACTGCCTCACCCCAAAGATTTGAGGGGGCACTTGAATCAATAAGCATGGCATTAGTTAGATCAATCAATATTTTATTTTTCCTTTCAGCAACACCATTTGATTGAGGTGAATATGGTGGTGTAATCTCATGGATAATTCCCAGTGACTGAGCAAACAAATCAAAGCCAAAAGATACATACTCTCGACCTCTATCACTTCTGATTCTTTTTATCTTTTTACTGAATTTATTTTCAACCTCTAGAAGGAATTCTTTAAATTTCTCAAAAGCATCACTTTTATGTTTCAGCAAATATACATAAGTATACTTTGAAAAATCATCAACAAAAGTGATAAACTATCTATTTCCACCACGAGTTAAAATTCCTTCGAATTCACATAAATCTGTGTGAATTAATTCTAACAATTCAGTTGTTCTCTCAACACTTTTATGAGGTCGTTTAGTAATCTTTGCTTGACTACAACTTTCACATTTTTCAATTTTTTTTTTTGTTAGTTTAGGAATTAAACTGAGACTACTCATGATTCCCACATATCTACTATTGATATGACACAAGCGAGCATGCCATAAATTAAAAGTAGAAAGCATGTAATAGAACTTGTAGATGCTTTATTAATTTCCACACTCAACTTGAACATTCCATCACATGCATAACCCTTACCCACAAACATTCCTTTTTTAGTTATCACATACTGATCAGATTCCATATTTTGCTTGAAGCCAGCCTTATTCAAAAGATAACTTGACATTAGATTTTTCCTCATGGACGGAGTGTAAAGAACATCTTTTAAAGTTAGCACTTGTCCAGAGGTAAACTCCAAATCAACCTCACCACTCCCCAACACTTACATTTTGCTAGTGTCACCTAGCATAACTATTTTCTCTTCATCAAAGGGAGTATATACATTAAACCAGGTTTGGTCATAGCAGACGTGCCTATTAGCACTAGAGTCTGCCCACCACCCTTTCACATAATGAACCATGCAAATGTCTGTAATGATTGCCACATATGGCCCCTCAGTTACATTAGCCTGGGGAACAGGACCATGTTTCCGAAATTTGCAAGTTCAAGCAAGATGCCCGCTTTTGCCACAGACAAAACATACACTATTTTGCTGATTTTGTAAAGGGGGTCCTTGGTTCAAGTTTTTCTTAAATCTTTTGTTATGAGGTTTTCTTTGTTTTTAAAAGTCTTTTTGTATGGCTTCATATAAGCATTCTTAGAAAACTGATCATTGGGTATGTTATGGTTATTAGCAGAAACATAATTTACCTTTGTGGAATGTTCAATACCTTCTTGTGTCAATTGTGCATCTGAACTTTTAGCCTCCTCCTCCACACGGATGCGACTGATCAAGGTCTCCAGAGAAATCTCCTTTTGCTTGTGGCGCATCCCCTTTTGGAATTCCTTCCAAGATGATGGTAGTTTGTCAATAATGCCTGCCACCACAGATTTTCCCCAATCTTGATGCCTTCTGACGCCATCTCTGCCACTATCGTTTGAAAATCTTGAGCTTGCTCCACAACTGATTTTCCATCCACCACTTGGAAGCAAAAGAATTTGCTGGCCGCATATTTTTTTGCGTTTGCCTCTTCAGTATCATACTTGCCCTGTAAAGTTTTCCAAATTTTCTTGGCTGAGTTGTAAGTTGTATCATAGTAATTATAAAAAGGATCAGCAAGGTAATTTAAGAGATAATACCGACACTTGTACTCATCTGTGTTGTACGTCTCCACCTGCTCTAGATGAGCTTCATATTTTTCCTCATTCTTCTCTTCGGCAGAGATTTTTGTTTGGATTTTTCTCGGTGAAAATGTAGGCCACCTTGAGAATGCTTAGGTAGAAAAAGGACTTTTCCTTTCCATCTCTTGAAATGAGCTCCCTTGAACCTGAAGGGCTTGTTGAGATCGCCAGTGCTGTCATTTGTCGTTTCTAGTGCTTGCTCCAGTCTTATATCTCCTTCAAATTGTTGGTGTAATTACCACAGATAATAAAATAAATAAATAAGCACAACACCAGAAGAGGCTGAGGCGCGGGTATCTCGCTCTCTTTATGGAGATATAGCCTATGCAGTGGGTAAGTTCCCAATAACTGATGCAGTAGACTACTAGCTATTCTCCCCCGGGATACAACAGCCCAACTCAGGTTGTGTGGCTCTTACACACTCTGCATAAGTGTGTGAGCCTAAAGCTCCACCAAATGCCCAAAAAATAGAAGTAAAAAGTAATGTTAGAAGTCAATTGTTTTCTACTTCATTTTATCTGATTATTCTACCAAGCCAGGGGAAAGGCTTTACATAGGCCTCTTCACATTTAATGTAGCAAAGAACTAAAGAGCATAACGTAAATTAATTAAACATCATATTAAGTTCAGAACTAACCTAATGCATTAATTTGTTAAGTAAATGACTAACGCTTCATTAACCATTATGACATAGATGTTAATGATATAAAGTTAATTAATATAGTTCATTTATTATTCAAATGTAACAACATGAAGAGTGTAAATTTTGTCATTCGAGATCTGAGAGAAGACACTCATGTGGAGCTGA
Organism: Vaccinium darrowii; assembly: GCA_020921065.1. NCBI lineage: Eukaryota > Viridiplantae > Streptophyta > Magnoliopsida > Ericales > Ericaceae > Vaccinium > Vaccinium darrowii. Next base: position 21,301,724 of record CM037153.1, on the reverse strand, counting down.
CATGGCTGCTATCACGATGCAATGGCTATAAAGTTTGTTATTTAATCTCACCGTGAATGAACTACTTCAAGTTGACAAATGTAGAGAAAGGAGGTGTTTTTATGGGCCCTCTAAACGCAACTTTTAACTTCTAAAGTATGATAGTTTAGGGGGCTTGTTGTACATTACTAGACATATAACGATAACAAGAAGGAATTTGTAACACTTGTCTCAAAAAAATTAAAGCATTATTAGAGTAGAACTGATATACTTGTAAGTGGTGAGCATGATGAGATTTGTTTTTGTGGAATACACTGCTATGCGGATAAGTTGCTTTTGTTTATACATACTCCAAGAGACGATTCTTGGTTCTTTTACACGTAATTTATGGAGTCTCGAACTTGAGTGTCTTAATTGGGAGATTGCTACGAGGGCCACTGTGTCCAGTGTGCAACAAGATGAAAATTGATAGTTGGAACTAAAAATTTGAAAACATCAAAGTATAAGGAATAAGAAGTCAAGGTTCTAGATAAACATACTAAAGGTTTTCTACACATTGCCATTGTCATTAAAAACAATATCCACAAGGATTGAATTACGGAGATTTAGAACTACAAGCCACAGGGGAGCAAAGCCCCAATAAACATAACTCCGTAATACATCCTCGGGTAAACAAACTAAGGCATACTTGACAATGGCAAAAGCGACTTGTATACATGTAACGACCCTGATTTTCGCTAAATAAAAATTTTGTTTATTTAATTGATTTTCCTTTTCTTTAATTATTTTCTTTAATAAATTACTTAAAGTTATTTTTGGTGATTACTATTTTGAGTCAATAATTATTTTTGTGCTATGTAGTACATTTATACTACTAGATTTTTACTAGACTTTCTTTCATTAATTCCTAGATTTTCGTAGGGTTATTAGTCATGTGCTTGCACATGTAGGAAGGAGGGAGGAAACTTCTTGCTTACTTAGTCACCAAGTGTAAGTCCATGTGCAAGAATCCCTTAAAGTTGAACCCATAGGATTTTCCCCTAGATTTTATTTAATGGGAAGATTTCCTAAAATCTTTTCCTAGAATGCCTAGATTTATTAAGCTATTAGACTTGTGCCAATCCGTAAAGGGACGTTGCCAGGAAATTGGACATTACAATCCCCAAGAAATACGAATAAGGCATCACTCATCGAAAAGACAGCCGCAATGACTATCCCTCCGCCGATGGAGGGACAAAACCACCACACTCGGAGGTCTCCAAAACACAACAAACAACTAAAAATTATTCACCCACCACCACAACCCACCGGATTTGGGAAACCAGACCGGGACTGAAGCGTCGGACAGGGGGAAACCTGGCCAAGGAAGAAAAGTAACAACGACAAAATAACAAATAAAGGATGTTTGAAACGCTTAATCTCAAACATCTAAACAATTCTTTCAAATGAGGAGATTGGTCTGGAAAGCTTCAAGAGTCTTGATTTGTTGAATGATTCTCTACAAGTGGTGGAGAGTTCTTGAATTTTTTGGATGTTTGAGAACTTTTGTAAAATGTCAAGCAAAGGTCATGCTTCCATTGCTGGGACCGTTATAAACTAAATGAGAAAGGTGTTAATTTTGTCACCATTTTTATTGATTCCGTGGACCCCACATATGTGAGAGCATCGTGCACTGAATACGCCCTTTACTTATTTGAGAACATAAATTTAAATCAAATAGCGTACTTTTACCTTTCAGTATCTCCATACATAGTATATTTTTTAGAAGTCATTTAAACATTGCACTCGCACGATTGGGATTAATTTTACTCACGGATACGGCCATCCAAAAATGATGGAGTTTTTCCAAAAAAAAAAGTTGAAGCCGCTTGTGTGAAGACCAATGCAGATTTTGAGGAGTTTCAGATGGTAACAAAAAACCCTAGATCTATAAAGATTTGCTATGATTTGATCTTTTCTAATAATCAAGCCACCAATCAAAACTTTAACCAATCAAACAATCAAAGTGAACAATCACATGAAGTACAAGATTTACGTAGAAAACTCCTTAGTAAAAATTAGGGTAAATCACCTAAACACCCCCTATACTATACCTCTTTTACCCAGACATCCCCTGAACTAAATTAACCTATGACGACACCCCCTCAACAATCGAAACGGTTTAAAAACCCTAACTCCTTTAAAAAAGATTACAGAAAGACATTTATGACCCTTATATCAATCCCTCCGACTAACACTTCGATACACATCCCGTACACTTCAAAGACACTTCATCAATCTCCCTTCTCTCTCTACACTCAGCTATATATATATAATCACACACACACACACACACACACACACACACACACAAAACAAGTTCCAGTACTCATTAGTATCCCATTGAAGCTGAGAGCCTACAATGGCAGTGGCCTCCACATCTCTCGCATCCCAAATTTCAGGCCCTAAATCCTATCATGCCCCTCCTCAGTTCTCTCCACTACCTCGATCTACAAGGCCAAAACCAGAGATCCCCATCGGCTCAACAAACATTGTTTAACTTCCGTGATGACACCGTGACAGCAGTCCAGTACTGAAACTTATTCGACGCGATTGTGATGCCATAACTACCACTATGGCTGTGGCTAGGGATGAGAATTTCCCCATGGTGGTGACGGAGACCAGGTGCCCAAGCGGCCAGGTGGCAAGAGGCGACAAGAATTCCGGCATCTGAAATCGAGATTGGTTACGCCGTTGATTTCCATGAGGGAAATCTAATGTACTTTATATAGCCCAAAAGGGGGCACACGATTTGACCCTGGTGGTGTTTGGCGTGTTACTGAGATGGGCCAAGGAAAGAGGCTACTAATGACGTATTGTTCCGCAATGATTCATTTGATTTTTTATCGGAGATTATTGAGTACGTCCTTATTTTAAGCTATATTTATTGTCTTCGTATTGCACATACTACCCAGCCTTTTATATTTTTCAGGTGTAAAGTAAGTTAGTGATGGAGTATTCGGAGAATTAGATTTGAGAGACTATCTGAAGTAAGTGCTGTAATTTTTGAGGATTTTAGGACCCATGTAATTTGCGTGGATTTGACATTGTAACATTTTGACGTTATTGGAAAGATTATTATTTAGAGACAATTTGTAAAGTAACTTAATTTGTACTTTTATTTTACGAAAAAAGACTGTATTTTTATGTATAAAAAAGAAAGGTTTTTGTAAAGCCTATGTAGTTTATTTATTTTGATGGCTCTAAAAATCAGGGTCGTCACACGCTGTCGAATATAATAGTCCGCGCTTGGTATCAGAAATGAAATGTGCTTTCACAAGCATTTTTCATTAACCAGTTCATTATAAATTGGGGCACTTAAATAATCATCCTTTTATTTCCTTGAAATTAGAAAATCATCCTGAGCTTTTTAGGTAGTTATGTTCTCATCCCGAGATTCAAATAAACCCAAAATTGCCCTTTATATATATATGTAAATATATAATATATTAGGGGATTGAGGACTAAAATCAAAGTTGCATATAGGGGGTGGTAGAAATGGACGAATTTCAAATTAGGAGGTCCTCTACCACTATTATGGGATGTTGGGATAAAACCCATTCCCTGATTTGTGGTTCTTTAAATAAATCCCTAAGATCTCGCCATTCACAGAATCTCAAATCAAACGCTAGTCCAGAAATCCAAAACAACGCTACTCTACTGAATCTCGACGTCCCACCATCATCATTCCACCATCCCAACAATGGGGTCCCAAATCATCCACATTTGCTGGAAGTTTTGGTGGTTGGAAAACCAGCGTACTGCACCTGTCGGAGTAACAAAACCAGTGTTCATATTTGCTATCCCTTCGCGATCCCAAATCGTCCATCTTCGCCGTCCAAAAACTTCACCAGTCAGAGTCCCAAGTCGTCGGACCAACTCATTCATCTGGGTGGACAAAATCTTTACCAGAATCATCCGAAACAAAACTTTGCTTGCAAGGTGTAGACACCCCGATTTTGAACCCAGGATGCGTTCGAGCATTCCCGATGATGAAATAGACCAATCGTGCATACCTCGAGGCTAAGAACAAGGCTTGAACTCACCGAACCACCCTAAACCATTCTAAACCCTCCTAAAACAACCTTAAACCAACCACAATGACCAAACTACCCTTCAAACCATCCATAAACCATTTCAAAACAAACCCAAGCCTACACCATCTTCTATTACATTCAAAACCCTCTTTTTTGATATATAATATGTCCCAATCCATTGTGAAATGAGGGAGATGTGCCCGTTTTACCAAAATCACTTGCTTTCCCGACCTTCTGAGGGTAAAATGGTCACACTATTTTGATGTACAAATCATCTTGGGTCCAAATCACTTGGGTTAGAAAGTAGACCTTTCAAGCTTTCCAACGCTTCAAACCACGCACTGAAACGGAGTTCGGTAGCACCCGGGGCGGCCCCGCAAAGTTTGACCTTTTGAGCAACAGCCTTGAGCGCTCAAGCCCTGGACCTTGAGCGCTCAAACCCAAAAATCCCACCTTGAGCGCTCAAGCCCATGGCTTTGAGCGCTCAACTCTGTTCCAGATCAGTTTTCTGCAGAGCATCTAATCATGATATTCTACTGCAAGAGGAGCGTCTACCTATGTTTTCTACTGCCTAAATACACTTCCTAGACCCTTGAACATTTCCTAATCACCCCCCAAACCCAATTCAAAAATTAATCCCATTTCTCTCTCTATATAAACCCCCTCCACCCCTTTGGCTGAGCTCTTACACACTCTCACACCCTTCATCAGCCCTCTCCACTCTCTCTCATCACTTCAATCACGTTTTAGCCTTTCTCTCCTCCATAGCCACCACCCTCCATCATCTTCAACCTCCAAAACACCCAAAAATCTCATCTTTAAGGCCTACAACACATGGGTCTTTGAGAAACCAACTTCAACAGCCCCTCTCTCACTCTAATAAGCCATTTACAGTCCATACACTCCATCAATTTCGTCCAAACCTAGCTCTTCCATCAAAACCCACCTCATCCAAGCCAAAATCACCATTTTAAGCTCAAATACTCCATCATCCACTCAATCAATCACTCAATCAGCCCTACACTCACACTCCTCTGTCCAAAATACTTCATCTATAGCCTATAAACACAGCCACTACCCATCCATTCATCAAACCACAAGTTCAAGCCTTGATCAAGCCAAAAGGTAGTTAAAATCATGTGAAAAACAATGTTTTGGTCTTGCTGAGGGAGACCAGTGGGCTCATTCAAGTTCCTCATACTTGAAATGAGCCTACAAGGTCTGAAAAGTATCAAGAAAAGCATTTTTAAAACCTGTTATTTTGGTAGGATTGAGCGCTCAAGCCCAAGGCCTTGAGCGCTCAATCTATTTTCTAAGTTCATGTTTCTGTCCAGTTTTGGTAAGCAAACCATAATCATTGAGTTGGGGTTGTATGAATGTTCAAAGTCATAAAATAGCAGAATTTGGCGATCTGGGAAGGCTTGAGCGCTCAAGGCCTTAGCCTTGAGCGCTCAAGGTCATGCTTGAGCGCTCAAACCCCAACAGAAAGTTAGTCACAGTGTTTCAGCTATAACTTTTTACTCCGAACTCCGTTTTGGGCGTATTATATATCAAAACGTAGATAATTTGAAGGGCTACAACTTTGTAGTTTTATGTTCTTGTCATTTCTATATCAAAACGCTCCAAAACATGCAAATAGTGTCGGAAAGACAAATAATTTTGTTCAAAATGATGTTTTAAGTTCTATTTTTCTCCTTCATTGTCATTTTCTTTGTTATACCATTCTTTCATCGCATTGTGTACTTCGCACAAGCATCCACCATCACTTAGTTTATGTTTTAATATTCATTTACGAGTTTTGCCATTCCCGTATCCCCCATTTCGTGTTTAAAGTTGAACTTCAAACATTTCCAAAATCCCACAAAATGTTGAGTAGAGACCGGTTCACGGACCGGGCGAGAGGGGTGCCGTAAAACCCTTCCCCTCTCGTAACCAAACCCCCGAATCCGAGAAATCTTTGGTTCCGCCATGATCAGTGAAATCTATTTCAAATGGGCAAATGAGTCATATTTTTGATCGGTTTCTCGGGTTCGGACCTCAAATCCGGGTGGCGACTCTAACAATCTTCAATCTTTTCAAACGCGAAACCTACACCGATTTCCGTGGGCCGTCCACAAGCTGGCGACTCCGCTGGGGATATTGGTTAATATATATTTTATTTAATTACACTTGTGCAATTTTTATTACACTTGTGTAATTTTATTGAAATATGTGTTAATCAAAGTGGGTTTCATTCAAAAAATGTTTTGTGGGATTTTTCAAATGTTTGAAATTTGATTTTGCATTGCACTTGCATGGTTCTTAGCCCCGCTGGCGTGTTTTGGCAATCCTGCCCGGCTTGCCGGTGACAGGGAATCCCAAAATGCCCAGCAGCCCTCGACCGTGATAAATCACATCGTCACTATCGTTTTTAACGGTAGGAGGCGGTTTTGATTTTGAGTCCGGGGTACCCTCAGTGACCAAAACCGGCCTTTGCATGTAATTAGCCATAGAACCCCACGTTTAGCAACCCACCCGTGTGTTAAGTTTACATGCTCCATCTTGTTACGTGCTATGTGTTACTGCTTTTCTCGCCATGCCATGTTGCATTCATGCATTTGCTTTGTATATAGTCGTCACGAGCGTCGTTTGTATAGATATTCTGTGTAGATATCTCGTTTAGTTTTAGTGTCTCGGCAGTTAGTAGAAGGTTGCCTCGGCCCGATGATGAGTCGTGCATCCCATATGCACGTTGTTCTTACAAGTTAGCCTTTAGGACGGCCGGACATGGGAAAATTTGGATCACCAAATTCCTAGCACTGATCTAAACGGGTTTAAGGGACCTTGGCCCGAGGAGGGTCAATCGCCCTTAGGCATCTGATCTTAGATCATTGTCGGAATATGTGTGGACCAGAATTTCCCAAATCCGACCATCTGATATCAAGGAGTTATCACTTAAAAGAAAAACTTGAGGATTGGGGCAATCTTCCAAAACTGTCGAATTCAGTCTGTGTAGATATCTCGTTTAGTTTTAGTGCCTCGGCAGTTAGTAGAAGGTTGCCTCGGCCCGATGATGAGTCGTGCATCCCATATGCACGTTGTTCTTACAAGTTAGCCTTTAGGGCGGCCGGACGTGGGAAAATTTGGACCATCAAAATTCCTAAACACTGATCTAAACGGGTTTAAGGGACCTTGGCCCGAGGAGGGTCAATCGCCCTTAGGCATTTGATCTTAGATCATTGTCGGAATACGTGTGGACCAGAATTTCCCAAATCCGACCATCCGATATCAAGGACTTATCGCTTAAAAGAAAACTTGAGGATTGGGGCAATCTTCCAAAGCTGTCGAATACAGTCTAGGAGACTTTAAATCCATGGAGTTTGAGATACCTCCAGTGTTCGCCGTGCTCGAACGGCTCCCCGCGTTAGTAGGAGGTTGCCTTGGCCCGATGATGAGTCGTGCATCCCATATGCGCGTTGTTCTTACAAGTTAGCCTTTAGGGCGGCCGGACGTGGGAAAATTTGGACCATCAAAATTCCTAAACACTGATCTAAACGGGTTTAAGGGACCTTGACCCTAGGAGGGTCAATCGCCCTTAGGCATCCGATCTTAGATCATTGTCGGAATACGTGTGGACCAGAATTTCCCAAATCCGACCATCCGATATCAAGGACTTATCGCTTAAAAGAAAACTTGAGGATTGGGGCAATCTTCCAAAACTGTCGAATACAGTCTAGGAGACTTTAAATCCATGGAGTTTGAGATACCTCCGGTGTTTGTCGTGCCCGAACGGCTTCCCGTGTTTTGAACTAGCCTTGGAGTCACTTGTAACTGGATGGCAACACCTCATTGCTTTGTCTCGGATGGCCAAGAAAAGTTAAGGATTACGGTCCCAACGTTTTAGGTTTAGGTTGGCAAACCGAATCCACCGAGTAATGGCTTACCCGTGGTGTTGATTCAATCAACTGTGCAATGACTCTGAGTGAGATTTAAAACCGGCAGACTAACCATAGGTTAACCCTAGCATAATCTATAGGATTCAGTCTAGGAGACCTTAAATCCATGGAGTTTGAGATACCTCCAGTGTTCGCCGTGCTCGAACGGCTCCCCGTGTTTCGGACTAGCCTTAAGTGCATTTGTATCCGGATTTCAACAACCTTATTGCTCTGTCTCGGATGGTCTATAAGGAGATTGGCTCTGATTCCACGACGATTGGAATTTAACCTGCCTGTCACGACTTACCCCATGGTTGTTGTTTCGTACATCCATGCAATGTCTTAAGTGAGATCGAAACCGGTAGCAGAATCCTTAGGATAGGATTCAGTCTAGGAGACTTTAAATCCATGGAGTTTGAGATACCTCTAGTGTTCGCCGTGCTCGAACGGCTCCCCGTGTTTCAGGGCTAGCCTTAAGTACATTTGTATCCGGATTTCAACAACCTTATTGCTCTGTCTCGGATGGTCTATAAGGAGATTGGCTCTGATTCCACGACGATTGGAATTTAACCTGCCTGTCACGACTTACCCCGTGGTTGTTGCTTCGAACATCCGTGCAATGTCTTAAGTGAGACTGAGACCGGTAATCTAGATCTTAGACACGACATGACAACGACGCATGCATGACATTTCCTTCAATGAAATCAGGGGCACAATCTGAATTTGACCTTTTTACTTTACTGTCAGTCCCGAGCTATTGATCCAAGAAAGAAACCTTCCCGAGCAGAAGTTGACTCAACCCAAACCTCAAGACATGGATGTCCCAGCTGAAATTGAAGGACTCAAGATGGCTGTAAACAACCTGGGCAATCAAATCACCCAGCTCATGATCATGGTGCAAGACATCTGTGACCGTCTCCCACGGGTCCAAGAGAATCTCCAACGACCCGGAAAAAGCCCAGAAATGGCTGCAGCTTTGGCCAAGATCTCTGAACTAGAGGAATCAATCATGAAAGGATTCAAACCTATAGAGATGCACCATTGGGACGTCGAAAAAGACAACCTCACGTGATGCTGGGTGATACACGTGATGCTTGGCCAAGTTAACATGCCTATGTTGTGATACACGTGATGCTGCCTTTGCGGATGATTGAACTGCATTTGCATGAGCTGCTGCTATAGGTACCAAAATTCAACTCCGGGTGGTGATCCAGTCAAGATGGTTAATCTATATTCCCAGATTCATTTGTTTTTTGCGTGTTTCTCCTCCCTCTCTCCTAGAGGGTCTAGAAACACCTAGATTAGTTTCTGATTTTATGTTTTCTTATGGTATTCCATCCCAATTGTTGCCATGTTGGCCATCCTTTTTTCTTTTGTTTTGTTTTCCTTTTCTTTCTTTTCTTTTGTCCTCCTGGGGTATGCCCCTTGTAGGCTGTATATTCGGTTAGCCCTCTTTTTATTTCAAGCTTATTTACCCAAAAAAAAAAAACACACCATTTACCAACAACAATGCAAACGCCACCCCCAACTCCACAAATATCAACCCCAATTTCACAACCAGCACCATCAGCAAAGCCAAACCAACCACGACCACAATCCAAATCAACCGGCCTAAAGACCAACCAAGAAAATTCTCCCAATTCCCCACACCTTTGTCCTCGGTCTATGAGGAGCTTCTCATGACCGATCTTCTTAAACCACTCTCTCCAACTCCTTTACCTCAAAAGCTCCCAGCTTACCACAATCCAAATGCCTTCTGTGCCTTCCATCAAGTGCCCGGTCATACTACTGACGATTGTCAACGCCTCCGTCACAAGGTTCAAGATCTCATTGACGATAAAACCATCTCTCTTCTACCATTCAACACCATATCTAACCCCACGCCTCAGCATAAACAAAACCCCAACATCAATAAAATTAGCCTCATCTCCACTGAAAATGTGCCTTCGAGCTCCACCAACAAAGATCCCAACCAAACTGAACCAGTCAACGAAGTCACAACCCAAATCAACCGCCCTCAAAGCCAACGAAGAAAATTTTCTCAACTCTCTGCGCCTTTGCCCTCGGTCTATAAAGAGCTTCTCATGGCTGGTTTCCTCAAACCACTTCAACCAACCCCACCTCCACAAAGTCCTCCACGTTCCTATAACCCAAATACCTTCTGCATCTACCACCAAACACCCGGTCACCCTATCGAGAGATGCCAACGCCTTCGTCACGAAATACAAGATCTCATTGACAATGGATCCATCTCTGGTCCACTGGTGAAGCCGAACACCTCGTCGAACCAATGAACCATCAATGGCCATGCAATAATTCAATCTTCCACGAGTCTTGGAAGTCTTCAAGTGTCAAGTCAAGTTTTCACTTATGATTGAGTCAGTTTGTATTTCGAGTCTGTTTATGTTTTCCTCGTCTATGTGTTTTCATCTTCGAGTCTGTAATATCTTGTTATTGTTGTCAAAAAAAAACACCAAAAATAGAGTCAACCTTTGTAGTCCTGAACTACGCACGACCTGATTCCTTGCAAAGGGATACGTAGGCAACCCTTCGCGGTTCGGTCGTAACTATCAAAAATCAATGTGACGCTTTTGTGTTGAAATTTTCATCATAAACTTGGGTTTTCCCTAAACTTGGAATTGTTTCACACCATCATTTGAGAAACATGATAATCACTTTGAAACACGAGATGAATTTTGATTGAACCCTTGCCCCGCACAAGGAGGATTTCCAATGGACCATTCCCCAGTGCCATCAAGAAGTATTGCTTTGACAAAAAAGAGCCTGCTAGGTCGAAAACCCGCAAGGGCGGCCTAGGCAAAAGTTAAGGCAAAAGCTCGCTAGATCAAACTTCAAAATGAGATCTAGGCAAAAGTTAGAGCAAGCATGAGTTCTCTCCATCAAGTTGCACGATTCAAAATGAAGAAGGGCATTCTTTGTTTTATTCCCCACATAAATATCCATTGCAAGCCCCTTTGAGCCTGAATCGATTTCTTTGAAAAAGAACCCAGCTAGGCAGCTATCCCCCATGCTGGGGTGAAAGGAAAGAATAAAACGTGCCCAAGATGTAGGTGCATGAGAATTCAAGCCATCACAAGAATGAAGGTCTCAAACTCGTTGGCACATGAAAATGCCAAATGCAAAAGACACAAGACAAGGAGCACCGAAGAAATGGAACAGAAAAGTGAAATGGAAAGAAAGTGCCAATAAAAAAAAACAGGCACAAAGGAAAAGAAGAGGAAAAGAAGAAAGCTCCCATCAAAAAAGCAAAAAGGGCATGAATGGAGTCCAAGATAGCTGCCAGCTCAAATAACCCCGAGGAAAAATGAGATGTTTCGAGCCTATAATCCTTCCTTTGTTAAGCCCATAACCGTGGCCCCGTCATAACCTAGATAAAAGTCCTTTCAGATTGGAAAGTGCAACTTGATAGTGGGAATTCAAGTCAAAAGGGAACAGTCTAATCTCCCTTGAAAATCAAAAGTCAAAGCATTGTGCAAACGCTGGCATCATTCAAAGCAAAAATCCAAACCGGGGTATATCAATAGGTCTTCATCAGCAGCCCTCTAAAATGGGGCATTTTGAAGAAAAATCAATGAAGCATCATCAACAATCTGGGGCATGAGTTCATGATAAGAAATCTTGTGTTTTGATAAGAATATTTGAATGAACATCACTTGATGGAGTGAAACAATCACAAAATAAAAATTCAATTTTATCATGACAATTTCGACATTAACGGTGAGGCATGTTTGCCATCTTTCAGAACTTCGAGTCAACGAAGTCTTCCATATCTTTTTAGTCAACACGTTCTTTCTCCTATCTGTCAGGTCAAAATGGTCAATCAAATTCCTCAAGCTTTGTCTGTCAAAGTCTGCCCTTCTTGTCCAAAAGGCCAATCAAATTCCTTGGCCTTATCAATCTTATCGAAGTCCATTCCCTTGTCAGGAAGGCCAATCAAATTCCTCGGCCTTGGAAAAATTTGCCTCTTTGTCAAGAGGCCAATCATGTCGTCTTAGTCTTGTCAATCCTTGACTCGTGGAAACGATTTCAATGTGTCAAAGAACCCGCAATTGGGTACATGGTCAATTGGTCGCCAAAATCATCTGCAGAGGCGAAGAAAGAAAAACAGAATCGAGGTTCATCATCTGTGGAGGCACGTCAACCCGAAATTGAGGCATGTCAGCCTAATGTCATTTCTAGGGGAAGCATACACCCAAATCCAGGACTAGGGCATAGGAGCCTAAAAGTCTGAAACCAATCCAAAACCCAAGTCTTGCCAAGCTCAAACTCAAACCCTGCCCAAAAGGGAAAGTCAGTAAAGCAAAAGAGCCACCCTATTGAGCCTCCTACTTTTTAAAGAAGGGATGTTGTCATTGTTGTCGTCGAAGTGTCGATCCACGAGTCGCATGCAATTGTCCTGCGGGACAATTTTTCAATCAATCGTCCTGAGGGACAACTTTTAAATCAATCGTCCTGAGGGACAAACTTTTAAATCAATCGTCCTGAGGGACAACTTTTAAATCAATCGTCCTGCGGGACAGTTTTTCAAATTAATGGTCCTGAGGGACAACTTTTAAATCAATCATCCTTGCCATGTTGGCCAGGGGATAGGTTTCTTGCTGTTACTTGGAGATAGATTTCTCACCTGTTGTAGCCGCCTAGCTGGCGCACCCCAATCATTTAAGCCACCTAGATGGTGCATCAATCACTCGGTTAATGCTTTTTATCAGTTGTTCTGAGAATTTGCTGTTGATGAACCATTGTGCCGCTAAGACTATCACATTTATGTGTTTGGTTCAATAGCGTATTGATTGCCTCTTTGCTCAGTAAGCAATCACATCTCCTCGATTGTCTCGTTGCTCAGTAGACAATCATCTTATCATTGGCTATCTTGTTGCTCAAGGGATAGCCCCATTAGATTTAGCCTCCCCGTTGTTCAGAGGGTAGCTACACTCAATCACAATCACAATCACAATCCAATCCAATCACAATCACAATCACAATCACAATCACAATCACAATCACAATCATTTGCTTTTAGTGTTTCGACTCGCGAAGGCTTGTCGATTCACGTAAAATCATAATTCATTTGTTTGGCGTTTCATGACCCGGGAAGGCTCGTTGATTCGCATGATTGTTTGGCATTTCACGACCCGGGAAGGCTCGTTGATTTGCATAATTCGTTTGTTTGGCGTTTCACGACCCGGGAAGGCTCATTGATTCGCATGGTTGTTTGGCATTTCACGACCCGAGAAGGCTCGTTGATTTGCATAATTCGTTTGTTTGGCGTTTCACGACCCGGGAAGGCTCGATGATTCGCATGATTTGATTGTTTGGCGTTTCACGACCCGGGAAGGCTCGTCGATTCGCATAATTTCATTTGTTTACAAACGCCCTGAAAAACTTTTTTAAATCAATCGTCCCGAGGGACCAAAACTTTTTAAAATCAATCGTCCTGAGGGACCAAACTTTTAAATCATTTGTCCTGAGGGACAACTTTTAGATCAATCGTCCTGAGGGACCAAACTTTTAAATCATTTGTCCCGAGGGACAACTTTTAAGTCAATCGTCCTGAGGGACCAAACTTTAAAATCATTTGTCCTGAGGGACCAAACTTTTTTTTAAATCAATCGTCCTGAGGGACCAAACTTATAAATCATTTGTCCTGAGGGACAACTTTTAAATCAATCGTCCTGAGGGGCCAAACTTTTTTAAATCAATCGTCCCGAGGGATCAAACTTTTAAATCATTTGTCCTGAAGGACAACTTTTAGATCAATCGTCCTGAGGGACCAAACTTTTAAATCATTTGTCCCGAGGGACAACTTTTAAGTCAATCGCCCTGAGGGACCAAACTTTTTAAATCAATCATCCTGAGGGACCAAACTTTTTAAATCAATCATCCTGAAGGACAGGAGAACCCGTTGCATTTGTTTGCGTATGCCCCAGGAACTACGCCGGTCTGATCCCTGCAATGGGGTACGTAGGCAGCTCGTAGAGCACGACCAATTGATCTTTTAATGTTTTCCTTTGCAGCTTGAGATGAATCGCGGGGAATAAGTCGGGCTGTCTATATCTTGGACGTCACTCATACCAAATCAATGGCATCGAGTCCCGTCCAAGAGGGGCAACTGTAGACACCCCGATTTTGAACCCAGGATGCGTTTGAGCATTCCCGATGATGAAATAGACCAATCGTGCATACCTCGAGGCTAAGAACAAGGCTTGAACTCACCGAACCACCCTAAACCATTCTAAACCCTCCTAAAACAACCTTAAACCAACCAAAATGATCCAAAATACCCTTCAAACCATCCATAAACCATTTCAAAACAAACCCAAGCCTACACCATCTTCTAGTACATTCAAAACCCTCTTTTTTGATATATAATATGTCCCAATCCATTGTGAAATGAGGGAGATGTGCCCGTTTTACCAAAATCACTTGCTTTCCCGACCTTCTGAGGGTAAAATGGTCACACATTTTGATGTACAAATCATCTTGGGTCCAAATTCACTTGGGTTAGAAAGTAGACCTTTCAAGCTTTCCAACGCTTCAAACCACGCACGAAACGGAGTTCGGTAGCACCCGGGGCGGCCCCGCAAAGTTTGACCTTTTGAGCAACAGCCTTGAGCGCTCAAGCCCTGGACCTTGAGCGCTCAAACCCAAAAATCCCACCTTGAGCGCTCAAGCCCATGGCTTTGAGCGCTCAACTCTGTTCCAGATCAGTTTTCTGCAGAGCATCTAATCATGATATTCTACTGCAAGAGGAGCGTCTACCTATGTTTTCTACTGCTTAAATACACTTCTTAGACCCTTGAACATTTCCTAATCACCCCCCAAACCCAATTCAAAAATTAAACCCATTTCCCTCCCATTTCTCTCTCTATATAAACCCCCTCCACCCCTTTGGCTGAGCTCTTACACACTCTCACACCCTTCATCAGCCCTTTCCACTCTCTCTCATCACTTCAATCACATTTTAGCCTTTCTCTCCTCCATAGCCACCACCCTCCATCATCTTCAACCTCCAAAACACCCAAAAATCTCATCTTTAAGGCCTACAACACATGGGTCTTTGAGAAACCAACTTCAACAGCCCCTCTCTCACTCTAATAAGCCATTTACAGTCCATACACTCCATCAATTTCGTCCAAACCTAGCTCTTCCATCAAAACTCACCTCATCCAAGCCAAAATCATCATTTTAAGCTCAAATACTCCATCATCCACTCAATCAATCACTCAATCAGCCCTACACTCACACTCCTCTGTCCAAAATACTTCATCTATAGCCTATAAACACAGCCACTACCCATCCATTCATCAAACCACAAGTTCAAGCCTTGATCAAGCCAAAAGGTAGTTAAAATCATGTGAAAAACAATGTTTTGGTCTTGCTGAGGGAGACCAGTGGGCTCATTCAAGTTCCTCATACTTGAAATGAGCCTACAAGGTCTGAAAAGTATCATGAAAAGCATTTTTAAAACCTGTTATTTTGGTAGGATTGAGCGCTCAAGCCTAAGGCCTTGAGCGCTCAATCTGTTTTCTAAGTTCATGTTTCTGTCCAGTTTTGGTAAGCAAACCATAATCATTGAGTTGGGGTTGTATGAATGTTCAAAGTCATAAAATAGCAGAATTTGGCGATCTGGGAAGGGCTTGAGCGCTCAAGGCCTTAGCCTTGAGCGCTCAAGGTCATGCTTGAGCGCTCAAGGTCATGCTTGAGCGCTCAAACCCCAACAGAAAGTTAGTCACAGTAGTTTCAGCCATAACTTTTTACTCCGAACTCCGTTTTGGGCGTATTATATATCAAAACGTAGATAATTTGAAGGGCTACAACTTTGTAGTTTTATGTTCTTCTCATTTCTATATCAAAACCCTCCAAAACATGCAAATAGTATCGGAAAGACAAATAATTTTGTTCAAAATGATGTTTTAAGTTCTATTTTTCTCCTTCATTGTCATTTTCTTTGTTATACCATTCTTTCATCGCATTGTGTACTTCGCACAAGCATCCACCATCACTTAGTTTATATTTTAATATTCATTTACGAGTTTTGCCATTCCCGTATCCCCCATTTCGTGTTTAAAGTTGAACTTCAAACATTTCCAAAATCCCACAAAATGTTGAGTAGAGACCGGTTCACGGACCGGGCGAGAGGGGTGCCGTAAAACCCTTCCCCTCTCGTAACCAAACCCCCGAATTCGAGAAATCTTTGGTTCCGCCATGATCAGTGAAATCTTTTTCAAATGGGCAAATGAGTCATATTTTTGATCGGTTTCTCGGTTCGGACCTCAAATCCGGGTGGCGACTCTAACAATCTTCAATCTTTTCAAACGCGAAACCGCACCGATTTCCGTGGGCCGTCCACACAAGGTTTTTTTTTTTTTTTTGGTCGTCCCTTATCAAGAATCTTTAGATATCAAATTGTGGTTAATCATTATCAATACATTGTTTGTTAAGGATTTAAGGCAGTTGATTATTGATTCATCCATATCTGGATTAGTAAGTGAACCTTCTTGTATAAAGTGAATCTAGGATGCTTTTGGTCAGTGGATTTGTAAATTTGTCATGTGTACTGCATTTCTAGAATCAATGTGAACAAGTTTTTTTACTATGGAATCATGTAAATGAATAATCATGGTAACAAATAATGAAAAGTTTTCTATACAAGAAGGTTCACTTATAAATGAAAACAAATTTACATATAAATGAAAAGTTTGTCAAGTAAATTTGTTACCATGATATATATGTAAATTTGTCATGTGTACTGCATATCTAGTCCGGGAGTCCCGGATCCGGGACTCCACCTTCCCGATATTTTTTTGACAATCCGAGCCGTCCAATGTGTTCAAAAGGTGTTTTCCAAGTTTTGCGAAAAACCGCTTGGATCAAGCCCTTCCCGGTATTTTTTTTTGAAGATTTCCCGCGTGGACCTTGGAAAACACCTTTTGAACACATTGGACGGCTCGGATTTCCCAAAAACAATCGTTAAAAGCATCAAAACACCGAAAAAGGCCTCAATCCGGGATTTCCGGGATCCTTGACAGGATCGGTGGGCTATATATATATATATATATATATATATATATATATATATATATTAAAGCATCAAAACACCGAAAAAGGCCTCAATCCGGGATTTCCGGGATCCTTGACAGGATCGGTGGGCTATATATATATATAGGATCCCGTTCTACTAAGGACTCCCTCAAACTCGTAATTTGCGGACCTCATGGATCGGGGTCGAATCTCGACGATCCGAACCGCTCAATGTGTTTAAAATGTGATTTTAAGGGTCACCGCGAGAATTCATCCAAAAAAAATACTCAGAAGGGCTTCATTCGAGCATTTTTCGATAAATTATATATGTACGGTTATTATGAAAAACCGCTCAGATGAAGCCCTTTCGGGTATTTTTTTTTTTTGTGATTCCTCGCGTTGGCCATGGAAAACATGTTTTAAACACATTGAGCGGTTCGGATCGTCGAAATTTGGTCCGAAAAATAAAAAAGGGGTGGTCCTCACGGAGGAGATATATATATAAATGAAAAGTTTTCTACCATGGTAACAAATATCATGGTAAAAACAGGAAGTGCGAGTTGCAAAAGTTTTTACCATAGTAGTCTGATTTTACCATTTTTACCAGTGAAGTTTTTGGATGTATTTGTATTGACGAAGTCCCTTTCACACAGATTCTCACAACAAGGAAACTCGCATTTCTGATTGGGTCCATCGACAATTGTTCAAAAAACTTCAAACAACACAATGGCATGACATCGTAAGTGTTTACGGAGAAACTATACCTGGGTTCTGTTTGTTTATGATGTCCAATGCAACGGTTGCAATTTAACTACAGTAGCTAGATTTCTTGTCGACTCTACCGTTACTGTAGGCGATAATGTGATTTTCACCATTAGACAAAGCATCCAGCTTCCAATTTCTGTGATTCTACCATGTTGTGTTTTTGTCTCAGTATCCCAGTTTCTGGTTGATAAATTTCTTGTCGATGTATCCAGTTTCTTATGTGATTACCACATTCTAAAGAATATGAAGAATGATACAATTACCTCATTTTTTGTTTTAAAAGTCATCTGTTTTTACCACATTTTTTGTTATATTGTTTTTTTACCATAATAAATGGATGATATTCATGGTATTCAAATTTCAGATGGTATTCACAGTTTACCATGAAATGTGTTATAATTACCATGTTCTCATTAAATTTTTCCATATTTCTTTTTATTTTTTACCATGTTTGTTTTTTGTTTTTTATCAGAACCGTATGTGATGAATTTTTTTTACCATGTCTTCTATAAGAGAGTCGCTACCACTGCGCGGGCCCACATAGATAAGGAGTATGTACGCTCGTTGCGTCAGCCAATATAGATAAGGAGTATGTATGCGAAGAGCGTACATATTCCTTATCAATGTAGGCCCGCGCAGCGGCTATAGTATCCTAGAATTTTTACCATGAACATTAAGAAAGGCTTCTTTGTTTACCATGGCATCATGTTTAGAGGTCATTAAGTGTTTTTTACTATAAAACTATAATTTGTTTTGATATTTTTACCGTGATTTTTTTATCGTTATTCAAGTTTATAATGAAAATCAATTCATATGGTTTTTTTGTTTTCAAGGACCATGGTAAAAATGCTAATTAAGTTTGATACATTAAATTTATCATGACTCATTGATCAATTTGTATGTATTAAAAAATTATGGTAAAAAATAAGTGCATTACAGAAATTATGGTAAAAAAAAAGTGCATTACAAAAATTATTATAAGTTCGTAAAAATTTAATTGAGAAATAGGAAGTTAAAGATTTGAAAATATATATATCCTAATTGAGAATTCAAAATTTCCATTTCTATTTCTGTTAATATTTTCAAATTTGAAAGTGATGAAATGGTTCAAAGCCCTTGATTTAACGTAACTAACAACTAATTAGAGTCCTTATATTAAATAAGTAGTTTTTACCATAAAACTGAAATTTGTTTTGAAAACTTTACCGTGATTTTTATTTTATTTTATCGTTATTCAAGTTTATGATGAAAATCAATTCATGTGATTTTCTGTTTTCAAGGATAATGGGCAAAAATGCTATAATTAAGTTTGATACATTAGATTTACAACGACTCGTGATCGATTTGTATGCATTAAAAAATTATGGTAAAAAACAAGAATTATGGTAAAAAAATAAGTGTATTGCAAAAATCATTATAAGTTTGTAAAAATTTAATTGAGAAATAAGAAGTTAAAGATTTGAAAATATATATCCTATAAAGATTTGAAAATTGAGAATTCAAAATTTTCATTTCTATTTCTGTTAATATTTTGAAATTTGGAAGTTATGGAAATGGTCAAATTCCTTGATTTAAGGTAACTAACGACTAATGAGAGTCCCACTAAATTAGGAAACTAAATAATATATAAGGGTAGATATGGTATATCACAAAAGAAAAGGATGAAAACATAACTGTTCAAATTGATTGGGATGAAAACTTAATTGATGTCCAAAAATAGGATGATTATT
Source organism: Vaccinium darrowii (assembly GCA_020921065.1). Lineage (NCBI taxonomy): Eukaryota > Viridiplantae > Streptophyta > Magnoliopsida > Ericales > Ericaceae > Vaccinium > Vaccinium darrowii. Next base: position 21,282,218 of record CM037153.1, on the reverse strand, counting down.
TAATTACCTCTTATAAATTGATTTTGGAAATCTTTAAAGGTTTTGTAGTTTAAGTGTTACCCTGGAATTGTTGCCCCGACCTTTTGTTCGAAATTAATTCACTATTGAATTGAAGATCATAGACGCCGTCTAATTTAGTAGTCTGCGCTTGGTTTAAAAAATGAAATATGCCCTGAGGAGCATTTTTTATTAACCAGATCGATATAAATTAATTTGAAATCTCCAAAATCATTCGGGTTCGCTAATGAAAACGAGGGTATGAAAACAAAGGTTTGAACGACAAAGCCCAATTTTACAGTTTTGCTGTCTATAGGTTTCAGTTTCTGTAAAGATAATTCTCTATCTTTTATTCTTCCGACTAGGGATAATTTTGAAAAGGGTTAATTTTAGAAAAGAAGTACCGAAAGGACGATGTAGGGTGCCTAACACCTCCCTACTCGTAACAGTAAATCTCCGAACCTATTTTCTGGTTCCATAGATTAAAAAAAACAAAATCGCCAAAATATTTTCCTAAAGACTTTTTTCTCTAAAAATGTCTTTGGGGGGTGACTTAGCACACCTAAACTCTATTTTAAATTGCGACTCTCATTATTAAAAGCAAGTCACAGTGTCAAAATTTAACTAAAATAATCATCGCATTTTGTCAAGTGTTCTCTCCTGCCGTTTCCCGAAATTGGGGGACGTTCACAGCAGAAAATTCTGGTCGCGACATAGAATTTCATTTTTTGAACTATGGAGATTTTACTCAAATTTCAAATTTTGAGTGACGGAGATGCTGCTATCATTTTGTTACATGCTCCGTATTAGCAGCAAAACTTGAAATTAGCAAATGATTTTTTTTTATTGATCCTACTTCAAGCCTCCGTATATTGAAATTGATTTGGCCCAGCTAGGCCAAGTTTGGTCAAGTGAAATACCCGAATGCCCTGATCGGACCGACTCCACCCCAAATCGGTATCGGCCCCTCATAAATTTGGTCAGGATCGGTATTGAAAATGTTACCCTGTATCGAATCGGCCTCGGAGAATTTGGCCGTAGGGATGGCAATTTCACCCATAACCAATAGATATCCGAACCAAACCGGCCCTATCGGAGTGGTTTTCTATGTTTTTTCCTATCCATGGGGCGGGTTTGATTTTCAAAACATGATACCCAGCGGGTTTGATCTTAGCAAGTATTCGGCCAAATCCAAAGTCAAACCAATCCATATAATATTATTTATGGGATATATATAAACATATTTTATTTTTATATACATGTAATTTTTATTTTTCAATTTATAAATTTCTATGATTTTTCATTTCATCTTCCTCTTTATTCCTCTCAAATCCCTTCAAAATCTCAAGAGTCTCTATAAGAACCTCTTAAGAAAAGTTTTAGTTATTTCCTTTGATTATGTTGGAATTTAGATGTTTAATAGTAAAATCATATGGTATGCTACTTTTTTATTTTGATGTATAATTTTTTTTCCTTCGTATGTTCATTAACAAAATGAATATTAATGCGGGTTTGGTGCGGTTTGGATAAAATCAAAATCTATATGGTTTCATTATGGTGCACTAAAATTCATACCTGTTGGATATTGTTTTGGATTTGGGTATAGATAAATACTTTAGGTTTGAGTATGGTAATCGCCAAATCCAGACCAAACCAATCCATTGCCTTCCCTATTTGGCCCATAACCACCTGAATCTGGATTGATTAGACTTGTACTTCGTTGTGTGTCATTGAAATGAATATTGAAACTACATGGGGTTTATAATTATTTCTGAGAGATATTTGTCGTAAACCTCAGGGCGTGTCAGTGAAGTTTTCCCATTGATTGTGTGGTTGAAATAAAAATTGAGGGGGTGTTCCACTAATAGGGTGTTCCACTAATCTATCTTTTTTGGTTTTTTGAACTTTTTATTGTAGAAATAAAATAATTTGTTCCACTAACCCAATTTTTTTTTTTTTTGAGTTTTTTGACTTTTTGTTTTTGGGTTTTTTGACTTTTTGTTTATTGAGTTTTTTTTTTTTAATGTTAGTGGAATTTGTTAACTTTTGTTGGACTTTTTTTTAGCGAAATGGAGTAGTTTTTAGGTTAAAAGCTAGTTTTTTCTTGGAAAATTTTAAAATCAACTCATTGAGCTGACAATAAGGCTTAAAAAGTGTATTGAAATATGTGAAAAGTGTATAAGAATATGTCAAAGTGTGTAGAAGAACATTTCCAAAAAATTTTCCAAAAAATTCTTTCCCCATCTCTCATCTCTCCAATCATTAATCACATTTCTGTTTCTACTCATACCTCTCTTTCCAATCATTATTCTCATTTCTCTCCAATTATTACACTTCTCTCTAATTATTACTTTTTTCAAAAATTCATCCAAACACTATCTTCAAAATATTTTCAAAATATTCTTCTCAAAATTATCAACCAAACATAGCGTCTCAGTGAAGTTTTCCCAATAGATAAAGGACTTTTGTTGAACTCTGTTTCATCGCATCCCCAAATATCTATAAGACTACAGCCAGTCCACCAGTTATTAGGGCTTTGCTACTACCACCGCCACTCACCTCTCTCTTTGCCTCTAGGGTTTACTCTTGCGCTCTCTCTCTCTCTCTCTCTCTCTCACAATCTAATGGACCCTTCGAAGAAACGCAAAGCCGACGACAACGGCACCAACGACGGCACCCTTCCTTCGACCTTCCTCACCCCAGACGACGCCCGCAAGATACTCGAAACCCTAACCCACGACCAACTCCTCCAAATCCTCCAACCAGCCCTCCTCACCCACCCCGACGTCTTCTCCTCCGTCCGCTCCCTCGCCAACTCCGACCCCACCAAACGCAAGCTCTTCGTACGCGGCCTAGGCCACGAAACCACCACCGAAAAACTCCGCTCCCTCTTCTCTGCCTACGGCGATATCGAAGAAGCCATCGTAATCACCGATAAAATCACGGCCAAGTCCAAAGGGTACGGTTTCGTCAAGTTTAAACACATCGACGGCGCGATTTTGGCCTTGAAAGAGCCTAGCAAGAAGATCGACGGACGAATGACGGTTACGCAGCTGGCGGCCGCCGGGGTGAATAACGGGGGAGGTGCCGATGTTGCGGCGAGGAAGATTTATGTGGGGAACGTGCCCTTTGAGATATCGGCGGAGAGGTTGTTGGGGCATTTCTCGGCGTATGGGGAGATAGAGGAGGGGCCGTTAGGGTTTGATAATAGTAATGGGCAGGCTAGGGGTTTTGCGTTTTTTATATATAGGACTGAGGAGGGTGCTAGGGCTTCGCTTGTGGATCCTATTAAGAATATTGATGGGCACCAGGTAAATTGTAAGTTGGCTGTGGATGGGGGGAAGAAGGGTGTGAAGGCGGTAACTGGGGTGATTAATGGAGTTGGGAATACTGGGCCGATGAATGGGGATAATAGTAATAGGGTTGGTGGTGGGTCGATGCCGAATTCCATGAATTCGAGCTATGGTGTGGGTGGTGGTGGTGGGTATGGAGGGTATAATGGTGGGCCGCAGCAGATGATGGCCCATCAGAATCCGCATTCGAATTCTCCGTTGCCTTCATCTGTTGGTGGTGGTCCCGGATTTGGGAATCAGGGCCCGGCTTCATATGGGAGTGGTGGTGGTGGGTATGGTGGGGGTTTCGGTGGTGGCAGTACTGGTGGGTATGGTGGGGGACAGTATGGGGGATCTGGTTCGGGCGAATATGGTGGATTGAGCAATGCTGGTTCTTATGTGAATAGGGTGCCTCCCAGTTCTGGTGGGATGTCATCTGGGGGATACCTGGAGAGTGGGAATTATGGGCTACCTTCTTCTGGTTTTCCAACACAATTGCAGCAGCCTCCCTCTGGTCCTAGAGTTCCACCCGGTGGAATGTATCAGGGTATGCCACCCTATTATTAAGGTAATCTCTCGTATATCGACTTAGTTATTTTTATGCTTGGAATATAATTGGTTCTTATAATTCATTTTTCTTAGCTTAAGTTACCAGTTGCCACCACCTTGTTTTTTGTCTCATATTACAGGAGATGCTTAGGTCATGAAATTCTTGGATTTGATTGCATTCATGTTTTATGTTGTTGATTTGTATTCATTTTTTGTTTTACAATCCTAGTGTTTGGATCATCACTATACACGTGCACTGGTCTTCTGTTTGATTGAGTTGGTTGACTTGGTTCACTACTATTTCGTGATTTGTCCACTCTTTTATACTATTTACGGAAAAGTTTTGATCTTTGACGGTCTAGTTCTAATGTTAGGCGCTCCATTGTTTGTCTTCAACTCCTGGCATGTGTTCTTGTGCTCCACGTCTGACCGGTATCTCTTTATTTATTGGAATGGCTTCTGATAAATTGCCTTTTGATGAGCTTTAGAGAATAATAAGCCAATGATTAATCAGGTCAATTCTCGTAGCATGTTCATAAGGTTTTGTTCGTAGTGGGGCATCCGGTTTCTTACTTGATCTAACCAAGCCAAACCAAACCAAACCGAGCCTTATGTCCCAATCAATTGGGGTCAGCTACATGAATCCTTTTTTTCCATTCAACTCTGTGAAATGCTGCTTGTTCATTTAGACCTAGTAGACTCTAATCTTTGCGCACTACCGCATCTAATGTCAATTTGGATCTTCCCCTCCCCGGAGCATTGCTACCCTATTTGCTCTCTTAACTACTACATCCGTGGGTCTACGGTGGGCATGCCCAAACCACCTTAGCCTATTTTCCATCAACTTCTCCTTTATAGTTACTACACCTACCATCTCGCGGATTGTGTTGGTCTTTCCTAGTGGTTTTATTAGTGGTTTTCTTTGATGTGGTGTCTAGTTCTCACTTACTTTTGTTAGACTTTGATGGCATCTCGCTGCGCGGAATTCACTGAACTGCTGCCTCTCTGCTAATTCTACGATATTGAACTTTTTTTGGTTTGATTTGGAAACTGCTTCTCATTTTTAAGTGCCAATTTGTTTCTTTGTAACGAATTTGTGCTTGTTAACTTGCTGTTGCCAACTTTAGTGAAACATCAGATTACTGGAGTACAATTTTTTGTCCCCTCCCTCATAGGAAGTATTTGGTACAGTGTTCTCTGATTGGTCGTTTGGGTTGTGTGCGTATTTGTTTGAAGTCTGATTCTAGATCCAATATGGAATAGAAGCTACTCATGAAGTCTAATGGGTTTTTATGGTTTGTTCATTTTATTTAGCAAATTGGTAGAACTGTAGCTTGCTGTGCTGCATTGCATAAAATAACACTGCATTTATCTAGCCTGAAGTCTGTTTATGTGCTTCTTCTTCTTCTTCTTCTTTTTTTTTTTTTTGACGCATTGGAACATGCGTTGTCTTCTAGTGTAAGTCAACTACCTTTTTTTTTGTGATTTCTGGAAAGTCACAGTATCTGACAAGAAGCAGTCAATTATTCAGAATGCCTTGGCAACATTTTGATGTTTTAGTGTACCATTATCCATAACGCTATCCCTTTTATTGGTGCTAGATTTTTATTTATTTACTGTCCCTTCCCCTAACCATTTACGTTCATGTTCACCACAGCTTCTACTCTAATGAGCTATGAGTCCATGCCTCTATAAATGTTATCTTGATATTCCAAGAGCGAAATGGTTGTGTGTTCGATTTTGTAATTTAACCAAAAAAAGAGGTTAAAGGAGATCTTCCTTCTCATTCTTGGTATAGTAGGTGTTGTATTTCTTTTGCTTGTTGCAAGTGGAAACCTTATAATAGTCTCAATTGTATTTGGTGCCTCATTAGCTAGGAATATGATTATCAATTTCTACCATATAATAGTCAATATGCCTTTTGTTCTGAATGGATTATATAATCAAATTGTCAATTTTTCTCGTAACGTTTTGGAAACTTGAGTTCTAAGCCCTAAGGGCTATTGGCTCAACAATTGTATTGCACCTTTCCTTTTTTGCTTTTTTGTCTCGTTGGTGATGCTTATATGAAGACTAGTGTGGTTGATTACTTGGTTTTTTCAAAGAGTTTTTTTACCTTGTCAGTTCTTTTTGATGAACTATCTTGAATGACCCATGTAGCTATTTCTACATTTGTGGAGAGTTGCTATTTCCAGATATCATATCATTGGCTGGACATAGAGTCTCTATATGAAAATCGATTACCTATGCGCATTGATGGTAGCCACTTTGTGAATGTGGGGTTTTGTTGATCTGACATTATATTAATGTAATCTGTCATTTACTTTTTGTTTTTTTATATGGCTGGATGTCGAATGATGGATTGAGCTGCATATGTGTTATTTGGTTCAGGTGTATGAGAGCTTCTTGGGCGGAAATGCTTTAAATGGTTGTGGTGATTTCCTGATTGTGCAGACAATGAAACCTTTGTTGATGAGTGGACTGCTGTGCCTTTTGCTGCTTCTCCTTTAAGTTTTTGTTTCCATGACTGTTGCCTTAAGTTTTACTGGAGTTAGTCTATAATGTGGATTCGGTGCTTATTTGTATTGCAGCATCTGAGTTGCTAAATGTTTTCCTATTGGTTTTGTTAATTTAAATAATTGCTATCAGTGTTTACCAATTATTTTCTTTGGCTGTACACTTGCACAACATTCGATTGTTGAGGGCAGGGGAAAAGGAGAGATGCTTAATCTATTGCTACAGGGGTATTAGAATCAAGATTTTTCTTAGTTGTCCTCTATGTTCCTGCAGTTAAAATAAAAGTATTAAAAGGGGAAGATATTTTTTCTGTATGCTTGCGTTGGAGCCCGATGTACAGTGCACATTACTTCAACAGGTTTTGTGACACCCATTGTACATGGCTAGCACCATTCCAGTTTCTTGTACTTGCATTTAACTCTGTATGTGTGGGAGGGGAGGGAGAGAGCTACAACTCCTCTCCTTTGAACATTTCGCCATTTCTATACATGGTTAATCTTGCCTGTCTTTGTTGTCTCTATATGCTTGGACACTCTATAGATGGGCCGCAATTTGGTCGAGATTAATATTGCATACATGTCTCTGATGCATAGCTTAGGCGCCAACAATGATAGAGAATATGGGGATGGAAAACTACATGCATTAGAGAAGAGAATTAAGGATTTTTTTATTTCTTCACGTTTTTTTTGCTTGATTATTCATTTACGTTTGATTGTCTGTTCTTGCATGACTATTTTCTTTTATTCTAGGATTCAATATGCCATTCTGTCCTTTCGTGTCCTGTATATGTACTCTGTTTTTGTTGTTGGTTTCCAACTTGTTCATTGTTTATCGTACTGCTTGGACAATTCAATACTCTCTCTATGTTTGGATTTAGATTTCGCGATGTAAGGAATGGAGCTGAACTATGGTTTGATATTACTTGTCTAATCGAATTTTTAAGGGTTACCTACGAACAACAGATAAAAAGTAGGAATTTGTGAGAAATGAATTTTTATTATCTTCTCATTTTTACATAACCAAATTGATTACAATTTTTACCTTATCCCACGTCATTTTCCTTATCCCACGTCATTTTCCTTTTCGTTTCTTTTCCATTAAGTATCCTTTATTCCCTTTCATTCAGTGATCTTAGAACGCAACAGAGCATGGCCTATCTATATGTTTGTCTTCTTGCTATGACAAAATGCCTAGGAAAGTGGTAGTGAAGTGGTAGTGAGATAAAGAGGTAGTGAGATAAAGACAGCCAGACAGGTTACGTGGCAAAACTTAAATGTTGACGAGTTCACTTAAATACAAGGTTATAATATTATTTTTGAGTTGTGTATAGGTTGGGGTTCCTCCACTGGGGACAAATAGCATGGGGGAATTGTGTGAGTTCTAGAAACTAGGAGGAGGGAATGGCGATTGCTCTGCTTGCTAGTTCTTACTAAACAGCTTCGAAATTACGTGGCTCTTTGTGCTAGAAGTTGTGAAAACTTGTTGCACGCAATGATGATTCTTGTTGTAGCTGTCGATGGCTGATTTGGCATTTGCCTTTGTTCCTTTTGAAACCGTATCCTCTGTGCTTTTGAAAGAACTTAGAAACTGTTGAGTGCTTTGAAGTGTTGTTTGGGCTGGGTTTAGATTGTGACTAAGTGGTGCTTTGGCTAGAGTATGATTAACTATGTGATCTCAAACTGGTGCCTTTTGCCGAATGAGAGGTAGTATTTTCACTGCTCTTTTTGTTGTTTACCTCTAGGAATTTAATTGTGAGATTAGATTACATTGAAGGTGGAAATTTTCACTCGTTCGTCCATCGTAAGATTGAGTACCTGAGATTCCAAATTGTGTCTTGAGATGTATTATGTTTCGACAGATTAAATCCCATATGGTTATTTTGTCTGGGCAAATAGAGATTAAGCCCCTTGTGTTTATGGGGCGAGTGCATCGCGCGTTGCTGACTTTTAGCGTGACGCTACTTATTGTGAACTTTAGTTTAGGTACTACAGATTTCTTTTTGAATTTAGTGAAATCGTATTCCTTGATTCATCATTTTTCAGTTGATTCTAATATCCGTGTCTTTTAATATGATCTACGTTGATCAAGTGTCGTGATTAATCCTTCATGACGGTTTTAACTACGAATTGTTTTTGTTTTAAGTACTCTCTCTTTAAAATTCTTTGAAATTAAGTAGAACCATTTTCTTGAATTCACCGTTTCTTGGATTCTGTTTGTAGTTCATAGGATTTGGTTCGTGCCCACTGGGATTGAAGTGGAAAGGCATATTTTGTTGTAGTTCACTGTTTCCTTGTTTCTTCCTGACCCAACAGGAAGAGGAAAGGCATATTTTCTTTTTTGTTGCCTTCCTCTGATACAAGTCTTACTTGCATCAATCAGAATGAATTACGTATCAACTTCTCGAATTGTTGTACATGAAGCAAATAATGATCTAAGCGGGTGCTTTTTGAAGCCTACTTCAGAATTGATTTCATTTGCCTGCTAAAGATTTTGGGATACGTCGGAATTCTATGGAAGCCTAACTTATGTTCTCTTCCTAGTGTGTGTTTGGTAGAGGAGGGTTGAAGAGGTAATGAGCTTTCCAATGAACGAAGACCCTTGGCACGATAACAGCGGAGGAGGAGGAGCCAGTGATTTGATCTTGGGTAAATCATATGGGGAGAAATCGACTCTGACTGGTAATACAATTTCGTGGTGTTGGAAATCCAGAAATTTACCCTGAATTACAGCCTCCAAAGCGGCGGGGAGAGGGAAGTACAAGGAGGGAGTGAAATACAAGAGTGTTGTCGGAAGTACTACTCCAAGAGAGCAAGAATTAGAGCAAAGAGGTGCCATTATGTAGGAATTTCTGACATATTAACGGATGTGTGTGTTCGAGAAAGCGAGTGTAATAAGAAAGAAAATATTTGGAAGAATATGTTTTGATTTTGGCAATCATGGCCATGCAACCGGACTATACTTGTGAGCAAACTGTAACACCAACAGAAACTATGTTATGGAGAAAGCACCATTTAGTTGCATGAATGCTGTTCGTAAATCGTGAATCAAGTAAACGCAAATTGCATTTCATGAGTACGAACAATGTAAAAGTTCTGTTTCGTAAATTCCTTTTTCGAGTTGAATGAAATTTGGGCTTTCGGAGGGTCTCTCGAGGCGACCAAAAGGCATTCTCGGGTTCATCGAATCTGGATGGATTTTAGCACGGCTACTTATTGCACCATTATCACCTTCTTGATGTGGGGGTGTAATGGCTGATAACACCCCTCATGATTTGAGATTTGAGGCTAAGTTCAATATGAGAGTTTTCTATATTCTAATGCACAACTTTATTGCTGGCATAATGCACATTGAATTCGGGTCTTCATTCCTTCTATTTTAGTGCCTTCATGTTTTAGAGTTCTGAAGAAGAAAAATCCGAGTTTGCTTCCAAGTTCCTAAAACAATTCTTTGAGAGAGAGAGAGAGAGAGAGAGAGAGAGAGAGAGAGACAGAGGCAGATGCAAGTAAGTTTGCCAAGGCTATCAATGGAGGTGTTCCGGTGGTTAGTGGTTTAGCTGTTTTATCCTGGGACGAAGACGTCGGTTCATCCTACAACACCCATGGTAGGCGGACACATCTTTGTTAAGGAGAGTGTGATTTCACACGACTCGGCTTCGTTTGTGTCTTGTTTCGTATTCCGTTCTTGTAATCTGTGATTTTAGTTTGATTATTAATGAAATTGTTCTTTGGAATTCTCTTATTACCAAATTTTTTCCAACAAGCTAAGGAGTAGTTCTTTACCTCAATTGTAGATCAGAGATTCTGTACTGGAAACCGGTAAGTTCGATAAGGATTTCATTCCCCTTCGGCTTGGGTTCAAAGAGAAGCCAATCGAGCAGCTCACTGGGTGGGTAACTCTAAATTAGATACACTTTCTTCCTAAATTGGGTTGTTTCTTTGCCTTCTAATCTTAGAGCTATTTTGTACAAGGATTCTCTTGCTTCCTCTAAGTGGGTTTAATGAATTTTCTCTTCATAAAAAGAAAAAAAAAAGCGTGGTTTAAACTTTTGGAAATTGTTCATGCAAGGTTAAATGATCAAAGAAAGTGTTAGAACATGTATGAAGGTTAAGTCTCACATTGGGTTTTCAAAAAAAAAAAAGTCTCACATTGGAAAAATAGAAAAAGGGTTGGATCTTAATATACAATTGGATGATTCACCATTTATAAGGCTTAGCCTTTTAAGTGGATATGAGTCATTTAATGTATATTGGGCCCAACGAATATGGTGGACTCTGTAAATACTCCTCAGAAGTTTGGGCTTTGTGCACGCCAGCGCAGCAGAAGCGATGGCAGGATTGATGCATCGTACACAGCCGCAAATGAACCGTCTTGGTTGGGTGCAGAAAAGGAAAGCCTCGTCCATGTTGGCCATGTTAATAATTGTACCGGAGCCAATATTTTAGGTTCAATTGGTAAATAACCCGAGCTCAAGTTAGCTGAATCCTAGATTGAGTAGCTAGTGAGTCAAGGTTATAGTACAACGCAAACAGGGCTATGAATCCTAGATTGAGTAGCTAGTGAGTCAAGGTTATAGTACAACGCAAACAGGGCTAGCTTTCTGACATTTCGACGCCTAAGGCGAACCTCAAAAATGGGGTCCTTCCCAAATTTCTACAAAATAACATATAAAACAAATAAATGAACTCTTCAATAAAATAAATAAAATTAAATAAAATAAATAAATGCATGTACTGAACATGGAAAACCTCTCTTTTTTTTTTCTCACTAGATCTCTAATTCATCTTCGTATGTTTGGTTCATGTTCTTCCCTTCTCTTTCCTGTTTGTCAGGGGAAAAAAACAAGGAAGAAGAAGAAAGGGGTGTTGTAAAACGCACGTTATGAGTGCGACTAAGTTAGGAAAAAACAAACAAAAAAAGCAATCACACTAGACAAAAGATTTACGTGGTTCCCCCAAGATTGAGGTATGTCCACGGCGAGGAGAGAGAGAGAGAGTTCACTATCAATGGTGAAGAAGAGATACAAAGAGCCGGCTATGATCCGTAACTCTGGGGAGGCCACACTATGAGAGATAGCCAAAGGATTCCCAAAAGTCTCTATTTATAATAAGCACAATTAATAAGAAATCTTAAACACAATAGGAAATCATAAACGCAATAGGAAATCCTAAACACATTAGGAAATCCTAAACACTATTGGAATTCTCCAAAAAGGAAATTCAAGGCACAATTTCAACGATTTTCTACCTTGACTCGAATTCCACTGAACCCAAATCATTAATTATAGCAACCCTTTTCTGTATCTACCTCGCCACACTGCCCCCAAGGGGTGATCAACTGCAAATACCAACCAAGCCCACGCAATGCTTGAACTTGGCAACTGGAACCGGTTTAGTCAACCTGTCTGCTTGATTATCTGTCGTTCCCACTTTTTTCACCTCAACTTGCTTCTGTGAGAGGATCTCTCAAACAAAGTGATACCTGTCATCAATATGCTTGGTCCGTTCATGATACATCAAATTTTTAGTCAGATGTATAGCAATTTGCGAGTCACAAAATACTGAAGTGACCTCTTGTGCAACACCAAGCTCGCAAAGAATTCCCCTCATCCACAATGCCTCCTTTACAACTTCGGCAATGGCCATATACTTCGCTTCCGTTGTAGACAGCGCGACCATAGCCTACAAAGTTACTTTCCAACTAATGGCAATTCCAGATAAAGTGAACACATAACCTGTCAGAGACCTCCTCTTATCATGGTCACCGACAAAATCTAAATCAACATAACCAACAACCAGATTACCCGGATTACCCTTATACAAAAGACCCATATATGTAGTACCTCTAAAATATCGAAGTATCCACTTCACAGCCTCCCAATGTGCCTTTTCCGGTCGCCCCATATAGCGACTAACGACACTAACTGCATGTGAAATATCAGGACAAGTACATACCATGACGTACATAAGGCTCCCAATCGCACTCGAATATGGAACTTGAGACATATACTTCTCCTCATCCTTCGACTGTGGTGACCATTCTGCTGAAAGTCGAAAGTGTGATGCCAAAGGAGTATTGACTGGCTTCGAGTTCTGCATGGCAAAACGCTCAAACACTTTGAAAACATATGACTTCTGATTCAAGAATAACTTGCCATCTACTCGATTTTTGCTAATCTCCATACCCAAAATCTGTTTTGCTGCACCCAAATCCTTCATCTCGAATTCACCACCCAACTGTTGTTTCAACTTGTTGATTTTTTATACACCTTTGGCAGCAATAAGCATATCATCAATATACAACAATAGATAAATAAATGAACCATCTGGAAGTTTTCGAAAATACACACAACTATCATATTCACTCCTAGAATATGATTGACTTATCATAAATGTATCAAACCGCTTATACCACTGCCTAGGAGAATGTTTTAAGCCATATAAAAACTTACGAAGCAAGCATACATGATTTTCCTTACCAGAAACAACAAATCCCTCCGATCGACGCATATAAATCTGTTCCTCAAGCTCCCCATGCAAAAATGCCGTTTTGACATCAAGTTGCTCTAACTCAAGATCATAACATGCAACAATAGCAAGTAAAGTGTGAATGAAACTGTGCTTTACAACTGGTGAAAATATCTCATTGTAGTCAACACCTTCCTTTTGACTTAATCCTTTCGCCACTAGCCGAGCTTTGAACTGTGCCTCTTCAACCCCTGGAATACCTGGCTTGCGCTTGAAGACCCACTTTGCACCCAACAATCCTCCTATTTTTAGTGGTTCTACCAACTCCCATGTCTGGTTCTTCTGAAGAGACTCAATCTCTTCACTCATAGCAACACACCACTACGCACACTCATTGCTCGAAACAACTTCCGTATAGCTAGAAGGCTCATCACACTACACTGTTTCAGCAACTGATAAAGCATAAGCCACCATCTCAGAATAAGTCGAATACCTTTCAGGAGGCCGAATCTCCCTCCTTGGCCTATCTTTAACAATAGTGCGTGGTTGCTCTGCTGGTACATCATCATTTGTGTCTGAACTCTTGAACTCCTCTTCAATTGGCTGATCACTATCATTCTTCCCTGAGCTAGAAGATTCACATAACAACTCCACCTGCTTTGGAACCCTCGGTTCGTCAACTGCATCTTCAAGTTTAGACCCCTTAACCATAAAGTTTTCATCAAAAGTAACATCTCTACTAATTAAAACTTAGAGGTTTTCGGACACCATAATTTGTACCCTTTCACACCTGCCTGATAGCCCAAAAAAATACATTTCTTGGCACGTGGCTCCAACTTACCCTCATTCACATGAGCATAAGCTGGACACCCAAACACACGCAATACAAAATAATCAGTCTTATGACCCGACCATACCTCAAACGGAGTTTTACACTCAATAGCAGTTGACGGAGACCTGTTCACTAAATAGCATACTATGGAAACGGCTTCAGCCCAAAACTCTTTGCCCAACCCGGCATTGGACAACATACAACACGCCTTCTCCAAAAGAGTCTTGTTCATTCGTTCAGCCACACAGTTCTGCTGAGGGGTTTTCCTCACTGTGTGCTGTCTCACAATGCCCTCTTGCAAAACTTATCAAATTCGCCTAGACAAAACTCCATACCATTGTCAGTTCTCAAACGTTTCTTACCCGTCTGATTCTCTATCAAAATTTTAAACTGTTTGAATGTACTCAAAGCATCACTTTTATGTTTTAGCATATACACCCAAACCTTACGAGAGAAATCATCGATAATACTCATAAAACATCGAAAACCACCTTTAGAAGTTAGCTCTGCGGGACCCCAAAGATCCGACTGAAAATAATCCATCGTGCCTTTGGTGCGATGAACAGCTGTACTGAATTTTGACCCTGCACTACTTGTCATAGACACAATGCTCGCAAAAATCCAGCTTCTAAATTTTCTGGCCACCTAGCAAACCCTGTTTGCTTAAATCTATCATCCCCCTCTTGCTCATATACCCAAGGTGCATATGCTACAAACGAGTCAAGTCTGAATCTGAAACCTTTGATGAGGCAACAGTTGCTGCAACACCTGTAACTGTACGGCATTGAAGTATATAGAGATTCCCACGCTGCTGACCCTTCATCAGTAGTAATGCACCTCTCGAGACCTTCAAAACTCCACCTCCACCGAGGAATTTACAACCAAGAGAATCAAGAGCACCCAGGGAGATAAGATTCTTCTTCAAATCTAGAACATGTCGAACCCCAGATACAACACCATCATGCATCCTGAGCTGAATCGTTCCAACACCAACAGTCTTACAGGCCATGTTGTTGCCCATCAAAATTGTACCACCATTGACCGCCTCATAAATAGTATAACCACCTTTTATGTGGGCACATGTGGTATGAACATCCAGAATTCAGAATCCAGAATCCACTCATCAGAACGGGAATTATCTGCTGTAACTGATAACACTGTATTCGACTCATCTGAGCTTTCAGCAACTCCAGCAATATCTTTACCCCCCTTTCTGATTCTCCTTTTCCTTCTCTTTGATTTTTAAACAGTCAACTTTCCAATGCCCGGGTTTCTTGCAACAATTGCACTTCCCCTTCTTCCTTTTCACTGACTTGGATCTACCCCCTATTACTCGACTCCTCCCTTTCTGTTGTTCTTCCCCTAGCAATCAAACCCTCCGCATGCACATCACCCTCACCCGACACCTTTTCCCTCAATTCTTTCGAATAAAGGCTGGACTTAACATCTCCCATAGAAATTGTGTCTTTGCCATACAACATGGTGGTAACATTAATGCTCATATGAAGGTGGTAAAGAACATAACAAAATTAGGGCTCAGTCCTCATCCTCAATTTTACTATCAATGTTTTTCAGATCCATAATAATACGATTAAACTCGTCTAAGTGATCCTTAACAGGTGTACCTTCACGCATTTGAAGCGTATAAAGACAATGTTTAAGATACAACCTGTTCGTGAGCAATTTCGTCATATATATGCCTTCCAACTTCAGCCAAATGCCCGCTGCTAAAGTTTCTTCTTCCACCTCGCCAAGAACGTCATCTTCTAGACTCAACTGAATAGAACTCAGAGCTTTGGCATCCATGTCTTCCCAATTCTCTGGACTAACCCCGGACTTTGCCAATCCTTACAAAGCCTTGTGCAATCCCAGTTGGGTTAACAAAGCCTTCATCTTTACTCTCCAAAGACTGAAACTGCTGCTCTGCCCATCAAACTTCGCGACCTCAAACTTAGCGCCATAAGTACAATAGGAAACGAAACCCTAGTTTTTCAACCAGGAGCTCTGATACCAGTTTGTTGTAAAACGCACGTTATGAATGTGACTAAGTTAAGAGAAAGCAAACAAAACAAGCAATCACACGAGACAAAAGATTTACATGGTTCCCCCAAGATTGAGGTACGTCCACGGGCGAGGAGAGACAGAGAGTTCACTATCAATGGTAAAGAAGAGATACAAAGAGCCGGCTATGATCCGTAACTTTGGAGAGGCCACAATATGAGAGATAGCCAAAGGATCCCCAAAAGCCTCTATTTATAAGAAGCACAATCAATAAGAAATCCTAAACGCAATAGGAAATCCTAAACACAATAGGAAATCCTAAACACAATAGGAAATCTAAAACATAATTGGAATTCTCCAAAATGAAAATTCAAGGCACAATTCCAACAAAGGGAGAAGGTTTTTTTAAAGCACAACTTTTGTAAGGAATGGGAAATGATGCACCATACTCGCTTATGCACCGAGTACTATTTTATCTCCTTTCTAACTAGTTAAGAAGTTGTGTTGTGGGCCTTAAGTTTAAAAGGGGCTGCTTGGGTTTTAAAATTGGGCCTTTAGTCTTGTCATGCACACAAAATGTTGGCCTCATATATTGGGTACTAAAAACAAGGTGCCCTAATACTTTTTTAGAAAATTAAAGGCCGGCCCCGTTTTCTTAGTCTCGGTTAGATCCCAACCCTAAAATATTTTTCCAAATCTATGTAGGCTCGGATATTCCTGACTGACTTTTTTGCCCTTTTTATTCCCAACCATCATCAGATCTGCTGCATTTATCGGCCCTCCTACTCTCTCGCTCTCTCTCTAAAACCAAACCCTCTCCTCCAGATTGGGGGAAGATGTTGTGCACTTGGTGCTGTGCACGTTAGTACACGGTGCTCCGGCCTCGCTCCAATGATCGAAAACGTTCACCTCGTAAAGCTCACCAAATAGAACAAGCTAGTGTTCTAAAAATCAGCTCGATCGGATATCATTAAGTGCCTCATTGGAACACAGAGAACTTGGCAATAATAGGTTCCTGTGGGTTAGATATAATGTTTCAGTTAGAGGCAATTAATGATATCTGATCAAGTTGATTTTTGGAACACTTGTTCTACTCGGTGAGCTCTACGAGATAAACGTTTTCGATCGTCGGATCCAGGCCAAAGCATCGTGCACGGGCGTGCACATCACCTCCCTCCAGTCCCACTACTCCGCGCTCTCTCTCCCTTGGTAAAGCTTCTTTGGATGGGAATTTAATTGGCTTGATTTTCATCGATTTCCATCGATGCGTTCACAGGACTTCCCAGAATTCGTGAAATTTCGATTTAAGAGACGACAAATAGAATCGAAATGAAAGAATCCCTAGTGAATGGGCTCACCTCATGGTTATTGGGATTTCTCTTGAAGGAGTTTATAGTGGCTCCT
This sequence comes from Vaccinium darrowii, assembly GCA_020921065.1. Lineage (NCBI taxonomy): Eukaryota > Viridiplantae > Streptophyta > Magnoliopsida > Ericales > Ericaceae > Vaccinium > Vaccinium darrowii. The sequence continues at coordinate 21,265,122 of CM037153.1, read as the reverse complement.
TTTAGATTATTTGTATACAATCATCAGATCGAGATTGTGATCCATCCAAGTATTGGGTTTCAATGAGTGTGTTCGAAATATTTATACATACTAGTGCATGCTCGTACTTGAAGGCATGGCTTGAGCAATCAACGCACGTGCACATGTCTGTGCCAGTGCTCATTTTTAAGAAGAGGGGAAGGAGAGGAGGTAGTGAGAGAGAATGTGGTTTGAAATTTTGGGTGTGGTGGGCAGGTGGAGGAAAATGGTAGAGAGAGAGAGAGAGGGGGGGGGGGGGGGGGGAGTGAGTTGGCAGAGTGAGAGATAAAATGTAATATGATGACTGGGACAAAAACTGCTCTCTGTTGTAATATATATATTCATAACTATGTGTGAGTGCATAAAGGATCCAATAAGCGATCTCTGATTGGCCTTTCATCCACACCTCATATTTCCTGATCAAATTTTCACTATCTGAATTGTCTAATGTGTTTAAAACGTGTTTTTAAGGGTCCCAGTGAGACATCATAAAAAAAAATGACCAGGAAATGCTTGATCCAATATTTATCTATATATGGGAATGACTACAATACACACCCATTAAAGGTGTGTACCATATGCACGTATTGTATGGTCTAGATTGTGCCACCTCATTAGCAATCGTAACATTTTTTAGTGTTTCATAAATTTTCAACAATATGATTCGTAACATTTTCTATGATTCATAACATTTTGGTGTGTTTCATAACTTTTATAAAAAAAAATTCGTAACTTTTTTAGGGGTGAGTATGATACACACCCAAATAAGGGGTGTGTATTGTAGCCTTTTCCAATATATATATATATATATATAGGAACCCCTTCCTATCCAAACCACTATTTACGGACCTAACGTCCGGACCTCCACCTTCCCAATTTTTTTTTGAAAATTCGAAGCGTTTTTATGAAAAACTGCTCCGATCAAGCCCTTTCGGGTATTTGTTTTTGCCAAATCTTCGCGTTGGACCTTAAAAATACGTTTTAAACACATCTAACTGTTCGGATTTTCAAAAAAAAATTGGGAAGGGAGAGGTCCGGACGTTTTAAAATCCGGGAGTTTGGATAGGAAGTTTTTGTATATATATATATATATATATATATACAATAAACTTCCTATCAAGGATCCCGGACCGTGTTACGGTCCGGACCTCCACTTTCCGGGTCAAATTTCGATGATCCGAACCGTTAGATGTGTTTAGAAGGTGTTTTTTAGGGCCCCCGCGAGGATTTGGCAAAAAAAAAATACCCGGAAGGGCTTGATCCAAGCAGTTTTTCATAAAAATGCATTTATAGCGTTTTTATGAAAAACTGCTTGGATCAAGCCCTTCCGGGTATTTTTTTTGGCAAATCCTCGCGGGGGCCCTAAAAAACACCTTCTAAACACATCTAACGGTTCGGATCGTCGAAATTTGGCCCGGAAAGTGGAGGTCCGGACCGAGTCCGGACCGTAGAGGTGTGGATAGGAAGGAGACTCTCTCTCTCTCTCTCTCTCTCTCTCTCTCTCTCTCTCTCTATATATATATATATATATATATATATATATATATATATATATATAGGAAGCCGGTCTCCTAAGGGATCCCTTATTAAAAATTTGGTGCGGACCGTAGCCTTTTTTCAACTTTTCCGGATCAAATTTTGACGATCCGAACTGCTCAATGTTTTTAAAATGCGTTTTCCAAGGTCCACGCGTGAAATCTTCAAAAAAAAAAAACCGGAAGGGCTTGATCCAAACAGTTTTTGGTAAAACTTCCGAAAACTGTTTGGATCAAGCCCTTCCGGGTTTTTTTTTTTGCTGAATCTACGCGTAGGCCCTTAAAAATGCATTTTAAAAACATTGAGCGGTTCGGATCATCAAAATTTGATCCGGAAAGGTGAGGTCCGCACCAAATTTAAATAAGGGATCCCTTAGGAGAACATTCTCCTATATATATATATATATATATATATATATATATATATATATATATATATATATCTATTTGTATGTAAATTGTAGTAATATGTATATCTATTTTTTTTCTTTTGGAAGTCCTATTTATGCTCTTTTTAACTGATAAATTAATGTTGCTGGTGCAGGTGAACTAGTTTGGATATCAATACCTAATTGGCAAGTTTCAGATTCTGTGAACTGTGTGTTGAGGCAATGTGAAGTGTGTGTCGGAGCAATGAGAATTGTATATTGTTGGGTGTATTTCGAACTATGTGAACTATGTGTTGGAGCTATGTGAACCGCGCAATTCACTGTAATAATTGTCTATGAGAACTATGTGAACTGTGCAGTTCACATAACAAACTAATTATGAGAACCATCGAGTGACTGAGAATTGTCTATATGAGAGCTTTCTATGAGAACTATTGAGTGGCTATGACTATGAGAACTATCGAGAGACTATGAGAATTGTAAATGAGAATTGTCTATATGAGAACTGACTATAAGAACTGTCAAGTGACTATGAGAACTGTCTATAAGAACTATCAAGAGAATATGAGAACTGTCTGTATGAGAACTGTCTATATGAGAACTGACTATGAGAATTATTGAGTGACTATGAGAACTGCCCTATGAGAATCGTCGAGGGATATTTTTGTCCGAAATATTTTTGGTGACAATAATTGAACTACGTGAATTGTGTTATTTAAATTATCAGGGGTATTTTTGTCCAAAATAATTTGGATCAGGACTATTTAAAATAATATGGGTCAGAAATTGATTCTAAAAATATAAAATTTACTACAAATGGACATGTACACAAAAAGTTGAGAAGAATGGGCAAAATAGTAAAAAAATGCATGAAAAGTCAAGAAAAATGATTGAAATAAAGAAGGAATCTGTTTGTTAGGTTTGGGATGAGTACGAAGGTAGAAAATGGGCCGGCCTCTAAATTTCCCCTTTTTTTTTTTGTGTAAACATATATGTTTTTTCTTTTGTTTTTAAAAAAGAGAGAGAGAGAGAGAGGAAAAACGTTGTGACGTGCAATGCGGCGTCCTTTGATTTTTTTCCTTCTTCTTTTCTCTACATGCACTATCAGTCTTGTACTCCCTCCGTCCCTTTTTATAGTGTTTAAGTTTTCAATTTGGGCTATCCCTTAATAAATGTGTGTTTTGGAAAGTTAGTGGGTATATTTCCTATTTTGCCCTTAAAAATAGATTTCTTTTTGAAAAGTTAGTGGGCATTATTATATTTATAAGGGTAAGTAATGGAAAGAAAATGTAAAAGTTGTTGTGAGATAAAATAAATTGGAATTATGAGGCTACACACTTAAAAAGGAACGGACAGAGTATTGTACATGTTACACTAGTTAGGGAATCACTTCATTCTAAGAGGTGAACTTTGTGCTGAAACATCTTGGGTTAGCAAAGCAAAATGTTAAATCAAATTGGAACTAAAATAAAATGGAAGATGGGGAAGGAGACCAAAAGGTCCCTCTCACATAGATAACTATATACATTTATCGTATCCGTACAGAAGAGTTTTGATCTCCCTTCTCCTTGATAGGTTTTCGGCGCCGATTTTGACAAAGTAACAGCAATTTGATAACATGGATTAATATAAAGCCCATAGGGCCTATGAAACTAAACAAATACTCTTCTGGATTGCCTTGTCATAAAAAAATAAATAAAAAAAGGGTCTCGATGCCGATTGTGACAAAATCACACGGATTGTGCAATGTGAATTAATAAGTCAAGTGCGACCCCACACTCACATATATATCAAAAAAAAAAAAATTAATTCTAGAATACCAAAATACTTTTAAAAAGCATTCTCAACACGTGGAGAAGCGTAGATTCTTTAGGTGATTTGAGCTCTAGACTCTAGCTTATTTTTGTTTGCTCCATGGCTCGAGCTCTACCTTTTGTGTATTTTGCCAAGCCAACGTCAAATACCTCAGGGGCTCTTAATTAAAATGGATTGCGACCGGGCACAAGTTGATCTAAAATGAATTGGTAATATAAAGAGAACTAAATAAGCATATAAGCATGATTGTGACATGATATAAAATGGATTGTGCTTAAATAGAGCAACGTTTACGCTGCTGAACTACCTTGTCCAAGTCATAAACTACAATTTCGACGCCGAATTCACATCACAACAGTAATAGAATAGAAGATGAAGAAGAAAAAAATCGATCGTTAAGGGATACTTGTACTCTTCTATATAAATCATGAACTGGTAACAATGTAGTGCATCAACCAACTCATTAGTTACCAAAATGGCTTTTACCGTAGGAAGCAAATTTATCATTGCCACTTTGTTAGTTTTAGGGCTATGGGCATCGCAAACCATGTCGCGAAAACTACCTGAATCATCCATGTCTGTGAGTCACGAACAATGGATGGCCCGTTATGGGCGTGTGTACAAGGACGACACAGAAAGAGAAATGCGATTCAATATATTCAAGGGTAACGTAGAGTTTATTGAATCTTTCAACAGAGCAGGGAATCGACCTTACAAGCTGGGAATCAATCAGTTTGCTGATTTAACTAACGAGGAATTCCGGGCCTCTCATAATGGTTACAAGAAGCCCTCCCACCCGGGGCAGTCCAAAGTACAAAAATTTAGGTACGAAAACGTGAGTGCAGTGCCGTCTAGCATGGACTGGAGGAAGAAAGGCGCTGTCACTGCCATTAAGGATCAAGGTCAATGTGGTATGTTTTTCGCCTTTCTCAACTCCCTTGTGTTGTTCCGAAAAATTGTTGTTTGAATTCTTTTTCAGCAGTGCTATATGCGCAGGAAAATTACCCAGAAATCATCCGGAATTTGGGAACCTGAGCCACTCATTCCCAAATTCCGGGTGATTTCTGGGGTAATGTTTCTTGACGCTTAGCATTTTCCTTTTTTTTTTTTTTTTGTTACTATTATTGTTAGCTCAATGTGTCTTTTTCTCATCTGTGGTTTTCGACGAGCAGGAAGTTGCTGGGCATTTTCGACGATTGCAGCCACGGAAGGGATCCATGAGATCACTACGGGTAAGCTGATCTCACTTTCTGAGCAAGAACTCGTGGATTGTGACACAAATGGCAATGATCATGGATGTGAAGGAGGCTACATGGAAGACGGTTTTGAATTTATCATTAAAAACAAAGGCGTTGCCACTGAAGCAACTTACCCATACAGTGCAACCGACGGCACATGCGACACCAAGGAGGAAGCTTCCCGCGCAGCCACGATCACGGGCTACGAAAAGGTCCCTGCAAACAGCGAGGCTGCTCTGTTGAAGGCCGTAGCAAATCAACCGGTCTCGGTTTCCATTGATGCCGGAGAGTCTGCATTCCAGTTTTACTCAAGTGGGATATTCACGGGAGCTTGTGGGACGAACCTCGATCACGGTGTCACTGCTGTTGGATACGGGAGCGATGGTGGAACCAAGTACTGGTTGGTGAAGAACTCATGGGGTACGAGTTGGGGCGAGGAGGGGTACATTCGAATGCAAAGAGACATTGATGCTAAGGAAGGCCTCTGCGGGATTGCAATGGACTCTTCCTATCCAACTGCTTAGAAGTGTCGGTGAATCTCTATCTTAAATTTACAGCCAATTGTACTTATGAATAAGTTTTCTGTGTGTAACTTAATTAGCTTATAAAATCTATATATCCCATGTATGTAAACTATGGTAATGAATCTAATGATACTGAAAGTTTACCTTTCTTCCAGACATATGTTACTTTCGATGTGCTAGCAAATGTGGAAACTAAATTCTAGACCCTCCGGTGGTACCAATGGATCGAACAAGGTTTTAAACAGCAGTAGTGCTAATAGTGTGATGGTAGCGGGAGCATCGAATGATATGAAGCCAAATCTGGTGTCGCGATTGTAAACTTTTTGAAATTATTTTCGGCGCTCGAGCACCTGAAGCGGCTATTGCGGTTGTGTAGAGAAAAAAAAAAAAAAAAGGGATAAAAAGCGACAAGTAGCGGGAATCAACCGATACGGGTGTGAATTTTTTATACTGCCAGTATAGCAGTACCGGAGGAAAAAAAAACCCGCTATACGTAGCCGTTGATATTTAAATCCTTGCAATGTAAGTTGATTTGATCTCCCAAAAGAAGAGTCCAACACGGTACAAAGTAAAAACACTAAATTTCAAGACCTGTTCCTCTTGGATTTAAGAGCAAATTTCTCAGCCCTCACTACAAACCTCAGGTTAAATCCAACAGCTTCCATTAGTATGCAACAACTGGTAGTCTAGATTTGTCATGTCAAGTATAAGACATTAAGACACATCACAATTAACAAAATCAACTGGTTGTCTAGTTTCTCATTTTCAAGTTCTCCTTTTTAATATTTTCGTTGTTTGACCGACAAAACCCAGAACCCATTCAGGTAAAACACCTTCTGTAACGCCCCGAAAATTTGGTTTGTTAAATAAAGGATTTTGAAGATCTTTGAGCTGTATTATTTTTTTCGAAAAGTTAAATTAGAGAAACACAGCCCAATTATTACAAACATTGTTTAAATATTACAATACCGAATAAAGCTGAAAATGATTTATTACAAACTTCTACACATGAAGTACTAGAATAAAATATGTCTTTATTACAACTTGAAATCTTAATAAAATACTTAAAAGCACAGAGCCAACAACTAAACTACTGGTTTAGCCACGGCTCGGTCAACTCAGCAACTTCTTCAACGGCTACAGGCTTATCTTCTGAATACCCCATATTGTCGCCTGTACCTGGCGTCAAATACCATGGTAACGTAGTACCGTGAGTGGTGACACTCAGTAGAACAACGTAAAACTACCCTTACCCCAATGTATGCATAATTTCCATAATCAAATAACCACATATAATAATAACCAACAGAATCCACTTATTTTACACACAAGTTTTATCAGCGTAGTCAATCATATGATGTTCCCGTTCACCATGTTCCCATACACTGTGTTCATTAACGTGGTCGATTCTACGATGTTCCCGTTCACCATGTTCCCATACACTGTGTTCCCATACACCTATGTTCCCGTACGTTATGTTCCCGTACGCCACTTTGGACACGGCTCAAGACATAACACGGCTCAAGACATGGCACGGCTCAAGACACAGCACGGCTCAAGACAAGGCACGGCTCAAGACATCCCTATCATTGGTTCCCGTTCGTTATGTTCTCATACACCATTGTTCCCATACACTGTGTTCCCATACACCTATGTTCCCGTACGTTATGTTCCCGTACGCCTCTTTGGACACGGCTCAAGACATAACACGGCTCAAGACATGGCACGGCTCAAGACACAGCACGGCTCAAGACAAGGCACGGCTCAAGACATAACACGGCTCAAGACCAACCCGTCATCACATTGCCCAATCTCATCTTTTCTACAACCATACTCCACCCAATTTCCCATCATCATACCCATTCTCGTCTATTCAACCATTATTTCAATCAAGAGGTAAGAAACCATAACCACCAACTATGGAATTCAACAATCAACAAGATACTCATCAAGCCGTAAAACATGTAAGTACCAAAACTGTCAAAAACAATCAGTTACAAATTATAACGAAATGACGTACCAGTACTTCTCCAAAAATTATGAAATTTGACAGAGTAATAGTTCTCTATCTTAGGAACAACTCCTGTGTTTATACCTAAGGCCGAATCTGCTCCTAAGCTGGGTAAAAATGCGTACGAACAGAACATGTCAAATCTGTCACAGTTTACTAAAATTCCAATTCCCGAAGATCTAACCGTTGGATTTGGTCCGTTTACATGTCAATACGTAGCTAAGGCATCACCCTGTCTTCTTACCAAGTTTCATTGTAATCCTACAACTCAATCGTATCCTACGGGTTTCCAAAGTTTCTGCCCGAATAGAGGAAAATTGTTGAAACAGCAGTTTCGGACAGCCTTAGTATTTCAGTCATAACTTTTTACACCGAACTCCGTTTGAGTCGAATTATATATCAAAACGTAGGTAATTAGAAGAGCTACAACTTGGTAGTTTTACACTTTTCCTGATTCTGCCTCTACGTGGCCCGAAAATGCGCAAACAGTGTCCAACAGTGTGTTTCCTGGAGTTCAGTCCGTGGACACTCATTTTTGGTGTCGAAAGACGTTTTTCTCACATTCTATCGATCCGTAAAATGATCGGTCCGTACATTCAACACAATACAACGTTACCTATGACCCTTACTCCCTAAACCAAGGATCGGGTCAAGATTTTACAAAAATCATCATACAGAAGGTTAAAGTAAGTTTATCGAAGTTCTACCTTAATTTCTGCAGATTAAGCGCGTGTATGAACGATCCGCACCGTTGGGAACGTCCGAAACCCGTCAATCACCCTAGGCTGAAAGGGCGTTACTAGCGTGTGACCCGAGAGGGTCGATCTTGAGACGAAAGAGTACGTAGATACTTGAGAGAGAGAGAGAAGGAGGTGATAATTTTGGGAGAGGGAGAGAGGGCGTAATCTGTGGGAGGTTTGATGGAAGGGAAAGACATGAAATGTAATGTCTTATAAAGAAAAGAAAGGGAAGAACATGGGGGAGACAAGTATATGTGGAAAGAAAAGAAAAGAAAAGAAAGAATTATGGAGGAGAAAAGAGAAAAGAGAAAAGCAAAAGTAAAAGAAGAATAATTGGGTTTATTGCTCTGGTGTTTTGGAAGGCAGGCGTGGGAATTGAGTGTGCGCGAAGCACGACGTGATAGAATGCAGTACAATTTACTCCGGGCAGTGTTCGAACTGTCCAGGCTACGATTTCAGAAAAATACCAAAATATTCGTACTGACTTAGAAAATCGTGGGCAACGTCACTGTGTGCTCGGAATCGTTTGGAAAAATCTCAAAAGTTGGGTAAAAATCAAATTACGAAAATTAGTATTTACAAATATCACAAATTTATATTTTTAAAAATTTGGGATATTACACCTTCTCCAAATTTGACAATTGGTGCAAGAACTCAAAATGAGCTCCGGAGGATCTTTTCTCATTCTACTTCTCATTTCCTTCTTCTACTCTTGTTGAAAAATGCATTCTTGATATTTCTTTCAAACACTCCTATCAGATTCAAAATACATAAAGTTAAAAACGAAAAAATGAAAATGAGGCTTCCAAACACCTCCTAAAAAAGCAAACTTATTGTAACTAGTTTATTTCATAAGTGGACCGGTGTAGTTTTGGCCACTTTGGGATAAAAAAAATTGATGTTTCCAAATTGTTGGTCTCCTACGAAAAGTCGTGTTATTTAGAGATAAAAATTAAACAAAATATTTCTGTATATAATTTCTTTAATTGCAACAAATTAAAGAACTCATGAGTGCTTAAATTTGTTGCAAAGAATTACATAAAATTTTGAATGGAAGTAGGAGTACTTTATTATTTGATCCAATAATTGCACGGCTTTTCAAAAGGTTACAATAGCAATTTGGGATGGAGGGAGTATAGGTTTTGCTACATTAAAATTACTTTTTTTTTTTTTGTGATAAGTATATTAAAATTATTTTGGGGTCCAATTACTTTTAGATGCTTCTTTAATGCTTTCCCTTTCTCGTCAAGCATCTATCTTTTTCCTTTCATAAAATGCATTAGGCGGTAAGTTTGCTTTCCGATTTAGTTCCATTCATGACTTTCTTCAAATGTTTCAACTTTGGGTATTTAAGCAACTTCATGAGTATAGTTTTTTTAGTAAGTACTTCATGTGTAAAGTTTCACAAGGCATTCAAGGATGCACATATTTGTTGCAAATAGAACAAATTCTAGTAGAACACTCTGTCTCACAAGAGAAATTGTTACACTTTCGAGTACAGTCACATGACACTCAAGAATTCTTAGCCACAACATAATTTAACAGGGCCATGACTAATTAAATATAGCAATCCTGTAAAAATATGTCGTGGTTAAGGATCCAACACAAAACGTGACTAAGAGTCGGACGGGTACTTGAGGGGCGGTGAAGTAAAAGGCCCACCAATCAACCCCATGGTTATGTATCGATAGGCCGCCTCGGTTAGGTGGACTCCATCCCAATTTGCAAAAGTAGAGGGACTATTGCATGATTTGGACCCTGTGTGCCCACACCTTGCAGAATTGTTGAAATTGTAAGGCCCACCTCCTCCACAGCATGCCTTCACCACCCCATTGGTAAATCCTGCATACAAAAATGTATTTTTTTTTTTTAACCTTTTTCTATAATTTAGATCCAAATCAAAAGTAAAACCTAATAATAATAATAATAATAATAATAATAATAATAATAATAATAATAATAATAATAACTCAAAAGTTAATGTTTTACACATGACATCAGAGAAGAACTCTTCAATGCCATGTCAATAAAATAAAAAATACAATGCCATACCCCCTTGTGACAACTCCAAGAAAAATAATGCACAACGATAGATCTAAAAGAGCCTATACGTGATAGATGTCAATATCTACAACTTTTACAATCAACTTTTATAAACCCTACATTTTTTTCCCTTTTTGAATATCCAATAAGGGAAGTCACAAACTGTACTGTATATTTCCCAAATTGAAGGAAAAGCATCATCAAAAACAAGAAATCAATGTGCCCAAATTAAATACAAAAGTACCACAAAAATAAACTGTCTGTTCAAAATAAGTGGACCACTAAATTCATTTTGGGCATCCCTTATCGCCATTGGATCCGGGAATCCAATAGTGGCACTACAAAGTACAAACCTGTGATATGGCACTCGCACCATTAATCTCACAATAATCAACGGCTTGGATTTCATCTTTGCAATAGATAGCTCGAATCGTATAAGTGCCAAGATGAAATCCGAGTCATTGATTGCATGATCAATGGCTTGGGGACGACCTGATCCCCAATTACATCACTATAACCCCGAAAACGAGCAATGCTAGAGGCACGAAATAACTTATAAACTATAAAAGTGCACACGTCATTACCACATCAATGCATGATGTAATACATGGATGAACACATTCACTCAGAATGCCACTTTTATACTAAAAATGTAGTGCCTCTAGACTTCCATAAAAGTAAATTACTTGCGTACAATTTTTAGATTCTTTTCAAAATAATTGACATTTTTAATTTTGTATCAAAAAAATACACGTACTTGAGTTCTTTATTTATTCAAAAAGCAGTACCACGAGCAAGTGGAGTGTTACGGGTTCAAGCTCTCAGCAACGGAATCGAAAATCTTGAGTCACTGCACTATAGAATTCCTGTGTCCCTAACTAATACTACAATTAACAATACAAACTTTCGTTTAGCAAAAGGAGCATACCGTGATGGAGCGGCTTGTGAAAAAACTGTTTAGCAGCGCCATAATAGTCTGCGTAAATAATCCTTGCTTGGGGGTATTTTTGTCTCAATTTCTCCAAAGCAAGTTTCAGCTTAGCATTGTGATACTTGGAGAATGCATTGTACACCTTGAGACACCCATTTTGATCGTAGTTTGTTTTGTTTGGAGTTTGGAATAATGTCAAATACACCGCGGAGCACCCGATCGGCAAGTTTCCCGGCACCACCAGCTCCGCCGCACCTTCTTCAATCAACATCTTAATACATTTTGAAAAGAAAAAAAAAAAAATTATCGGATCGAACAACCAATTTCTAGATTTATTTGAGCTCTTGTCACTTGTAGCCCTAATGGTCATGTCACACAACTAGTTACTCATTTTCTTTTGAGTGTCTAGCGAATTTATTTGACCTTTTTTTTTTTTTTTTTGGGTGTACCCAGTTCTGAAATAGTTACTTAATGTGTATAATTGGGAATATATTTCCAAAACACCGAACAAGATGAACACCTGGTGGTATCAAGCTCTCCCCTTGTGGATATAAGGGAATTCCTGATAAGGGATAACCTTAATCTCCATCAGATCTTAGACTAGACTTTAATGTTTATTTCCATGGTTGTCACTACGGTTTTTAGTTTCTGTAAACAACTTCCTGCACTTATGTTGCAGCTTGACTCTCTTGCTTAAGTTCTAATTTATTTCCAAAGTACCAAAAAAAAAAAAAAAAAAAGACCCATTCGGCCTAATTTTTGTTTATTGTCTTTTTTTTCTCCTTCGCCTACTTTTATTTTGTTTCTAAATTTTGATATCCATTTTAAGTCAAAATATTACTTCAATTGGATTCTTCCAAATGGGATCAAAATAAATTTTGACTAAAGACAAAAGTAAGCAATAATAGACCCAACACCCAAAAACGATCCTCATTTTTTTTATTAAGAAAATGAGATAATTTGATGAATTTATGTTGGGAAAAACTTTACACCTTGTTCGGATGGGTTTCCAAAACCCAATCCTCAATTCAAAACTAGTGGGCACCTTTGAAAATTAGGACATTTTCTCTCTCCTTCTCATTTCGGGAAACACTCTCCTAGCGCACAAATCGTGCACAAATGAGTCGGGTGCGGTCCATTTTGGAGTCTCATACAAATGATCAAAGCCGTTCATCAACTTTAAAATAATTTTTCAATTAGCCTACGAGAAAATTAGCTCAATCTAAAAACTTTAAATATTTGATCCAATCTTTCAATTTTCATTCAAAATTTAGAATCTTGAAACATGAAGAAATTTTAAATAAAAGTTAATTAATCGGATCAAGTAGTTATAAAAATTTGATTGAGCTAAATTTTTTTAAAGTGACTTCAAAATTATTTTAAAGTTGATGAACGGCTTGGATCATTTGTATGAGACTCCAAAGTGGACCCAACCGACTTGTTTGTGCACTAGGAGAGTGTTTCTCGAAATAGGGAGGAGAGAGAAAAAGTCCCAATTTTCAGAGGGTCCCACTAGTTTTGAATTGGGGACTGGGTTTTTGAAACTCGTCCGAACAAGGAGTTAGTTTTTCGATTATTCTATAGGACATGGGGTTGCTGGAACCAGATCCCTGTTCCAAATTCCCCTAGTTCTTCTATTGCAGGGGGGTTTGGGCCGTCAGATCACATATAAATTTTTAAAACACAAAATAAAATTCATCATCTAACGACCCAAACCCCCCATGCAACAGAGGAACAAGGGTTTTGGAACAGGGGATCTTGCTGGGATGCACAACAGGTGTTGTGCACCATCCGAGCCTGTCCATTGCTCGGATAGACAACCCAGATTTCACCTCGGCACTTTTGCATCCAAACCGTTCGTTACTATGCGTGCAAGATGAAATCTAGCCCCTTCATCGGAGTAACGGACGGCTTGGATGATTCGCAACACTTGTTGTGCATCTCATGCATAGTGAACAAAAATTTTGGGATGGAAGGAGTAATTTATTGGAACGTACAGTGGTGGCCGAAACAATTGCTTCAACAACCAGAGGTACAAGTGCTTGAAGTTGTTTAATGCTTCCACCGACGAAGAAAGGGTAGTTGTAATCATTTCCACCGATCTCTCCCACAAGAAACAGGGACCTCTTGAAGTAGCTGCTGCAATCTGCATGCGGGCACACCCAAATTAAATACTCCCAACTTATCAAAAATGGGTAGTTGTAATCATTTTGGAATGGAAGGTTGTACGTAGATTCAAGTCAAAAATGGCTTATACACTACACCTAAAATACACAAGCTCCCGATAATGCCATAAACGAAGACAAAAAAAAAACTAGTTAAGAATTAGCACGAATTTAAATGTGTTCTTGCCTCCGTTTCGTAATTTTCCGATATAAAAAGCGGTGTTATTTTTCACTTCCTTTATCTCAAAATTTTAGTCCGCTACGAGAAGTAGCATAATTTTAAGATAAAAAAGTAAAGTATTTCCATAATAATTTATCGACAATTTTTGGCACGAAATAAAAGATATCAACTTATTATAAAAATTAGTGTGAAATTAAAAGTTGTGCAAAATAGTATTTTTTTTATATATATTTCTTTCATTCAACAGTTTACAAATTTGTTGTCGCGGGAAAAAAAAAAAATATTGGAACGAAGGAGTAGTTTTGTATCTAAAAATTGCACAACCAATTTCTGTAATGGACTAAAATTTTGAGATGGTGTAAAACACTAAAGACGCTTTGAATATCTATGAAAGCATTAAACTTCACATCGAGTAACACAAGTGGACGCCAGTTCAAAAAGATGACCCATAATGTTAAAATTTTAGTAGATAGGAATTCCAAATAGAATATAGGCGCACATATTGTCATAGCCATCCGCGTGCCTACTTGCAATAGGCACGCGGCAAACGTAATGATAGTTGTAGAGAATTAATGAACTCGATCGATCTACAATTCTTTGTTAGTATTACCTTGTTTAGTGTTGCAAAGGGTGGACTTGAGGTTCTTGAACCATTCAAGCTGCACGCTCAGTGAATCATTTGTCCACAGGAACTGTCCAATGCCTTTTTCATAGAAAACTTTTGCATCAAGTGCAGTAGCTCCAGCAACTGCAAAATTCACTCCATGCTGCACTTTTTCCCCTTTAGCAAGTGATAGATATGGGGGTACATATGGTAATCCATATTCCTCAGCTGCATTTTTTCAACATAATCTTACTTGTCTTAAGGGTTTATAAGGGCAAAATTTTAAATATTTATGAATAGAGACGAGTGCATAAATGAAAAGATATTATCCAGAAAGGGTGTAAGTACAGACAGCGGCGAAGTCAACATTTCGATCTGAGGGGTTTGGACGAAAATATAAATGTTCATCTGGAAAAATATTTTTTGTGCTCTTGTATCAACATTGTGTTTATATAATTTTGACCCAAAACATCAAAAATTATGTGAAATTATCATTTTTTTCCCATCAGTAACTGAAACATGTACGTATGTATTTTACGAGCACGGAAATAATTCACAAAATTTTGTAAGGTGATGTAATTATTTGGATGTAACGGAGATTAGACAATAGATTAAAAGATACTAACGTGCAAAATACCAAAAACTATATCCCTAACTCACATTATTTTTTAAAAAAAGAGGTGGGCTGCAGTTGGGGCCGCTGCAGCAAGGGCGGATCTATATAGAGGCAAGGGGGTCGGCTTACCGCTTTCGGTTGTAATTTCCCCTGGAGATATGTGTAGATTTTTTTGTTATTTTCGTCATTTTGCCCTAAGAAATCATACTCTCTTCTCTATATTTTGGTCATTTTGCCCTAACAATCGTTGGGGCAGTTGTGTAAACGAAATGATATGTTATGGTTGACATACTAATTTTTTGTATATGTTGTACATAATTGTCGCTTCATTTTTCTTTTGAATGATTATTTTTTGTATATCGTTAGTCAGAGTGAAAAATATTTGGTAAAAATGAGAAGGTGAGGGAAGAATACCGATGAAGTCAATCATGAGTCGTCCATCCGAGCACCGTCCAGTAGCGCGTTTAAAAAACGTCTCACCATAAGGGAGTTTGCCGATGACCGGAAATGCTAGGGCACCGGAGCGAAGGAAATTCCCGGTGTCGGCTAGGGAGTCACCAAAACTATAAATTGATTCATAGCTTAGGGTACTCGTTGGAACTGAGCTAATGAAACAAAATGCAAGGAGAAGAAGGATTCTCATGGTGACAAGCAATTTCCACACAGAGAGAGAGAGGTTGTTGGTGTTGAGTTATAGGGCATTGCCTTTTTTTGGTTTGAGTAGCTGAAACTTAAATAGGCACCATATTTCCCAACTAAATTTCCAGCTCTTTTGAGTAAAGGGAATTAAATGGGATTGTGTCATTCAGTTTTATGTTAACTGGTGCATTTTCCAAACTGGGCCAAACAGAATGAGACACAAACAACACACAAGCCTATTGTCCACATAACGAAAACTACTCCAATCATAATATGGGCTTTTACCAGGGGTTGGGCCTACAAAATCAAATCTTGGGCTTCTTATTAGCCGGCCCCGTTTTGTACCTCTCTACCCGTCCAGGCCTAGCGTGCATCTAACATAACCAGGCCCTGTTTTAAGTAATTTGCCCACAATACCCCTTCCTTCCTCTCCGTCCCTTCTCCTCCTCCACAGCTTTTCCAGACCACGCGCAGACCATCTCCCCCGGCTCCTCCCCTCCCTTCGCCGCCAGAGGAGAAAAGTCCTTGTCATCGACAGGGTCCTTCTTCATCGGCGGCCGACGCAGCTGATCTAGCTTTGAATTCACAGAGGACTGAAGGCTCTGGTCGAACATCAGGTACGTCGGAGAAATAATCTTCTTTGTTGTAGTCGTCATATTCTTCATCTGATGGCGGTGATTCCTCTATTTTGTCATCAACGGAGCCGTTGAGCATTAACTTATTGTGAAACTCTTTGCAAATTTCGGCAAATTTCCTCACTGGCGGTCGACGCAGGAGATCCGCCTTCGAATTAGCGGAGTACCGAAGGCTCTGGTCGAACATCGGTACGTCATAGAAATCATCTTCTTCGTTGTAGCAGGCAAAAATAGAAAAGCGCGAGAGGTGCTTTGCACCCCCCTCCCACTTGCCCACCCCGGGCCCCACCCCTCCCTCTCCCCCATTTGCCCCCCCTCTTTTCCGGCCCAAATTCTTTTTTTTTTTTTCGAATTTTAATAATTTCATTTACCATTAACTTTATTTATTTAATTAGTCATTTGATTTAGTTTATTCAAATTACATTTGCAAGTAAATTATTATTTTAAATTGACATTAAAATTTGACTTTATATTTAGAAACTATATTACTTAATTAATTTGTCTTAACAATGAATAATAAATAAAAAACTTCTAAAAGTGAATAATAAATATTACAATCATGTTTTAAAGTGAATAAATATTACAATCACGTTGACAAGTGGTTAGCCCTAATCAATATTGCCTCCAAATTGTGGTCTCGGCACGACACCCAGTACCTAGAACCACAAATCAAGACGTGTGTCATAACTTAAAGCCCATCCTTTAGCTTCATCCGATGCATTCTTCCACCACCACATTGGGATGGGTGGTACAGGGTGATTGGAGCGCAAAAAAAGTTGTACAAAGTGATTGTTAAAACGGGCAATAGCTATTTCTTGGCGCTGTCGGACTGGAACTGGACGGGATCTCAAGGGTAAGTGAGTAAAACAACCTCCAGGATTCGCGTCAAATGTGTGTAGTACAATGTTGTACCGTGATGCGATGACTACCTCCAAACTCATACAGTCCATCCAATTTGTATATGGAGCTGTAGGCATCCAACAGCTCAGTGAGTTTAGTACCTCATCTGCCATATTTTGTTCTAGATAAACCGCATTGTAGAGATATCTATTCTGATTAATTTCTTGGATAAGATCATGTCGTACTTGAGCCCAGCCCTCCTCAGTGTCATAGATTTGCATGGCTATCGCCCTGAATCCATAATGACCATCAGCTTTGACGTCTTCAGTTTGCGACATATACTGCTGAAATTGCCAAGGTAAATGCTGAATGTAGTGGTTGTGCTCCCTCTCCCTATCCGCTGTCTCCCTTCCTGCATTTATCCCTTTCCCTTTCCCTTTCCCTTTCCCTTTCCCTTTCCCTCTCAATGTAGATGCAGCCTTAGAGGATGAAGTAGATTTTTCTATACAAGAAGGTATGCGTCGTCCACTCTGCTCAGCTTTTCCGGCAGGTCGACCTTTATGTTCTGTATTATACGATGGCCCTCGAACACTGCTGTTAGATGGATCTGCCATATCAACAAACCTGCCTATCATATGCTTTTGCATACATGGATCCATCCCCTGTAATATGTCAACCACACGAGATGTCTCGTCGGGTTGTTCTCTCTCGGCATTAAACACGTCCGCGTGCATAGAGAGCCTACTCCAATGAACGTGGATACTGGATAGCGGAATCGGAATGCCCATGGTACGGTAATCCCTCAGATCGTGCATGCATGGCAACCCGTGTGATGTTTTGATCGAACAACCGCAACTGCCGCTTGGGAGGGGGTAGGCGTCTGCGGCGGATTCCAGCTACAAACCGATCAACTCCATTGCATACAATGAAATGCGACACCTTATTTCATTAAAAATGGCGTCACGTAAATGTATGTGGCGTGGAATGTTGAGAGATTTCTCAAAGGACTTCTTAATTTTCCCAAATTGATTTACCAACATATTCTCTATGCCCTCAAAAGATGTTTGGAGCGATGACATGGTGGTACCCCCCAAATATTTCTTTAGCCTCGCATGTGCAGACTCGGCCCTGTAATAGAATAATACACTTTGTTTAAAATAGGAAAGTTTAACTAGTGTAGTACAATATAATGCAGAAAATTTAACTTGTAAAGTTATAAAGTCACTATACCTTTGACTTGAATTGCTTCCGAGGTGCATACATGTATCTATCCATGCTGTAATAAATCGCTCTTTGTACGGCCTTAACCATGTATCCGCAAGATAAGATATGACACGCGGATATTGGCTATACTCCTCGCACATGGCAACCCACTTCTGTTGGTAAGACGAAGTGCTCGATGAATGAATAAGGGACTGCCATGAAATGGCAAAGTCTGGATACTTTTGACCAAGCATAGCGCTGCAGTTCTTCATTACACACTGATTTATGTGCCAAATGCAAAGGATGTGACGTGCCATGGGGAAACATGCTTCAATGGCGTTAATAAGTGCCAACTCCCGATCTGTAACAAACACCAATGGCAACGATGCCCCCTTTCCAACCATCCACTTCTTTAAGGTATTCAAGGCCCAGGTACATGTATCTTCCCTCTCATTATTAAGATATGCGAACATAAGCAAGTAAGTTAGATTTGTGGATGTCATACCCACAACCTCCAATAGTGGTTTCCGATACTCATTCGTTTTGTATGTGGCATCAATTACCAACACGGATGAAAAGTTGATAGATAGCTCTAGACTTGTAGGATGAACCCAAACAATATCTGTGATTTCCTTGGTCTCTTGATTTGTCCTAAAGTCATGGAGGTATCCTTTCTCAATTAATTGGTCTAAGACATATTGAGTTTTAGTTAGACCGCCCCGTTTGGCTTCCTTGTTTGTGAAGATAGCGTTGTAAATGCTTTTAATTCCTGTAGTGTTTGACGGATCTTTTTTCTTCAAAATACTAAGAATTTCACGAGGTGCGGTGCTGTTGGCTATCTCAACCACAAATTGTTTCTCCATTGGTTTTAGCCTTGATGGGTACTCGTGACCCTCAATATTTTCTGCTGGTTCATGGTTATGGAGACCACAAGAAACCCTTAAACCCCACTTGGCACCGTCTGGAGGTATTGGAATACCTCGCAACGCAAATGGACAGTCACATTTTTTAGTCCCAGTATTCCTATGCAAGATTTGCCCTTCTACCCCACGGTGCGGTCTGTACTTTTCTCCTCTCTCACAACCAAGAATGCACTTTGGCAGATTGCCGCCTTTTAAATTAGCAAATTTATTAATAACTACCACAATACCGTTTTCGAGACCAACTCTCTTCGCCCAAGATAACATATCTTCTCTACTTTCAAAAATCTATAAAAATAAATAAATAACGAAAATGTATAAGTAAAACATTATTCAGTCGTACCATATTTTATCTTAGTCAAAATAACTGACGAATATGCATAAGAACAACGAAAATAACTAACCTGGTCAGTGCTAAATTCGGGTGTATAATCGTGACTGCTGTAGGAGATGCTCTCCTGACTTGGAACATCATTCTCAAATGACCAACCATCTGGATCGTAGTAGCCATCCATAATGTTCTTCGATGAATTACGAAAAAAGAAAGAAAAATATTGGGAGATGTTCTGTGAATGTATGCATGAAGTAGTGGGAGAATTTAGAAGAGAAGGCGTGAAAAATGAAGTGCTCTGATATATTGCTCTGAAAAAACCTTTTCTTTTATAGACAAAAATACGTTGTGCAATCTTCTTCATTAGTAGATTCACAATATCAAATCTGGAATAGTAGATTCACAAGTCTGCACAATATCAAATCTGGAATAGTAGATTCACATGTCTGGAATAGTAAATTCACATGCCTGCACAATATCAAATCTGGAATAGTAGATTCACATGTCTGGAATAGTAGATTCACATGTCTGCACAATATCAAATCTGGAATAATAGATTCACATGTCTGGAATAGTAAATTCACATGCCTGCACAATATCAAATCTGGAATAGTAGATTCACATGTCTAGAATAGTAGATTCACATGCCTGCACAATATCAAATCTGGAATACTAGATTCACATGTCTTCAGTAGATTCACATGTCTTCTTTGGAATAGACAACAAAAGCTTCATTTATTGACAAGGATGAAGACTTGTGGACCACTAATTTCTAAATAGAAATGAATTAAATAAAAAAAACTAAATAAAATAAAATAAATGAATTAAATAATTAAATGAATTAACTAAATAAAAGAAATAAAGTAGTAAAGAAATAAATTAATATTAATAATAAAGCTATACTAATTAAAGGAGGGCCACTAATTTCTAAAAAGATAGAAGAGAAAAAAAATTAATAAAAGATATAAATAAATATTTAAATAAAAGAAATGAATTAAATAAAAAAACTAAATAAAATTAAATAAATGAATTAAATAATTAAATGAATTAATATAAAGAAATGAGTTAACTAAATAAAAGAAATAAATTAATATTAATAATAAAGCTATAGTAAAATGAAATTATTAAAATTTAAAAAAAAAAACAAAAAAAAAAAAGGAATTTGGGCCACCAGGGGGGCGCAAAGCATTTTCCAAAAGCAAATACCCGGATTTTTGGGTTTTAGAAAAGAAAGAGAAAAAAGGGCAAATTTCACTAACCTCCCCTGAGGTTTCTGACACAAACAGATACCTCCCCTAAGGTTTCTGAAATGATACTGACCTCCCCTGCTTTTCTAAAACATCAAAAAGTACCCCCCCCCCCCCCCCCCCCCCCCCCCCCCCCGCCATTATTTTTCAATGGATGGTGTTAACCTTTGCGCCAAAAGGACCAAAATACCCTTATTAATACACTTTAATACACTAAATTAATACACTTAATGCCAAAATTACCCTCATCTAATACTCCTACAACCAAACTCAATTGTTCCAACCTATAACTAAAATCTGCACTTTTTTTACTACAAATTATGCCACTATTTTTTGTAATATAATAAACATACATATTATATTATGGCACCATTTTTTGTAATATAATAAACATACGTATTATTCTCTCGATTTCCTTGCCTATATACATGCATTTTTTTCTTCCAATATCTAAAGTATTTTTTTTACATATTCACTTTTTATTTGAATTGTTTCGATTTAATTGATGTTGTGAGCGACAATGAATTGGAAACTTGAACATCACCATGTAAAATAAAATGTTGTTGTACATATATAGCGAAATAAGCACGTATACATATATTAAAAAAACATGAACTAAAATTGAGAAATGTTTGAAAAGACAAAAAAAAATTATACAAAACAAACAAGAGAACTTTTTTAACAAAGACAAACAATAATTACAAAAAGATTATTACGTCAAATCGCGCCCTAGTGAATGGGATAGTTGTGGTGGAGTTTAAATGACGAAATAAAAAAAAATTCTTGAGCATAAACTCTCTTTGCATTTATTTGCTTAATAAATATACGAAATTGAGAAAGCAAAAAGAATTTTTTTTATTATACTCCTCGAAAAGTAAAATCTTATAAAGTCCAAACAAGACAAGTAACGCAATTTTTTGATGCATAATTCGTCTTTAATATGAATTTGATTCTAATGAATCTATTTTTTTTATTTTATTTCATTGATCATTTTGTTTGCGACAAACAAAAAAAATAAAAACACTTGTTAAAATTATTTTATTAATCGTTGAAAAGGGTATTTTTGGTAGTTTTTGTGCAAATGTTAACGCCATCCGTTGAAAACTAATGGCAGGGGGTACTTTTTGATGTTTTAGAAAAGCAGGGGAGGTCAGTGTCATTTCAGAAACCTCAGGGGAGGTATCTGTTTGTGTCAGAAACCTCAGGGGAGGTTAGTGAAATTTGCCCCAAAAAAAACTACTAATTTTTTAGTTACCATTAAAAGAAAGAAAGCATATTGAACCCATGCAGATACTTCAATGTTTAGAACGATTGGCTCGATAAAATTAATAATGCTGACAATACGATTAAGTTTCTTGGGAAAAAAAAAAAAATTCCGGATTGGATTTAGGGTATGAATTCTGAATTTAGGGGGTGTGAATTTGGGGTTTTAATTGTTGTCGGGTGTGAATTGTTCCAAGGTGTGAATTGTTGGAGTGTGAATTTTGCTGAGAGGTATGAATGGGGGTGTAAATTATACATTTGAGGGCAAAATTGTAAAAGTATCTTTAGAAAGGGTTTGAATGGGATAGCATGACAAAAGAGGGTTTCGATGGAACCCCTTCCAAAAAATAGGGGCGGCTTGTAACTTCCCGTCAAATGTTCCCCCAAATGCCAATTGGTATCGCCTCAATTCAATGCATACCAGTCTCTTAATGAACTCTACATTTGTACTTCCTCCATCCCAAATTGTTGTGTCACTTTCACTTTTTCATTTTTTTCAAATACTTGTCTATATTTCACAATCTATAATATTTTCTATAATTTTGAAATAGGTGTTTAATAAAATTAATTGAGATCCATCAAACGAAACCCATATTGAATATCAAAATCATTATAAATCAAAAGATATGGACAATTTTTTTAGAGGTCCCAAATAGTAACATGGTACAATTTTGGCACGGAGAGAGTATTTTAATGCTCTGTGTAAGAAGCATGTACAAGCAAGTGCGATTTTTTTTTTATAACCAGATGTTCAAGCCAGTTTCGCGAATCTCAACTAATTTCGGGGCCCTAGAGGTAACGTCAGGGCATAACCTCTAGTGGCCCAAAGAGTTTGCAGGCAAGGAGAATCGAACCTGAGACCTTTAAGTGGGATCAAGTCCCTAAGTCTTAAAACAATACCATTTTGCCAACCCCTTGGGGTACAAGCGAGTGCGATTTTGTTCATCTTTTTTAAAAAAAGGGTAAACATCACTCTCCCTCTTATTTGTTGAAACAATGTCATACTCCTTTTGGTAAGGGTAAGATCACATTTTGGTGGGATCCATACTATTCCAAGAATACTGGTGGGACAAAATAAAAATTAAGTTAAAGAGGTTGAAGATGGGCTAAAGGGGTGTTTTGGGAGCCTACTTTTTAGCTTTTCATTTTTTATTTTTTGGTTTTTTAGATTATGGTCAGAATGTGTTTTGAATCTGGGAGGAGTGTTTGGGAGAATTGTGCAGAATGCATTTTGCAACAGTAGTAGTGTTCGGGAGAACAATGATGTAAATGAGTTATGGTCCTTATGGATTGATTGTTTACCATTTTGCCATTGTTTCTTTATTATCATAAAAATATGTACTAATATTATTTTTAGCAAACTTTAATAAGTCATACAGGAAATATTTTTGTAAGCACAACCCATTTTTGTAAGCACATCCCATCCAATTTTGAAAGTTTTTATGTTGTCGGAAAATATGTTTTCATTGTTTTTTTTTTTTTTTTGGTTATTGAAATTCTCTTGTGCTTAATAAGCAACAAGCCAACAATGTAAAATACTAACGTATATAAGTTTTAAAATTTTTTTGTATTGGATTAAAGATCTCTATTAGTTGTTTAATTTGGTGCAAAAAAATTAAAAAATTATTTGTAGAAGTACTTTATTTTTTTGATCCGAAAGATATTGCAAAACAAGCCAACAAGCCATCAATATAAAATACTAAAGTATATAATTTTTTAATTTTTTTTGTATCAAATTAAAGATCTCTATTAGTAGTTTAATTTGGTGCATCATAAAATAAAAAATTAAGCACGAAAGTATTTTATTTTTTAATCTAAAGGATATTACAAAGGAGTAGGAATGGGAGAAAGAATTGAGGGCAAAATGGGAAAATAAAAAACCAGAAGTAGAAATAAAAAAAGAGAGTTGGACCTCTTTTTGGGTTCTTGTCTCTAACGTTAGAAATTGAAAACAAAATCTGAAGGAATGGATTCTGGGGTGTTGCAGCCAAACACCTAGAAGTAAAAAACGAGAATGGAAAAAGCCAAAAACTAGTCGGCCAAACACCCTCTATATCTATATGCAAGTGGAGTGAAGTACAGTTGGTGTCTCCCTTATACTCTCATGCATGTGGGCTTGTTTCAATTCCCGTAAGTAAGGGTGTCCACGGTTCGGTTCTGGCCGGATCGGTTCCGGATTTGATCCAAACCGATAGTAACGGATTTATGTTTTCAAGATCCGGAACCATCCGTGGATGATATACAGATGGATCAGTTTGGTTCCGGATTTGACGGATCGGTTCCGGATGGATTTGACGGATTGGGCTGTGACAAATGGGCCACTAACTTGGGCAAATTTAGAAAAATTTTCAATCATATTTCTAGCCTATTTTCCGGCCTAATCATTTTTCAAGACTATTTTTTCAGGCCATTTGGGAGAATCAATACCGCAAACCTGAACCTCCACAACCTATCACATTTTTATAGCACAAAATTAGCAGCAACATCCTCCAAAATCCAAATCACACTCAAACAGCAGCTCCCATGAGCAGCAGCAGCAACACTACACAATTAAATCTTCACTACAGATGTTGCAAAGTTCAAATGCATCAACATCTTTGCATCAACAAGTGGCAAATCAAAGTTCAAATGCAGATGTTGCAAAGTTCAAATGCAAAGTTCAAACTCAAGACAAACAGAGATGCAAAGTTCAAATGCAAAGTTGCAAATCACACAACAAACAAAACCATGAAGTCTTCACTACTAGTTCAAATGCAAAGTTGCCCCACCTTTTTTTCCCCCCTTTTTGGCAGCGGGCGGTTCGGTTTTAACCGCAACCAAACCGAATAAGATCCGGAACCATGAAATTGGCAGCCTCAAGAACCGTTACCTATCCATACATACCTTGGGTGGATCAACAGATGGTTCAAATTGGTCGGATTGGGCGGATCGAATGATTCGCTGGACACCCCTACCCGTAAGCACCCATCCCCCTCCCAAGTCCCCTAGGATAGAGTCGATTAGGATTAACGAATGGTAAAAAAAAAAAAACACCACTATATCTGGAAATAAAGATGGGTTAAATCACAAAAAGATGGGAATAAGAATGGGCTAAAGAAAATATAGCTTTTGTTTAAAAAAAGTGAGAAAATAAAAGAATCAATCCAACAAAAAAAGGGGGAAAATTCTAGGGAGGATATCTTTTTAACAGCATTTTATGTTTTGGGGAAGAAGAGCTGATAATAATATAAATAGTTGAATTAATAAGAATTTTTTTTTCCTTTCGATACATATATCAGTGGGGGTTAGTGGGGGAGTTAATGAATTAGCTTAGAGGGAATCTAGAAGTTATTCATAACTTTAAACTCCAAAGACCTCTACCGAGGCTAGAATCCTAGTCTCCATTGTGAGAACCAGGAAAAGTAAGAAAAAATGGGGTTGAGAGAAAATACATTAAATTCGAAACTGATAAAGTTAGGATAATGATATAGACGGTTCCATAATTTTGTCCGAAAGTACTTTTTGATGCGATATTCTACCCACCCGGCCTTTTATTTCCCCAACTATTTCAGCATATTTAATTACTGTACTAATTAATTCATGGCACCATCTTCTTCCCTATTCTTATTCAGAAACTTCTTCACATGCCATTGCTTTCACTTTCTTCTTCTTATTCTAACTTTTTCAGTTTCCACTGAACTCGCCCTCGGATTCTGCTACTCTTCCATCTTCAGCTTCGGCGACTCGCTCGCCGATACTGGAAACTTATTTCACATCTCAGATTTATCCCTTCGGCCTCCCCACTTCGCCCTTCCACCCTATGGGGAAACCTACTTCCATCGCCCCACCGGCCGCTGTTCCGACGGCCGCCTCGTCATCGACTTCATCGGTACCAAACACTTTTCCTGTATTCTAGGATTTGTAAATTTAAAATTTTCAGAATGATTTTTTGTTTGTTTGTTTGAATAATTTTTTCCAGATTTTGTGGCAAAAGCTTCTACTAGTACTATCCTGGTAGTCAGGAAAGAGGAACCACGAAATCAATTGTGTTAGAATTTGAAAATGCAACCTCTATAACAGAAAAAATAAAATTAGGCAACAGATATTTTGCCTTCCTTTCTGTGTAGTGAATATTGAATACTAATTACTTCACCGATTATGTATATAAAAAATGGTATAACTTAACATTTTACAATATTAATTAGGGCCAATCGTTTATTCCATCGGATCGAATGCACAACCTCAACCTGAGGACTCAAACTCTTGGGGATAGACAACTGGAAACTTGGTTTTGTAATGTAATGGGTATTGTACATAAGGTAAAATTACCAATTAATGACTGGGTTCTTTTGTTTTTCTTTTGATGGGGTCTGAATTTTTTTTTTTGGCAGCTCAGGATCTTGGTCTTCCATTGGTGCCTCCATATTTCAGGGGCCAAAATGCAAGTGTTGTGAATTTTAAAGAGGGTGTGAACTTTGCTGTAGTGGGGGCTACTGCGCTCGATGATACATTTTTTGAGGAAAGAGGCATTCACAATCCCTACACAAACACCTCTTTGAGAGATCAATTGGGTTGGTTTAAGGAAATGTTGCCCTCTCTTTGCCACTCCCCTTCAAGTAAGTTTAGCCAGTTGCATATATAGATTCAATTATTTGGTGTGTGTGCGAGTAAGCTGACCCGGAGACTTGAATTGTTAAAAAAAGAGCTAACAAATTTTTTTGACAAAATCCAAAAGCTAAGGGGAATGAGATCCTGTGATCTCATATTAATGTTTCCTTTAGGGTGCATCTCCTCCCATTCCTAAATGTGACGAGACTGACCATTTTGTTCCAGGCAGGAATTCTAGTTGTTCGACCATCGATAGCTACATAAAATGAAATCTACGTATTTTTTTTACTACTTGATGACATACACGTTTTTAAAAATTGAGTCTATTTTTATCAATTGCATGCCTCTCGTGTTCGATAAAAACATTGTTTGGATTGATATTAATTGCCCTATCCAATAGAACGAGATGAATGGTTCTTAAGCTCAAGGTGTGCCCAGTGGCTCAGGACAGTAAATGGGACCGGACGGGGGCCGAACCCTTTGTGTTATGTCTGTTTATGTAAAGAGCACCATCTTTTAATTTGTCCAAAAAATAGGGCCACTAGTGAGTTAACCCTTGGAGGCAATTGATTGAATCAGTTTCTCCATCGCCAAATTCAGTGAGTCTTTCTTTCGAGCACTTCCGGATTTGAACATAGAAGGGGGAATCTAATAGGTTTTCCTTTTTACAACTGTACTATTCTGGCACTACATCAAAAGCTTTTCATGGACCACAAGTTGGATTTTTATTACAAAGAGACAAGGCCGCGGGTACGCAATTGATGATTGGTTGTTGGATCAGGAGTTGTCAACCTTTAAAACTTGGCAAAATTCTGATAGTAAAAAACAAAAAACTTGCAAAATTCGAAAAATTACGAATCAGCTGCTTTAATTGATTGACAAAAATTGTGAAACATGGTATGAAATATCTAAGTCTCCACAAAGAAGTTAACATTAAGTTTGAGACATGACGTGGGACTATTAGATTACAACTATACCCTCTTATATGTCAGCCTTCATAATCCAACAGGCCCCCTCATTTCAGCGAGTGGTCACGCCATGTCATTCTGGTGACTTGCACCCTAATCCAATATGACTTGAACCTCATCTTATTGACTTGCTTCTCATAACATCAGACTTGCACCCTAACCCAACAACCACTCAATGAATAGCCATGTCAGATCATTTCTGGGCTTATGACTCGTACCCAATACTAATGTGATCTCTACCATTTTACTTAGTTTCTTGTGCTTCTGGTAAAACAGGCTTGCATCCCAACCCAAACAAAAAAATCACTCTATCTGTGGTCATCTCATGTCATTCTGATGACTTGTGACTGGCAGACAATTCTAATTTGACTTGAAGTATTGTAGTTATAAGCTTGTTCCTTGTAATATGAGACTAAAATCCAAGCTAGCAAACCAAATAACCACAGTGAATTGTCATGTCATCATATTTTGTTGGCTTCTGACTCGTGCACTATTCTAATGTGGTTTGAACCTTATAATTTATTTAGTTGCTCATAGAGAGATAAGGCTTGCACCTTAACCCAGTCAAAAAATCACAATGTGAGTTATCATAATTCTAGTGACTTGTAACTTGCACCTAGGGGTGTAATCGAGCCAAGTCGAGCTGAGCTTCGGGCTGTTCGAGCTCGGCTCGCCATTTATTTGCAAGGCTCGAGCTCGGCTCGAACTCGTGACGAGCTAAATTTCCAGGCTCGAGCTCGGTTCGCCAAGTTTTGAGCAAGCTCGAGCTCGGCTTGTACAGCTCGGTACAAGAAGCCTTACCGTTGCAGCCATTGGGTAGCAGCTGGGTCTTTATTTATAAGGTGTAAGTGGCCTTGAGTTTTCTTAAATGGGCGATGTGGGACAAAGGGGAGATGGGTTTTCCTTTAACTATTCACAGCTTCACTCTTCAAGGTGTAAGTGAGGAATCTCACATCGGAAGACTAAGAGCAAAACCATTCTCTCCCATCTATAAAACCAACTCAGTGCATTGAGGGCTACTACTTTCTGTACTGCAACTGCCTAAGGTATCCACGTGGCACGAAGGAAGTACATATTGACATACATATGTATGATGGTATGGAAGATAATGTATGTATATAACAGATATATGAATATACATAGTGGCTCGCGAGCCAACTCGGGCCGAGCTTGAGAGAGCTCGGGCTCGGCTCGACAACAATAAGAGCTCATTATTTTGGCTCGAACTCGTTCGTTAAAGGGGCGAGCCGAGCTTGAATGAGCTCTTAGCGAGCCGAACTGAGCTGAGCTCACGAACGGCTCGGTTCGCTTACACCCCTACTTGCACCCTATTCTAATTTCACTTGAACCCTTGTCTTTGTTTAGTAACTTTTGATAATATGAGACTTGCATCCCAACTAAGCCAAATAATCACTTTGTGACTACTTATGCCATATCACTTTGGTGGATATTTCTGACTTGCACCTTATTCTAATCTGACTTGAACTCTTTTTGCATAACTCTTATCAGCAAATGAGGTAGGTAAATTAGTTGACTAAAATTTATTGTCATAGAGTATTTGTTGGATGCACCATGGTTTGAGGATTTGGAAATTTGGAACCATGATTTTGGACATTTAGTTTAACTCTCCAATCATATTTTCCCTTTAAAATGTCAGCTGCTCCTATTTGATGAGAGTATGAGACTAATAATTTAATAATCATAACTAAAAACGGATATGTCACCCCTTGGTATATAGTCCAATCTTATGTTTATATTCCAATCGAACAATTAAGTTTCAATCTCGTATCGTATCCGTATCTCGTATCCATATCCGTATCCGTGCTTCATAGGATGAGACTAATAATTTAATAATCATAACTAAAAACGGATATGTCACCCCTTGGTATATAGTCCAATCCTATGTTTATATTCCAATCGAACAATTAAGTTTCAATCTTTCTTTCTTCTTCCACCGGGTGGGTTTTTGAGTTGTTCTTAAATGGTTTTCAAAGATGCTGCCAAGTGCCAATGAGTTTGGGCCAGTTTGTGTATCAACTTTGGACTTCTACGAAGGTTGTTCCAATAACGCAGTACTGAAGTCCCATTACTAACTGTAATTGTGGAAATTATAGTTGTCTGAATTTATGGAGAAAATTTTGGGTGGAAATAGGGTACCGCACATGTGGTGCCTGAGCGCCCATCTTGGCCGTCCAAAAGCCAGATTTCTCCCTCCCTCTCTCCTCTCCCCTCTTTCTCTCTCTAAAATCTGGACCGTCCAAAACACTTTTAGACTGCCGAGATGCGCGTGGGGTACGCCGCGTGGTACCCGTCTGTCACCCAAGTTTTTCTTGAATTTACGGTTAAGCTGAATGAAGCAGGTAGCAAAAAGCCAAAAACTCATTTTGGGTAGCTTCCAGTTTTGTTGTTTAAATTTGCTCACGCATTCCCGATGCAACATGGAATTTATTGGCAATGGGTCAAGAATCTGCTGCATGCCATATGTCTTTTGTAATTGCACCTCACGCAATAGCATTCATGGGTGAGGATACCACTTTGGACCAACAAGACAAACCATTCGTAGATCTTCAGAGCCTCAGACATCTATTTATAACCATGAGAGGATCTTTTTCTGTTCTCCCCTCCCCACTTTCTTTATAAGTTTCCTCCTGAAAAACGTAGATCCCTTTGGATGACTTGCGGTTGACAGTCATTTTAGCTAGTGGTTTGGTACAGTTAGTACCAGGTAAAGGCAAGGATTAAAATTCTCATCAAAGCTTTGAGGCAAAAATGTCTGATATTTGTGAGGTCAAATATGTAATATGACAAATTATGCATATTGTTGGTATTTTTATAATTCAGCGGGATCACTTGCCACCACATGCCTCCGCCATAGTTGGTTCCTATGTCTTTAACCAAAATTAATCTGTATCCTTCAAGTATATTTATGTTTGGCAGAGTATTTTTCCTTAAATTACTAATTCGTGGCATATGGGGTTAACTATGATCTATAATTTCAGATTGCAAGCAACTTCTACGCAATTCTTTGATTCTCGTGGGGGAAATTGGAGGCAACGATTACAACCATGCATTTCAATCTGGAAGAAACATACAAGAGATTCAATCATTTGTTCCTTTAGTTATTAATGCTATTTCTTCGGCCATCAATGTAAGTTCCTAACTAGGAAAATATAATAAAAAAGCTCATTCATGTAACCACTCATGTTATGCCCAGAGAAATTTAAAGAGTTCGAAATAAAAGCCCTCACAACAACGAAACGTGTAGTGCTTACCACTAAGTGCTTAAAAACCACATAAACCAGTGGCTCTAAGAACTCTAGGACCAGTGGTCTGGGACCCCTGAATAATGTGACTTTTGGACCCTACTTCTCATCTCTAATATTGGTGAACAATTGCTATTGAAAAGAATGTATTCCCTCTAGAGATCCTTTTTTACAACTAATGTTTACCAATGGAGGATGCAGGAGTTGATTGAGCTTGGGGCGATGACACTCATGGTTCCTGGGAATCTACCTACTGGATGCGTACCGTATTATTTAACCACTTATATGAGCTCAAATGAGGAAGACTATGTTGCTGAAACAGGCTGTCTAATCTGGTTGAATGAGTTTGCAGAATACCACAATGAAATGCTTCGTTTAGAACTGAATCGAATACAAGAACTTCATCCTCATTCCACCATCATCTATGCAGATTATTATAATGCAGCAATGCATTTCTATCGTTCTCCTCTCGAATATGGTACTTCCATCCTTTAAATCTGATACATCTCCTATTCTTATTGCTTTCATTTTTATGTGTAGGAAGCTCAGTACGTTGCTTTCATTAGGGTATAGACATGGTATCATAAGGTGCCATATGGTAAGGTATGTAGGAAGCTTGTGGGTTGCTGAATGTAGTTTATTAAGATTTCTGTCTTTCAATGGCCCGAAAAAGAAGCATTAATGGAGCTCAGCAATTGACGATGGTCTATTTGGTATTGTTGCTTTCATCAAAGGTAAAACACGGTTCAAACATAAACATGTCCAAAATTCTTAAAATCGAAAACTGATTTTTGTTGTTTTCAAAAGAAGTTCTCATTCCCTTCACATTTCCCTACCATTTTTTGCCATCCACAACCCCTCTGCCATTATATTTTTCCTAAGAGAGGCTTCTGTCACCCTGACTTGTTTTTCCTTTTGTCCCACAAAACAATATGGATAACATTAAACAGAAAACAGGACACTGACAGGGCTAACTGATGTTAGTTTTTGGCTTGGATTGAGTTAACTAGCTTGGATCAAATTCGTACGAGTCTTAACAATAAGATTTGGTGAAATGTGAGTAGTGCAAGATTTCACAAGGGAATTACTTTTCACTTTCTCCTTTACGCAAATATGTTCTCATTTTTTTATTCACTGTGAAGTTACAAAAGTACCCTTCCACGTGTGAAAAAGCAGAAGGTACAATGATAGTTTTAGTTTTATGATTTCACATGGATAAAGTCAATAAAGAAGTACATTTGGATAAAAAGTGAAGTACTAAACTCAAATTGTAAACACTAATTTAGCAATATATGCATATTATCGACTACCTAGTGAGCAGTTTTTAGCAAGACTCTCATCAGATTCCTATTTCACAATCATAGAAGCTGTGTAACGTTGTGGTTGCAGGATTTAGCAGAGAAGTTCTCAAGGCATGCTGTGGAGCGGGAGGCCCATACAATTTCAAGGCAACTGAGGAATGTGGGTATCCACCGTCAAGAGTTTGTGATGACCCTTCTTTGTATGTTAGTTGGGATGGTCTACACTTCACAGAGGCAGCATACAGGTGGATTTTCAAAGGCTTATTGGAAGGACCTTACACTATTCCTCCCATCAATCTCTCCTGCATTTCCCATCCTGTAAGTACTGGAATCGTTAATGTAGATTGAGGCGATCATGGTATTATGTACCGTTATTGTTTCAACCCTCAGAGGTTGGCGCAGTGGTAGTTACCTGGCAATTCGTGCATCCTATCAATTCCTATATAGGGGCAGCCCTGGTGACTGTAACTACCGCGACATCTGCAACACTGCGAGCTTGTATAGTTTTTCTGGAGTGATCTCCAACTATAATTATTGTAGCAATGCCACTGCCTTCTATGTTATTGTCTCTGCCTATCCTGACGATTGTGGATCTGCATAGATCCCTCCTCCTCAACCATTTACGCATTTGGTGCAGTTTGACAAATTTTCCCAATTTTTTGCTTGTTTAATTGGTGTTTTTGTTGATGCTTTTTGCTGTGGATGAACCTTTCACCAGCTAGCAGCCTAGCAATACTGTGCTATTCGGTTTCCATGGCCTCACTCCAGGTTTAGTGATGCAACATGATTCACTCAACACGGATTCATTAAGCAAAAATAGATATTTTGAAACAAAAATTTATTATGCTATTCATTGAACATATTTATTCTACAGAAATGAATTCATTGTGCTATTGACACAAAAATTTAAGACCTTGTTTGGTAAATCTTGCTTATTTGCTTATTTTGATCTCCAAATTTAACTTATTTTGCGTCTTGATTGAGACATAGAATATTGAATAAAATAACCCAAGACTGCCAAATAGTTCGTGTGGGTTGGTAAAACTACTACTGGTAATCACAGATTATTTGTTTAGATTAGAGAAAATGAACTTTAAGTTTTTGTTTTCATTTGGGTTTTTTGTCTGTGCCCTTCATTGGATTTATGGCAATTAGATAAATACTCCAAGGGGTTGTTTGATAAAACTGAAAACTGAAAATTAAGTACTACTAAAAATTGAATGCTAAATTTATTAAGCTAATAAATTGTTTGATATGTACTAAATTTTAAGTACTGAACTAAATAAGTTGTTTGATACGTACAAGGAGCTGAAGTATCAAATTCACCAATTTTTTTACTTTGCCTTTCATAAATTCATACTGGAATGAATAAATGAAAAAAAAAAACATTTATCAAAATAATAAAAATATACAGAATATTGGCAAGATGGTGGTATAGCGACTGTGATGGTTGTGATGGTGGTATAACTGTGGTGGTGGTGCTGTGGTGGTGTAGTGGCAATAGTGGTGATGGGAGTTGTGGACTTGTGGTCATGGTGGTGTAGTGGTGGTGGGAATGGCACAATGGTGGTGTGAGTGGTGTAGTGGCAGCGACGGTGGTGGAAATAGCATAGTAATGGTGTGAGTGGTGGTGGTGGTGGTGGCGGAGTGGTGATGGTATAGTGGCGGCAGTGGTGATCGGAGTGACAAAGTGGTGGTCATGGTGGCGGTTGTGGTGGTGGTGGGGTGGTGGCAGAGTGGTGATGGTATAGTGGCGGCAGTGGTAGTTGGAGTGATAGAGTGGTGGTCATCGTGGTGGTGGTGGCAGTGGTGGTGGTGGCAGTGGTGGCGGAGTGGTGATGGTATAGTGGTGGCAGTGGTGGTCGGAGTGACAAAATGATGGTCATGGTGGTGTGGGTCGTGGTAGTGGAAGTGACGGAGTGGTGGTAGTGGTAGAGTGGCGATAGGAGTGGTGGTAGCGGCGAAAGAGTATTTGTGGTAGTTGTAACTTCAGTAAAAATTAAGTAGCTCAAAGCTACTTAATTTTTATCAACATTTTAGCTTACATTTTAAGAGCCACTTAATTTTTTAAGTAATGTAAAATGTAGTTATCAAACCCACTTAATTACTTATTACTTAATCCATTCAGTTTTAAGTGCTGAATCTGAGTTATCAAACAAGGCCTAAGACAGGCGCCAAATTAAACAGAGGAGCCTAATATGTCTTCTACACATGCTCAGTTACCCAACAAGATCAATAGGTAGCGATGGCAATTTCACCCAAAACCAATGGATACCCAAACCAAACCAACCCAACCCAATTGGTGTGGTTTTTTATATTTTTTCCAACCCACGAGGTGGGTTTAGTTTTCAAAACATGATCCCCAACGGATTTGGATTTGGATTTGGATTTGGATTTAGTCTTAGCAAGTATTTGGCCAAACCCAAACCGATCCATATAATATTATTTATAAAGAATTGTTCTAAGGTCCATTATAGCTTTGTGTAACATCTCTAGTCCACCTCATATTTCCATATTACCTCTAATCCATTTTTTTGAATTTTCTAAGGTGTAAGGTCCACTCTCTATTTTTAATAGACAAATATACCCTCACATTGATTTTTAAACATAATACACCCTCGCCCGATATTCGCCGGAAAGTCACCGGCGCCGGAAGTGTGTCGGGAAAGTTCATCGGCGTTGGAAAGTCGTCGAAAATTGGACTTTGCTGGAAAAGTCATTGGCGTAGATAACCATATCTGGAATCAAAAGAGGTGGTTATCTGGTGATTCTAGATATGGGCCTGTTGCTATAGGGAATAGATTGGAAAAGTCGCCAGCACAGATAACCACATCTTGTGAGTCCAGATAACTACATCTGATGATTCCAGATAAGGGCCAATTGCTATAAGGATCAGATTGAAAATGTCATCAGCGCAGATAAACACATCTTGTGAGCCTAGATAACCACATCTTGTAGATAACCACATCTGGTGATTCCAGATATGGGGCCAGTTGCTATAGGGATCTGATTGGAAAAGTCGCCGGCACAGATAATCACATCTTGTGAGCCCAGATAACCACATCTGGTGATTCCAGATATGGGGCCAGTTTCTATAGGGGTCAGATTGGAAAAGCGATCAGCCCAGATAACCACATCTTGTGAGCCCAGATAACTACATCTTGTAGATAACCACATCTGGTGATTTCAGATATGGGGCCAGTTGCTATAGGGATCAGATTGGAAAAGTCGCCGGCACAGATAACCACATCTTGTGAGCCCAGATAACCACATCTGGTGATTCCAGATATGGGGCCAGTTGCTATAGGGATCTGATTGAAAAAGTCACTGGCGCAGATAACCACATCTTGTGATCCCAGATAACCACATCTTGTAGATAACCACATCTGGTGATTCCAGATATGGGGCCAGTTGCTATGGGGATCAGATTGGAAAAACCATCAGCCTAGATAATCACATCTTGTGAATGTAGATAACCACATATGGTGATTCTTGATATGGGGTAAGTTGTTATAGGGTACACCCTAGGATTTTAGGGTAGGGTACCCTAGGGTTTTAGAGTGGTACGTGTGAGTGGACTAGATGTGTTAGGATAATATTGAGTGGACTAGAAGTGTTAGGAAATAGTTATAGTGGACCCAATATCAATTCTCCCATTTATTTATAGGATATATATATACACATATTATTTTTTTATGTAGATGTAATTTTTATTTTTCAATTCATAACTTTCAGTGATTTTTTATTTTATCTCCCTTATTCCTCTCAAATCCCTTAAAAATCTCAAGAGTCTCTATAGGAACCTCTTAAGAAAAATAGAAAAATCCCTTAACCATATATGTTGGAATTTAGATGTTTAATAGAAAAATCAGACGGTATATTACTTTTTTATTTTAATATATAATCTATTTCCTTCATATATTCATTAATGGAATGAATATTAATGCGGGTTTGGTGCAGTTTGGATAAAATCCAAATCCATATGGTTTGGTTATGGTGCACTAAAATTCATACCCATTGGATATCGGTTTAGATTTGGGTATAGATAAATACTTTGGATTTGAGTATGGTAATCGCAAAACCCGGACCAAACCGATCCATTGCGATCCCTATCAATAGGTCTTCTTGTTCTTTTTCCTCTCTGTGTCACTCCGCGTATGTATCCGAAAGAAGATGCTTTGGTTGAAAAGAAATATATATATATATATATATATATATATATATATATATATATATATATATATATATATATATATATATATATATATATATATCCTTCAATTTTATGGTTTGAGAAGAAAGCGAGGAGAAAATAACAAAATAACATATTGATTACAACTAAAAAATTTCCAACACTTTCCTCACACTCTTTTCTTTTCAAGTACTGTAATATATACTAGTGCTATACTTGTTCTGCTTGTGGAGTTCTTCCAATAAAGAGAATTTTGTTCTCGAGAAGTTGTTACGAAAGTCAAGATTATAGACTATTGATGCTCTCTGAAGAAGTAACTTACAGAAATTTTAGTTTTTCGAAACTAAATAACCCTTGCAATGCTTCAATGGACAGGTCATTTTTTAATTTTTCATTGGACAAATTAGATGTCTTTTTTATTCAAAGCGGATCAATCAAATAAATCAGAAAACACCTACAATAAAATAAGGCATGATTGATTTTTTTTTTTTTAATAACTAGATGTCCGGGCTAGCATGTGTGCATCTCGACTAATTCTGAAGCCTTGAAGATAACGACCGAGCATGATTGATTGACAGGCACTAAGATAGATATCTATAAATGCCGACACAATGGTGTAATAGGCTATTTATCCCCCACGGTGTTTTAAGGCCCATCACTAAACCTTATGTGTGACTAAGGACCAGGGGCGGATCCAAAAAGAGGCAACGGGGTCAATTGATCTTGCTGGATTAAAATTTTCTATAGGCATGTACATATATTTTTGGATGTTTTGGTAATTTTGCTCCAAGACTCCATACTCGATTCACTAGAGCTTACCATAGGACATAAAATATGTACAACCTTTATAGATTCTTGACCTTACTGATAGATAATCCTGTGTCTACCCCTGCTAATAACTACGGATTTTCATTGAATATGCTATGGAATAAAGTTCGTGGGTAATTAAAGGGACAATTTTTGATAATGTTATTTCTACGTGGGAGATTATTGTTGCTTCGACGGAACGAGTAGGGGGAGTCACATTATTTTAATTTAGAGGCCTCAATGGTACCGTTGACTGTATATATCAACTCCATAGTTCTATCTTATTTCCTCTTCACTTGCTGAATGGGATGGGGCCTTATTGGACAATTTATTTAATCTTGACACCTACAAAAATAAACTTAAAGATCAAGGCAAAATAAAATTTCCGGTGAAAGGTGATAGTGGTTTTGATTCACAATATCAAAAGTTAGGGCAATATCAAATTTTTATACTTGGAATAATTTTACCCATTTTAAACTCACATCACCCTGATAATGACTCTAAAGGGTGAATTCACCCACCTAAAACATGGTTGAACCTCTAGTGCGGAAGGCCATCCAAGACTCAACCACACCCAATACAATTGATAGTATTGATTATTGATTCGAAGAACAAGTAACTAATTGAGAAGTAAACCTAATTAACCAAACCAAACGTGAGAGGAGAGAGAAAACAAACGAGAAAAGAGAGAGACACACAAATTTACCTGGTTCAGCCTTACTTTGAGATGTAAGCCTAGTCCACGGGCAGTCGATCAATGGCTTCACTAACAAAACGAATGCTCGAAAGAGCTACAAAGAAGAATTATGCAGAAAATCTTCTATCCAAACTCACCAAAAGCCAAAACAAAGACAACTCTCTCAAAACCCTAACCCAATGCCCTAATATTTGCTCTCACACCAATAAAAGAGGCATAATACATGTATTTATACTAAACAAAGGAGTGCCCAATAAGAAATAACCATATTGGGCTTTTAAGCCCCAAAAAACCCTAAAAAAAAACCTTCTATAATCTTGTTTCCCGTCTCCATGGTCCGAACCAAGCCTTCGCTGGTCCGGATAAGAGATGCTGAGACCTTTCTTGACAACACTGACTCGCTGGTCCGGACCACCATAATCCTCATCCAGACCATGGGACCTTGGCCCAGACCACCAAAACCTTGGTACAGACCAGACGTGCAGAAACTTCCAAAACTTCTCAAACTTGCTTAGTCCGGACTAGAGAAGCCTTGGTCCGGACCATATGTCGCACAGAAACAGTAAAATCAAGAGATAAACACGACACACAATATACGTGGTTCGGCCAAATCAGACCTAAATCTACTGGGAGGGAGGTTTCACTATAATCTGAAGAAAATCCATGTTCTTGTGTTACACACTCACACTAATGAAATCTTCACTAGTTCTTTTGTGTATCTCTCTCTCTTTGGGGAGCCACAACCGGCCCCCCTCTCACACTCTCTGCCTCTCTCTCTACATTGTGCTACCACACATAATACACAAGGCAACAAAGAGTATTTATAGAGTACACATAAAAAAAACCCTAGCCACTCCCTCCCATGAATCCCAACAATCACCCCCTCCACACCGAGTGCACAAAGTCGTCTGCAACACCCCCATATCGCCTATTCCAATCAGCTAACTCTGGCAAGCGCCTGTGTCACTAACCAGTCGAGCATCCGTACACCACCAAACAGAGTACACAAATCCCGAAAGAGTGTATCCTTGCAAAACCAGACTCCGCAGCCAATTAGAAAATCCAAGTACCGCATCCCATAAAAAAGAATGCATCCACTCGTCCGAGTATCGCACCCCCTCAACTAGGATGCTTCCACTTGCACACCTCAAACCCGAGATGTATGCGCTCACCAACAGAAGCGCCTGCAGCTTCATCGCCACACTCCGCCACTCTAGCATCCTGTCCTGTCAAGAGAATGCAGCTACCCTCTGCCAACACCAGAGGCTCACTCCTCCAAATGATCTCTCACGCCATCTGCGATAAGGCTAACTCCTTTGACACTGCATCCCCCACCGAGCACCTCCGCACCCCCAAAACCGGGATACACCTCTCGTGAATTCGGGATGTGAACAAATCCTGCTAGATCTCCGTGGCTCAAACTGATCTATTGCTCTGACAAGCGCCTGTGTCATTCCCAAACAAGCATCTCCACACCCTAATCGGGCACACCACTCGAATGAATGTATCCCTACAAGCTAGATCTTTCGCGGTTGATCACAATCCTGCACCCACTAACCGGAGTGTCCGCATCCGGGCATCCAAAACCCAAATGCTCATGCCCAATCACAGAACATAATCCGTGACTCTATCTCTCCACACCAACATGAGCTCATAACTGGAAAGATGATCCGCCACAAAAACACAGAAGAAAGAGAATGCCATGATGCATTATGTGATCTCCATCTCAATCCCTCTATCCGGAGCTCCCGTGAACATATCCTGAACAACCAGTTGCATCATCGTTGCTGGCCAGCATCCTGCACACTCCTGATTCAACTCCTAGTACCATCCGGTCATGACTCCTTGGTACAATTCCGCTTCTATCCTGTGTGCATCTGCAATTGTCGTCATCCCTACTTGCGTCACAAAACACCCATACTGCCTGACCATGCCTGACATCAGTTCCATTTGTCACTGCACTCCCACAAGCACGTATGATGGCCCATCATACAATCCAATGCAGCTTGAATCCTAACTGCAAATCCTAATAATAGGTCTTCAAATCTGATTGAACCAGACTGCCTCCGATCATCATTGACCAACTCTGACCTGTCACTCTAGTAAGCGCATGTGCCATTAACCAATCAAGTGTATCCGCACACACCAAACAGAGGTGCAACACTAGAAAGAATGTATCCTTGCTCACTAGCTTCTCCGAATGATCACCATCGCTCAAACGCCGCGAATTCGCAATCACCCGATTGCTCCGATCAACCTCCGATCTCTGCAAAGTCTGCCCTATACTCCTGATGTGTAGCTTTTTCAACTCTGCTCACCTCTTTGTCACCTATCTGCCACTCCTGCTACTATTTTGGTCTCTCACCACTCTCTATCAGCTTTCTCGGGCCTAATCCTGCCCCCTGGTCCATCCATGTTCCAATTCTCGGCCTATCTAGCACCCCCTGGACTCTCATCAGATGTCCCATGGTCTGCCTTCGACTCAACATCCTCCCATCTGATTGATCTGACCGTGTTGGTCCTCCCCAATCTTTCCGGATGCATCTAGGACTGTAAAATTCGGCCTGAATCACACAAAACCAAGCCCACCAATGGATCCGAAATCGTCCAATCAGCTAGGAACAAGCCTCCTCACAACCTAAAACACCTCCGAACACCAATTTCGAGTCAAAACAAGTAATAACAACTATTCTCAAGCCTCTTTACGAAAAACAAAGCGAGCGGTTGGATCCGGAACGTCAAACCGAGTTGGG
Organism: Vaccinium darrowii; assembly: GCA_020921065.1. NCBI lineage: Eukaryota > Viridiplantae > Streptophyta > Magnoliopsida > Ericales > Ericaceae > Vaccinium > Vaccinium darrowii. The sequence goes on along the minus strand of CM037153.1, from coordinate 21,224,666 downwards.
AACCGGTCCGAATTGGAAATGAACCTGTCAAAATGCCTCTAAACCGGTCAAAAAACGTAATCTGGTCTGCCTCCGAACCGTTACCCGGTCTGCCTTTCCACTAAACCACCGGTCTAAACTGGTTTGACCCCTTTGACCTGACCTTTGATCCCTTTGACCTGACCTCTGATCCCTTTGACCTGGTCCTTGACCTTTTTGACCTTGAACCCTAACCCTTCTGACCCATTTTCTGAACCTTTTGCTGACGTGGCACTGACCCACTGACATGTCACCTGACATCCTGATGTGACAACCGACGTGGCTGTTCCATGGCGCTGACTCAGTGCTGACTGGGTCACCATCAACCTTTGACCGTGCGTGACACACACGCGTGAGAGTAGATCTAACGCGCCTACGTTCAGGCGCCGCGTGAGGGTGTGTGCTTCACTTTCGGGCGACCGAGCTTACACCACCGTGATCGTCTCTCCAAGCCGAACACATCCCCGTGCTCAAATCTTACTTTCGATAACGTTTACGAGAACACCACCATGTCCGCCACTCGCCTCCGCCCGCCCATTTTCAAACTGTGATTTCGATCCACTCCGTTGACCAAAGCTGACTCCGAGCACTCTGTTGCACTCGTGTCTAAGAGTAGCACCTTTCCCTCTGATCAAAAACAAGTTTCGTCACCTGTTTTGTCCGACCAAAGCTTCAAATAGTGCTCCCATGGCCTCCGAGTGATTATCCGACTGCTCTGTGCTCTCCGATGCTTCAACCAAAGCTCTGATACCAGTTTGTTGTGCCCAAACAGGCACCTCTCGCACAGAAATAGTAAAATCAAGAGATAAACATGACACACAATATACGTGGTTCGGCCAAATCGAACCTACATCCACGGGGAGGGGGGTTTCACTATAATCCGGAGAAAATCCGTGTTCTTGTGTTACACACTCACACTCAATCTCACAATAATGAAATCCTCACTAGTTCTCTCGTGTATCTCTCTCTCCGGGGAGCCACAACCGGCCCCCTTTTCACACTCCCAGCCTCTCTCTCTACATTGTGCTACCACACATAATACACAAGGCAACAACGAGTATTTATAGAGTACACATAAAAAACCCTAGCCACTCCCTCCGGGCCTAAGCCCAAGCGGCCCACACGGGGTGGAATCCCAACACCATAGATGCTGCGAACGAAGAAATCGAGCCAAAAACCAACAAATCTTCACCTTGGCGAGATATTCAAAACCAAGCACCAAGTGAAGCCAAAGCCAAATTCAAATCGAACTGCCATGAATCAAACTCTTATCAAGCTCGAACCCAAAAGAGAGTCAAAAGAGGAAGAAACAAAACCCAATGGAAGCAACCAAATCCTCAACAAATCCAAAACCAAAACATTAAGCTGCAGATGAACCCAATAAAAAAAAAAAAACAAGCATCTGAACGAACCCAAACAAACTCTGAAGCTTCGAGCAATCTTCAGAACCAAAAGATAAGTTGTGACAACTTCAAACTCCAAGTCTCGATAGCCAAACCAAAAACAAAAACGATGAACCAAATGAACCAAACCAAACCAAGAGTCGGCCCAAGATGCAAACCAACCAAACCATCTTCAAGCCGTTCCAAACCGCGTCCTAAGATGCGTACACCCCGAAGGGTGGTTAAACAAATGCAAGGTGGATTGAGTCCGAATCTTCGAACTCAACCCCATAAACCAAAGTCTCCAAATCTGCAGTACCCAAAATCTAAAACCAATGTCTCAACTTCATGTTGAAACACCAGTTAGTCTTTGTAAAGACCCGTGTTTTTAAATAATTTTTAGAAAATAATATTGGGGAAGTGTGGGAAATGTTTTAAAATGCAATATGGGGTCAATGTGAAGTGAGTATATGCATTGGGGTGTCTTTAAAACACATTAGAAACTTGAGGGGCTTAAGTGCAAGTGTGTGGGTGTATATATATCATGTTAGGATCAGATTTTTTTGACAAAAATACAAATCCCTCTCTCCCCCAAAACTCACGGTTCTCTCGCCCTCTCCTTCTCCTCTAAAAAACCCTTCTTTTTCCACTACAAATCCACCTCCCACACCTCTCAAACTCAAGATTCAACCTCATATTCATCATCTACGCGTGATTTAGAGTCCGGGTACGTTTGGTTTTGCTTGGAGGAGGTGTATTTCGGTTGAGATTCAAGAACAAGAGTTGGGTTTTTCATCTTCTTCACATTTGGAGCTTAATCTTTGAGATAGGGGACAAATTTCTACTCTCTCTAATTGTATTTTGTTGATTTGTTGCGTATATCTTTGGATTGCCTATAAATTTCTAGTTAAGACTTGAAAATCTCCATAGAAATGGGTTTGGTTTGATTGAGTTTGGTTCTCACTTAATTGGGGGGTTAAACCTTTGAATTGGTGGATGATATATGCTTATTCTATGCTTGGTTGATGTTTGAAAACCCCAAATTGGCTTGGGTTGGAACCCCATTCATTTGTGCAAAAGTTGTCAAAATTTCATTTTCGGAGCCTTTAGTATCCATACCAATTTCGTGAAGTATGGATGCCAATCTGTCTGTTCGCGAGATGTGCATTTGTATCCATACCAATTTCGAGGGTATTCATACCTTTCTTAAAAACTGTTTGTAGCCTTTGGTATCCATACCAACTTCGTGAGGTATGGATACCAAACATTCTGTTTGCTGGTTGTGCATTGGTATCCATACCACTCTTGGGAGGTATCCATACCATTCTCAAAATTTTAGAAAATTCTCCTTTGGTTTCCGATTGACTTGAGTGGTTCCATACTTGACATATCCACATCGTACACTTTGTTAATGACCGAAATACCCCTTCCTAGCCTATCTTTGTATGATTGGTTATTTTTCTTTGATTTTTCAACTTACGTTTGATACATGTAGACTTTGTAGAAATTGGTGACGTACATTACATGAAAGGGAAATGAGCGATGTTTATTATTCGGACACATGTGAAATAGTTGGTGTTTTGAGCATAATGTAAGTTGATGCATTAGGACCACCACTCGGTGAGTCGCTAGGAAGGGTTCCACGAGGCCCATAAGACTCGGACAAGGGTTCCACGAGGCCCATAAGACTCGGACATGGGTTCCACGAGGCCCAAAAGACTCGGAAGGGGATTTCAACATCCTCAAGCTTAACCATGATGGGTTAATGAGATTTATAGTGTTGATGGTGGAAATAGTTAATCGTGGATACATAACAAGTCTGTGGTGATATACGGGTTGACAAATGATCTAGTTGGACACTTGGATATTTTTGGACATTAATGTATTTCATTGGACACATGGGTACTTTATGATCATTTATCACTTGTTTAGTCATCCATGCTATATCTTGCTTAAATTATTTTTGGTATCCAACGTCATGTGCGCATATCATACTTTATACACTTAGCGTTTGTAGAATGGTTTTCTACTGGGCTAGTGTAGCTCAACCTATCAATTTTCAGGTACCCATCACAGAGCACGACACGGATGCTTGGAGTGTGAATGCATGGTTTGAAGCATACATGAGTCATGGAGTTATTTTTATCATTTTGATACTCAATGTATTTTGGAAGACGACTCTATAAACTTCAATTTTTCTTAAATCTTTTGTCAATATCAAGATATGTAATAAATAAACCCTTTTTGGTACTTATGTACTTGGGTATGGGTATCCGTTGGCTAGAGACACATGGAACTTGATTTGTAACTGGATATTTGATTTTGACTTTTTAACGGATATATGTATGACTTTGATCAATCCTACATGGATTTTACATGAATTTTGATTATTAAAAATGGGGATGTGACAGTCTTCAAACGATCTATCTCCACCAACAGCAAATACCCATAATCAAAATCCAAAGGATAGATCCAATAGCAACAAGAACAAGAGACCAACAAACCAAATTGATACGTACCTCCAAGAGAAACAACCAAATCAAAAGCAGACCCCCAAACAAAGTCAAGCTTCCCAAAGAAGTGGTCGACTGCCATGCCGAACTTGACTCCAAGTTGCCTCCCCAAAACGCAATGCTCAACAAAACCAATCCCCAATTGCTTCCCCAAATCTTCTTCAAAGCATTCGTGCATCAAAGCGGTAGTATCCAAAACAAATTCTCCAATAATAGTAGTGCCTGTGGCTGCTCCACCTAAAACTGTACTCTCCTCAAGAAAAGACAATTTCTTGCGCCTCACGCCCTCCATCACAACCAAATTGCCCATACAAACCTTTAGAGTCACATTCTTCAAAGTGATCACCAAACCATAGGACTCTAAAGTACCCAAAGAGATGAGATTAAATTTCACATCCAGAACATACCGAACGTTTTCCAAAGACCAAACTAGTCTATCATGCATAACCAATCTAATTGTGCCTATCCTCAAAGTTCTTGCAAGTATGGCCATTACCTATAAGAACATCACCACCCTCAAACAACTTCAAATCAAAAAACCAATCCTTATAGAGACACATATGATGGCTACAACCAGAATCTATAAACCATTATGACTCCATCGAGTGGCTAACAGGCATGTGACTCACCAAAGAAATACCCAACTCATCATCCCTATCAGAAGTATAATTGGAATTGGTGTCCCTATTTTCCAAAATTGGACAATCCCTCTTCCAATGACCCTTGTTGTGACAGTAGGCACACTCATCATTTGCGACACCCATTGGTTTCGTAAAAGCAAGAGCTTTACCCGATTGGGGTCGAGTCTTTTTCCCCACAACCAAAGCTTGATCAGATGTGTCCTGATGAGTCTGTTTATCTCTCAAACGATAATCAATATTAGTCAAAGCATTACACACATCCTCATATCGAATTTCTTCCTTACCATATAACAAAGTAGTGGACAAGTGATCATACGTAGAAGGAAAGAATTCAACACAAGCAAAGCATTATCCCCATCAAGAATAAAGGCATCCAAATTCCGAAGATCAGCAAGTATTTTACTAAAATCATTCAAGTGCTCGCTTAAAGAACTACATGCACGATATTGGAAATGGAAAAGCTTCTTCTTTAGGTAGAGCCGATTCTCCACGCTCTTGGTCATGAACTTATCCTCGAGTTTTTTCCAAAGATCCTTCGCTTTTGTCTCCCGCATAACAAAGTACTTCTGATCTTTTGCAAGACACAACCTGATAAAACCGCATGTCTGGCGTTGATCCGATCCCATTCCTGTTCATCACAATTTTCAGGCTTGTCTCCCAAGGCAAAATCCAACTCATGCTAGATCAAGACATCCATAACTTCGCACTGCCACATGCCAAAATTATTGTTGTCATCAAACTTCTCAACATCAAACTTGGCACCAGAAATAATTGGCCGCGAAGCCCCCGGCCGAAAACTTGAAGCAAATTTGGAGGACAAATCACCATTCTTCAGATCTTTACTGTCCTTCAAACCTTTACCGGAATCTTTAAACATCTTCAAAAATATTCAATAACCACCAAACTGAAAAAATCCAAAGAACCAAGCGGAATCTAGCGGAACAAAACAAAGCCTAGGTCGAAACTTATGCTCTAATACCAGTTTGTTGTGCGGAAGGTGCTTGTAACCTTGGATTTTAATTCAATTGTTGTTTCCCCAAGCATAGGGTTTAGATATTGCATAGCATCAAAGCCGGTAAGACCGGATTTAATCCATAAAGACTGAATGCGCCACGCGTGATGGTTGATTCGCGAACGATGGCTTTAGCCTTAAAGCAGCAAACTTGTGATTTGAAGTTTGTTTGGTGGAGTTATCTCGACTTCAAGAACGACTCGGAGATTTAAAGACGACTGATGTAAACTAAGGCGAAGTCTAGGGGTATTTAACTACCATGACTCAGGTTAATCCATCCCCTCTTGATAACCGACTCGGGGCATTATTAAATGCCCTCGAACGGAAAATTTAGAGTTTTAAAGCCTTTACTAGAAAAATGTGTTTGCCAAAGATTAGGGGTTTTCGGGTCGTTTTCCAAACGGATGGGTTGACATCGCCCAAAGCATCCCATGTGCCAAGTGGTGAAACCCTTGGCTACGTGCATGGGATCAAAGGGGTTAACAAACCCAACCTTTGATACATAAAATCGAAACCCCAAATTTCCGGTAAACAAGCAATGGATGCTTTATGAACGAGATGGATGGATTAATTCCAAGTCATGGCGTGCTAATCACCCCATGACTAAGCCTACTAAAACTACTCACCCATAACACTAGTTAATAACTCTAGAAATTTGAAAAAAACTAAATACATGATTAATAAACTTGAAAATTGATTTTGAAGGTGTATCCTAAGCCTGCCTACAACATTAAACCTTGAGAAATTAACAAACAAGAACTAAGAACAATTGTTTTCAAGGGAATAAGCTAGAAAACACGAGAACTAAATGTTAAATGGAATTGAAAATAAACTACATATATTGAAAGATCTACTCGAGAGCAACAAGTTTAATTCACGAGAAAACTACGGGAGATAAACACTTACATGAGAAAAACTAGAGAGAGAAAGCTTGGAGCTTCTCCCATGGATGAGAGAAGTGAGAGCAAATAACTAGCTACAAAATAAAAGTTAAAGTGTGTGAGAAGAGAGAGAGGAGATTAGTTTATAGTCATTTACTTTCTCTCTCTAATAAAGTTACAAAAGCTCTCACAAATTAGAAGAACATTCCGTAAAAGGAAAGTGCAAAAAAGCTTCAAAAATGCTCGCCGGATTGATTTGGATCGATCCATGCTTCCTCTGGATCAATCCAGATGTGACTGGTGGACTTTGTACGTGAAGTGGATCGATCCACTATAAGTCTGGATCGATCCAAAAGGTTCTGCTGAGTTTTTTGTTGTGTTGTGGATTGATCCACAATAGCCTTGGATTGATCCAGAAAGGCCTGTCCTGATTTTTTCATAAGTGGATCGATCCAAAGGTGTCTGATGGTGATTTTGAACACAGCGGATCAATCCACTTCTAGTTTGGATCAATCCAACTTCTCCTTAGCTTGAATTTCACTTCTTCATTGTGTGACCCCCGTGGGAGATGATCCTTGGTCTCGAGAGTGCCTGTTCACTCCCGGACCCCACCGGGAGTCGTGGTGAGCGTGATGCATGGCTTTCAACCCAACGGCGTGACTTGTGGCTTTTTGCATTCCCGGGCCTTAGCTGAATCGTCGTTTCGTGGCTCATGAGGCCCGATGTTGGCGTGCCATTAGGACACATGGCCCTCGGTAACTTGGGACGGTTCCCAATGCGCTCCAAAATGCGCTTATTCGCGTGTTTAACCTGTAACTATAAAAAACAACATTACGTGCATATCAAACATATAAGGCTCGAAAATCGTGTGTGTGTGTGTGTGTGAGTAAAATGAGTTAGATAAGCCCCGGATATCTACAATATTGAGGACTTATCAGAAGGTCACCCAAGACTCAACCACACCCAATACAATTGATAGTATTGATTATTGATTCGAAGAACAAATAACTAATTGAGAAGTAAACTCAATTAACCAAACCAAACGTGAGAGAAGGAGAGAGAAAATGAACGAGAAAAGAGAGAGAAAGACACACAGATTTACGTGGTTCAGCCTTACGTTGGGATGTAAGCCTAGTCCACGGTCAGTCGATCAATGGCTTCACTAACAAAACAAATGTTCAAAAGAGCTACAAAGAAGAATTCTGCAGAAAATCTTCTATCCAAACTCACCAAAAGCCAAAACAAAGGCAACTCTCTCAAAACCCTAACCCAATGTCCTAATATTTTCTTTCACACCAATAAAAGAGGCATAATACATGTATTTATACTAAACAAAGGAGTGGCCAATAAGAAATAACCATATTGGGCTTTTAAGCCCCCCAAAACCCTAAAAAAAAACATCTATAATCTTGTTTCCCGTCACCATGGTCCGGACCAAGCCTCCGCTGGTCCGGATGAGAGATGCTGAGACCTTTCTTGACAACACTGACTCGCTGGTCCGGACCACCATAATCCTCGTCCAGACCATGGGACCTTGGTCCGAACCACCAAAGCCTTGGTCCGGACCATAGATGCTGCGACCGAGGAAATCGAGCCAAAAACCAACAAAACCTTACCTCCTTTCTTACAAAATTACTTCGCGTACGCAGGCGTACGTATGCAATTTGCACAGACGGTGCATCTTAATTGTCCATGTATGAATTCAATGGTCCGGATTTTAAGTAAACTATTAAAACTATTCGCCTGAATAGTTTATTTAAAATCCAAACCATTAATTTCCAAGATGGACGGTTGAGATGGATTGCGTGCATTTGGCGTACGCATCTTGTCCGTACCCATAGCAGCGTTCCCTTTCTTATTGGTTGATACTCCCAATATAAGTTACATTATTTTACCTAAAAAGTAGTTAATTCTTAATTCGAAATAAAATAAGTAAAACAAGGATGTACTTGATGAAAAAAAGTAGAAGGAGAATCATAATTCACTGTGAACGGAGATCATTGGAGAAAAAAATCAAGCGTGAAGGAGAATCGTTGGGGAAGATTCGGAAGAACATAAATGATCAGTTCCAGTTTTTCAAGAGAACTACTACTGCAGGTTCTTTCTTAAACGTAATTTGTTGTCTTAAATCATATCATAGTTATATAGTTTGTCATATTTTTGCTAATCGATTCAACGTTTCGTGCTTAATTTTTACTATGCCCTGTTTTTCAAGAATTTGATGGAAACACTATTGACAGTAATGAAGTGTCTCTTGATTTAAGTCAATTAAGAAAAAAAAATATATACATGGGATGACGAAGACGAAGATATGGGGGAAATAGTGAGACGACACAGGTTGATTGAGGCCCTTCATTAAAACTCAGTTCATTTACAGCTAAGTCGAGCTTAAACTTAAATATTTAACTCGTTTAGCAAACGAGTCGAGCCCGAATTAGACACAACTCAAGTCAGTTCGGCTCGTTTGCACTCCCGTTGAGGGGAAAATATTAGGGATGATGTTTTGAGCTAAAACTTTGGCTTTTGGGGTAGGAGAATTCAATATTAATTGTAATTACGTGCAACCCTTTTCTTCTTCAACAATTTTTTTTTTGGGTAGGAGAATCACGAGGGCCCACATTGTGTACTTTTAATCCAAAAAGTCATTCTGACAGATGACCGCGAGATTCCTTCTTCCCCATAAGTAGGGAAGGAGAAACGAGAAAGTCTTCTTACATTACACACACTTTTGGCCTCTCTTGATCATGGCATCATCTTTCTCACTCAGAAACTTCTCCACATGCAGCTACCTGATTCAATACTTTCTTCTGATCCTAACTTTCTCAGTTTCTACCAAACACACCCTCGGATTCTGCTACACATCCATCTTCAGCTTCGGCGACTCGCTCGCCGATACCGGAAACTTACTTCACATCGCAGAGTCATCTACACAGCCTCCCCAATTCGCCTTACCCCCTTATGGGGAAACCTATTTTCATCGCCCCACCGGGCGATGCTCCGATGGCCGCCTCATCATCGACTTCATCGGTACCAACACATATATAATCGTATTACTGTAATGGGTATTTGTTGTAGTATTATTTTGTTGATGGCCTGATTTTTTTGCAGCCCAGGATCTTGGCATGCCATTGGTGCCCCCATATTTCAGGGGTCAAAATGAAAGTGTAGTGAATTTTCAAGAGGGTGTGAATTTTGCGGTTGGGGGGTCTACTGCGCTGGATAAATCGTTTTTTGAGGAAAGAGGAATACACAATCCCTTCACAAACAGCTCTTTCAGTTTGAGAGATCAATTGGGTTGGTTTAAGGAAATGTTGTCTTCTCTGTGCCACTCTTCTTCTGGTAAGTTTTTCATTCTAATTAATGCAGCTTTTTGTTGAGATCAATAGTGCATGAAAATTATTTTCGAAAAAATTTTAGTGAGGTAAAAAGAAAAAAATATTTTCGCACATGTGTTCATTTGATTTTAAAAGAAAAAATTATGGGAAAGTTAAGGACCAATAGCTTAATTATGTAGGAAACTACTGTAGTAAAAATACAAGAGATTTCTGCAAATTCATATGTATTTTGAAGGATGAGTTTTAAGGAAAAACTAATCTTGATCGGAACATTTTTATGAAAAGAATGTATCTGAAACACTAGATCAAACATATTGGAACCAATTATTCCCAATTTATATGTGTGCCGATCAGGCATTTAATAATATCCAATTGAGCTGATTTTTTGTATACTTTTTCTACCTGATAAGTGACAAGCTCTACGAAGTGAACCTTTCCAATTATCGAAACAAGATCGGAGTGAACCGGAATTGCCCGGAACAGCAAGCCCCCTGCTTATAACGCCTGATGACTCAATTTATTGAGTCAGTGATATCTATAGCCAAACTTAGCGAGTTATTCTTGTGAGTGCTCTGGGATATGGACAGACAGGTCGAATCTAGTAGGTGGTTTCACCAGTTCAAGCAAAGTTGGTGATTTGTTTGTTTGTTTTTATTTTTTTATTTTTATCCTTACATATTCGGGAATTACATAAAAAAAAATACTCCTTCCGTCTCAAAATGATAATCTCTCATTCATAAAATGATAAATTAAAAATAATACAATTTTTCAAAGAAAAATCCAAATGTTTTTAACAATGAGTTCTTTTAATTCATGAAAAAAGTTTAATGTCTCATTTTCCTACTTTCTCCTTGCTACACTTCCATGAAAACCTCGTGATCTCCAAGATAACCAATTTTTGGTTATTCATCTCCAAGATAACGAAGTTGGCGGTTTGTTTGTTTGTTTTTTTTATTTTTTATTTTTATCCTTACATATTCAGGAATTACATAAAAAAATCAAAAATGATACATACACACAAAAAATACCCACAATTTACCCACACACTTGTGTGAGTGTGTGGGTAAATTGTGGGTATTTTTTGTGTGTGTATGTATCATTGCTGTACAAAAATACTCCTTCCGTCTCAAAATGATAATCTATCGTTCAGAAAATGATAAGTTAAAAATAATACAATTTTTCAAAGAAAAATCCAAATGTTTTTTACAATAAGTTCTTTTAATTCATGAAAGAAGTTTAATGTCTCATTTTGCTATTTTCTCCTTGCTGCGCTCACATGAAAACCTCATGATCTCCAAGATAACCAATTTTTGGTTATTCATACGTCATCAATATTCCTATTTTCCAAAAAGCTTAAAACGATCAAACGGTTACACCCGCACATCCGCGAAGGCCCCTATAGAAGTTGATACGGTGGCGTGTGGGCCCAGTTGTTATGCGGGTCAAAATTAGCTCAGTTGAGTCAAGTTTTGAGGTGATCCAACGGCCAAGATTCATTTTGCTTAGTGGGTTTTTTTATTTAGCAAAAGATCATCTCAGTTATATTAAAACGAAAACAAAAGGAGACTATCGATTCAAAAATGGGGGGGAAAAAACAAAACTGTTCAACATTGATGAGGGATATAATCTAGAGAGTTCCCTATAAATTTGAAAATTTTTCCCTCCTATAGGTGGTAATTGTTCATGTGGAAAGATGGTTTAGTGGTCTTGGGATAAGATCATGTGATGACCCACCAGATAAATCTTGGTATTATTGAGGAATGGAATCCTGCCCAAATATAGGCAAAACCCTTTTATTTCTGTCGAGGCAAGCCCAAGGGTGATAAATAAAACATATTTTAAGTGGTTAAGGCTCCGTGTGTTTGAACGTAATTAAGGGTGGAGTGATCGGGTAAAGGAAGGGGTGGGTGAAAATGACGTACAGAAGAATCCTTATGGTCATTTGCACTCATTTTTGGAAGAGCTTTTACTAGTAAATTGTTTTACGCCCAATTTATACAACTAAACACAGGAAAATCAGTAAAATGTTTTACAGTAAAATATTTTACGACGAAACAAACGGAGCCTAAGTGATGTTACTCCCCAGAATGCTGGGTGTAGGGTCGTTTATTTTATCTTACTTCCCTGAAATTACCAATTTGTTACTCCATATGAAGTTAACCGTACGGGATCTGAAATTTCAGATTGCAAGCAACTGTTGAGCAGTTCATTGATTCTGATGGGGGAAATTGGAGGGAATGATTACAACGGTGCATTTGCGTCACGAAGAAGCCTACAAGAGATTCGATCATTTGTACCTATAGTTATTGATGCCATTTCCTCGGCCATCACCGTAAGTTCCTCACCCAAATATAACCAAAAAACCCATTAGGTGTATCACTCACTCGGAACCGGGGAGGTGCTGCGCAACCTCGTGCTGAACAGCGTGCTGTGCGGCAGATTCCGGCGCTGCGCCAGCATCGTTCCGACGATCGGAGACGTCCACCGTGTAGAGCTCATCGAGTACTTCAAGTGCACCAAAAATCAACTTGATTGGATATCGTTAAGTACCTCATCGGAACACGTATAAGTTGAAAAAAATTGGAACACGTATGTCTTGAAACACTGGATGAAAACCATTGAACCCGTTTTTTTCAAGTTATTTGTGTTCCGATGAGGCACTTAACGATATTCGATTGAGTTAATTTTTGGTGCACTTGCAGTACCTCGACGAGCTCTACGCGGTGGATGTCTCAGATCGTCGGGATGATGCCAGTGCGATGCCGAAATCCACCGCACAGCGCGGTGCGCAGCACAGGGCTGCGCAGCACCCCTGTGTCCAGCAAATTTTTTTAAGGCGTACGCCAGAACAAAAGCCCTTCGAGCATTTACAACAGTCTCTTCCAAGGATCCAGGAGGGTGTGTAGTGAGGGAAGTCACTACACGAGTGTAGTGAGCTCCTTTGGCCGTCCGATCGGTGATCAATGGTCTTGATAAATTGGGATTAAATTATATGAAAAATAGTTTTTTAAAAATGTAAGATGATCCGGACCGTTGGTGGCCAATCAGGCAGGATAGCTCACTACATGCGTGTAACATAACATGTATATTTAGCTTATGATCCCCATCAAATCAAGGCACTCAAGTCAAGCATAGGATAGAAGACATCTAAATCTAGAGAGTTTGAGTTTGGTGTTCAACTTGAACAACCATAGCTACAGGTTAATACGATTTACTTCTGCTGAGATACATTTTTCAACTAATTTTTACGAATGGGGGATGCAGGAGTTGATTGAGCTTGGTGCGATGACACTCATGGTTCCCGGGAATCTGCCTATTGGATGCATACCATATCTTTTAACCGATTATATGAGCTCAATTAAGGAAGACTACGATCGTGAAACAGGCTGCCTTATCTGGTTGAATGAGTTTGCGGTCTACCACAATGAAATGCTTCGGATAGAACTAAATCGGATACAAGAGCTTCATCCTCATACCACCATCATCTACGCGGACTATTATAATGCAGCAATGCGTTTCTATCGTTCTCCTTTCGAATATGGTACTTCCATCCTTCAAATCTTATACACATCATATTCGTTTTTTCCTATTGTTCTATCTTAATAGGTTTGTGTACAATAATCTACATGCCATGCACAAAGTAAGGTAATGATTTTGAAGCATTAGAACTTTACAATAACAATTAAGAACGTTCTGTTTTCTATTGTTGCTTTGTAGAAGGTTAAAACTTCAAACAAAAAACCGTAAAATTAAGGGTTGGTTCAATAGGCAAGTATTTGAAGTTTCTCGCTCAATGTTTGGGCTTGGAGTGAATATGGCTAATGATTTTGGTGTATTTTTCCAATTCCCACATGTTTTACCAATCTTGACAGTAAGATTACGTGAAATGTGAATGGAATTGACTTCACACTCCTTCGATCCAAATATTGCTCTCTCTTTCTTAGTATCTATTCATGTAAAATTATAAAATTATTGTTTTCACGCGAGGAAATTGAAGAATGAACGATCATTTTGTTATTTCACAAAGACACAAAAGAAAAAAGAGTTTAATTATTCGAGTAAAAGTGGAGCTATAATTAAATTGATATCGGCATTTTTACTATCATAGATGCTTTGTAACATTATTTCACGATCGACCTTTTGACTGCAGGATTTAATGGAAGTAGAGTTCTCAAGGCATGCTGTGGAGCGAAGGAAGGTCCGTACGATGTCAACCTAACTGTGTTATGCGGGTATCCACCATCAACACCTTGTGATGATCCTTCTTCATATGTTAGTTGGGATGGGACACACTTAACAGAGGCAGCATACAGGTGGATTTCCAAAAGCTTATTGGAAGGACCTTACACTATTCCTCCCATCAATCTCTCCTGCATTTCCTTTCCTGCAACTACTGAATCTAAAGTAGATTAGATAATCATAAGATCTTGTACTTGGCCGGCTGTACTTAATCTGAAGAAGCAAATCTCATGTTTGCATTTATCGTTATACACGAGAAATGGTAGTTGTTTTAACTCTCGGGATCAGCGCTGTGATAGTCACCTGACAATTTTTATACGTTATGAATTTCTATGTTGGGGCCAGCCCCAGCGACTGCAACTAGCTAGCACGGCATCCTCAGCATACAGAGCATGTATAAATGTTCTTGTATGATCTCCAATTAATCCTCATTGTAGTGGTGCCACTGCCTCTTATGTTGATGTGTTGATCACCACTTGTGTCAAGCGCTCCAAACGAGTCGAATTGAGCCAAGCTTTAGAATGTTCAGATTTGTTCATTAAGTTCTAAAACAAACCCAAGCCGAGCTCGAGTTCAATGAAAATTTGACGAGCCGAGCTCGAACCAAACTTGCTTAGGTTTGAGTCGAACTCGAACTTGTTCACGAGCCTTAATTAGTCAAAAGTATTAAATAGTTATATTCTCATACAGATATGGAACTTCAAATAAAAATTTCATCCTACATGAATAAGTTTATATATATATAGAATTATAAAACCGTATTAAAATTTAAGTTTATAACACTTTTTAAAAGTTTACACATGTTCAAGTTATAAAATTTTCATTATGCACATGCATATAAATGTTTATACATACTTCAGGTTACTCTATGTTTGCGAGCCTAACCAAGCCGAATACGGTTAGGTTTAGATTTGACTAATTTACTAATTAAACAATCCTAAAATTGAGGCTCAAGTTCGGTTCGTTTAGTATTCGCGAGTCAAACTCGAACGAGTTTTTACCGAGTCGAGCCTTGAACAGTTCACGGATGGCTCGGTTCATTTGTGGCCCTACTTTTCGAGTCTCGAACAATTCACGGAAGGCTCAGTTCATTTTTTTTATGTGTTTTTGCCGTGGACGAAACTTCTGCCAGCTAGCAATGGTATGGTATTCGGTTTCCATGGCCTCACGTTAGGTTCAAGGATTCAACATGATTCGTTGAACATGTAGTCGTTGGGAAAATAATTCATTAAAAAAATGATTCTTTGAACATGTAAACTTGCTTATTTGCTTACTGTCTATAAATTTAACTTACTCCTATTTTGCATCTTGATTCAGCTACACAAAATAAGTAAATACCCATAAATAAGAAACGATAACTACATAGGTCATTTTTTGATTGGTAATGGAAAATTATTCGTCTTAGAAAAAATGGACGGTAAATTGTTTTTTTTTTTATGCTTTGGCCATTTTTTTCTCGTTTTTACCCTTGATTTTGCATTGTTGTTTTGCTTATGATCAAGGGTACCAGTTTCGTATTTCCATTTGTTTTTGTTTTTTCACGTAGGGCTACCCGGAATTTGTTTGATCAGCACTCTTTTGCCCTTTAATTTGATTTGTTTGTCTTTCTACCCTTCACAGTTAGGGGAGAGGGTGAAGGATTTTAACTTAATGGTGTCAAAAGTATGTACAAAACAATCTATATTGTATACAAAACACTACATAAAATAAAACAAATGTATATATTTTAGCTGAAAACTTGTCGTACTTAGTTTATTTTATTATGTTGAGATATATGATCTATTTACCTACAAATTCGAGTGGATTTTCATTCACTCTAGCTTTGTATGATTAATTCAGTGCAAATAATAAGAAGAAATATAAAATTATAGGCAAATTTTTAGTTAGGTTTTCTTCTTAGCTGATTTTCAATCTCATGATCTATATTTCATGTTTCATGGGGCATAATAGCCAAGGAGAAATCATTTTTCTTCCCTCAGATGAAAGGCGAAAAGCAACTCAACC
Source organism: Vaccinium darrowii (assembly GCA_020921065.1). Classification (NCBI taxonomy): domain Eukaryota; kingdom Viridiplantae; phylum Streptophyta; class Magnoliopsida; order Ericales; family Ericaceae; genus Vaccinium; species Vaccinium darrowii. The sequence continues at coordinate 21,208,641 of CM037153.1, read as the reverse complement.
ACTAACCAACTTCAAAGAATCCAGCCTTTTTTTTTGTGTGTGTGCATATATTCAACTGAACAAACATCCAACATGGATTACCAACAAAAACATCTAACGAAAAACAAATGGTGCAATTTGCAATAAAGGTAGAAGAAGATGAAGGAGATGAACGAATATAAATTACAGTAGATCACAATCTAACACGGAATTTGTTCTGTGAACCACTTCATGACGAGAAAAGGAGCCTTGATTAACCCCAGCGCTAGCTCCACTATCACCGTCACGCACAAGCAACATGGGCATATGCATGTCAATGCTAACCTGCAGGTAAATTTACAATTCATAGTCCCGTCTATCTCTCTGTTCTAAATACCAACTAGCAATTGGCCCTACGCGATGCCCGTTCATAATTTTTAAATTCACGATCTAATTAGCGAAGGAGAAATTATGGGATCATGCTCCTTTCAGTTGGCATAAAGAGGGAATTCATTGATGATAAGTGAGAAACTGATATTATTTGTGCGTTTGTTTTAAATTAACATGATGAATTACTGTGTTACTGCTAACAATTTCTAATATCTAGAGATAAGATAATCATAAATGGTATTTTTAGACATTTAACAAAAAATGACAGCTTCATTCATCAAAATGAGAACTTCAAGAAGTTCCCGTCATAATATTATCGACATCAGATACCATATAAAATAAAATAAAAAAGAGCGTATTTTATGCATTCTTTTGTTGGGAAAAAAGCAATATGATTAATAAATGTTACCACAAAAATATAGGCCAATAAGAAACAATAATTTCTGATATCTCAATATGGGATGTTCAACATTCCCATAGGTATCATAACAAAACAATGTGTAATTAAAAGGATCAGATCCTCTTCGATCCCTTTTCTTGTTGGATGAAAAAGTGGGTTCTTGCTGTGCCCACCTCAATGATGGACTCTGCTAGAAATCATTGTGAATTTTGATCTTTTTTTTTTTTTTTTGAATAATAAAATCAGGTTAGCACTGGATGGAAACACATTTATGCCAATGCAAATGTAATTCAATCAACCAATATGATATTTGACAAAATTGATGGTTCTCAACGAGATTTAAAAAACACGACCATCAAGATGGACATGGCAAGGATCCACGATTACATCCAACAGGATCGTCCAAATGGCCAGACTGAAGGGATCCTCCTGCATTCGAAAACCTCACAAGAACCCCATCTCGGGTTCAGTTTCATACAGAGAGAGAGAGAGGGAGGGAACGAGAGAGACGAACCCGATGATCCAGATGATGACACCGACGAGGGAGAGGAGAAGCGATAGGAAGGCGAAGGGAAGACCCAAGAGAAAGCCCAAGGGCCTGCATTCACAATCCTCACAGCAACAGCAACACATAGCTCCTGTGTTATCTGTCTTCTTTCTACTTCCCCTTGTGCGTTGTCTTCTTCTAGGATTTAGAGGCTGTTCTATGTTAGAATCATATAAATTATGTTATTTTCAACACAGAACACAAATAACGCACCAATAAAATAAGAAAAAACAACTTCTCTCCCTTCAGTTTACTCTTAAAACAAGTCTCGTGGCAGCTATGGTTGTTCCACCAACCAATGCCACCCTCCTCATAATAATACAAATGTCATGTCTAACTAACCTTCCTTTTATTAATTTCTTAATATTATTTTGAGTAGTTTTCACAAGCAGGTAAACCTATTTGTAGGGGGCCGAAGCGGAGATGTCCCATTGGGCCTAATTAGAGGTGGCAAATGCGTGTGTTGAGTTGGGTTTGAGCAAGTTGATATAGGTTATGGGTTGAAAATTGGCCAATAGTACGTGGGTTGAATATGGGTCTAGTAAAACCCGATTCCCAAATTCCTCGCCACGACCCAGCCATCATGTTTCCAAATTACCGAAGCTAATTTAGCATTCCTTTCTCTCCGTGAATCAGTTTGTAATTTGCAAATTTCATCTTCAACTTCAATTTCACTTTTTTTGTCATATAAACTCCGTTCAATCAAGACTGCAATGAGGAGACGGATATGATATCGAATCAAGTAGTGCTGATGAAGATATGAATGGATGCTGCAACAGTTGATCACAACTCCACTGCTTGACTTGGTTTCTCCTTAAACTCTTGTCGACGAAGTCTTTACTGAGTTCCGACAACTGAGTCGATTTCCCCCCTCGCATCTGAAAAACATATCGACTTTAATAGGTTTCGGCGGGTTCATTGTTGTTGCAATTGATAATTGATATAACCAAACGGGCCAAGTAGATAATTGTTTAAAGTTGGCTTGAAAATTATAATGAGTTTTGAAAATAGGCCACTTAGCCGATCTGAAATCAATTATAATTGGATTGAATAAACCAATCTCGAGTATCTGTTATTGGGATTAGATTAGGATAATTGTTTCTGTTTTACTTACATTAGTGTTTCCGAGATCACGATTTTTAGTTACATATTGTCATTAGATCAGGAGATCGAATTTGGTTCTTCACCAGTGTGAACGGGTTTTCCTCCCTCTCTAAAATCTATGTTCTTTCTTTACAGGTTCTTGAGTTGGCTGTAATGCAATTATAATTCATTTGAGATCGAAAATTAATAATTGGGGTGGGATCAACAATAATAGTAGGATGAGAGAGAGAGAGAGAGAGAGAACATGGAGGAAGATGGAAGATTGGGAGGAATTAATTTCCAAAGGGAAAAGTGAATGTACTCCTATTTACTCATCCAAGGACCAACCCATTTTGAACCCATGTAAATCCATGTGTGATGTGTATATGGGTTAAAGTGGGTTGACTTATTTATGACCTATATTACAATATGGGCAAGTTGGATTGGATTATAAGTGAACAAGTTAGGTTGGGTTCATGGGTTAGGTTAAACATTGCCACCTCTAGGCCTAATGCCCTAATAGCCACAATTAGTTGAGCACTAGGCTAGACTGCGCTACTGGGCCGAACCCGCTCATTTTGGGTCAGAGGCGGGTACGTCCTCGTCAAGACTAAACATTACTCTTGAATCAATCCAGGTTCGATCGGGTCGGTCAGCACCCAACCCAAATCCAAACAGGTTGACCCGTGTAATTCTTGGGAATTCAATTCAGGTATGTGCACATAACCGTTGCGCTCAATAAATCACATATGACGTCATCTGAAGCAGTTATTGCGTGTGTCGTGCACGAGCATACTTGGAGGGAAACTGACTCTATCTAAAGTATACTTGGAGGACATCATGTTATATTAGAGAGCAAAATATTCAACAGAGATCAACAAATGCATGCCCAAAAAAAAGAGACCGTCACACACAAAGCATTACATTAGCAGCACAAACAACCTACGAAACCTGGTAAAGAGCAGTAGGAAGATTATTCAGCATTGACCACCCCTATTATGATCATTCAGCAATTGATTAGTTGATCATCCAATTATGATTGTACTATGCCAATACGATAAAGTGCCTTGGGCAAGACCTAAAAAAAAACTAGTCAGGCTGGTTCCTTGGCCGTGTTAGAGAAAATTATCCATTATTTTGTCCAATCTTTAGTACCTGTTTTTTTTTTTTAATCCGAAATCTTTAGTACTCTGATAACCAGTACTTCGTCAAATCTTGAGTCCCCTAAGACCTAAATTGATTTGGACAAATAGAAATCATGTAAATACAAGGCAATAGAGCTGGTTCAGCATTCATCAAACACGCTGGGGTGCACAAGCCAAACAATGAGGTTTTAATGTGGCTTTTTCAAAATATGGTGTAGACACCCCAATTTTAATGACTTGTACACCCCCAGTGATGAGAAGAACGCGCGAAATATACCTTGGAACAGATACCTGAGTTAGGTGGATCAAAAGAGCCAAAAAACCCCAGAACCACCTGAACCGTACGGCCCAAAACCCTGAACCGTACGACTTGAAAACCTCTTTGCACCGTGCGGTGTTATACTATGCACCGTACGGCACACCTTTGACACCGTACAGCATTCCTTGTCCCATCAACAGGATTCGCGGGAGGCTCCAGCAGCTCAGAGCGATGATGATATTCGGTGAAATCATGATATTCACAAAATGATGTCGTTCATTGATGAGCGCGAATCATCCGAAATCGTTCAAAACTCCGTCTATATAAGACATGAAATGGAAGGTCGACACAGAGATACTTTTGAGTTCTCGGAAAAATTACTCTCAGAAAATAAAAACTTCCCGTCCCTTATTGCATTGTCAAAGTCATCCTCAAACTCCCGATATATAACCTTATAACCTCCATTCCCAGCCTCTAAACCGATCCATTTCGAAGATTTCGTCATAACCGGGCAAATCCGAGGTACATGTCCGTGTTCAAATCGTGGTAACCTTCTGAGGGGGTTCTCCATGGGGCTTGAGGGGAGCTCCGTAGCTCTTCCTCGAGCTCAAATGGAAAGATTTCAATAAGATTCAAGCCTCTCGGATGAGCATCGCGCGACACCGTCTATTGTCGTAAGATGCCGTTCTTAAAAATGAGGTACATTCTTTCGTCAATACCGTTTCCCAAAACTGTTTTTATCAATAAATAACATGGTTTTTGTACAAAAACAGAAGCCGGTTTCAATCAGACAAAAATGGGAAATTTTTGAAAAATATAACTTACAAATACACCATACGGCACCCAATTGTGCACTGTGCGGCATGATTTTGGATGCCGTACGGCATCACTGGTAAAACATTTGATTTGCTCTGTTTTCCGAAATCCGGTGCTTTGTTTTCTTGAAAAACCAGTGGGTAAAATTGCAGTTTTACCCCTTACTTTTTATTATTACACTTATACCCCCTTCTTAGTTAATTTTCTCGCATTTACGTGTTTAATTATGTGTTATTTGATTTATCATTATTATCTGTTTGTTTTAAGCTTATTATTTCATGATATATCGTTTATGTGAAATAAAGTTTTCGATGAGATCTTTCAAAGAATAATCCCATAAAGATTTAGTAGAGACCGGAAAATTCCGGGCACGCGGGGTGCATTTTTCGAACAAAACCTTCCCCGTGGGTAACCTGGCTCTCGAACCCAAATCTCTATTTTTCGCAGATCAAAACCCTTTTTCAGCGGTGCAAGAGTCATTTATTTTTCTAAACGGTTTCTCGGGTACCTAACATTTTCCAAAAATTAAACCCCGGGTGGCGACTCTAAATTTTTTTTTTTTCATTTTTCCCGGATCGCCTCTTTTTCAATAAAAAACAGGTGGACTTGCCCGCCGTCCAAAAACGAGCGTCCACAAAATGGTGACTCCGTTGGGGATCGATATTTTTTAAATTAATCTTTATTTTGATATTTTACACTTGTAAAACGACCCTTCGAAAGCTTGACACCAAGTACGTGCTTCACGTTGTACTAGAAAGGATTGATGTCAAGGTGAAAGCCTGATCAGTCTGGACTGGAGCTTTCCCGGTTGTTTGCTTGAGTAAAATTTCATGGTTTTGATTAATTTAAAAAGCGAGCCAAACTTGAAAAATATTTGTGGGATTTTTGAAAAGATTTTATTGTTAAACTTTTGCATTGCACGTGCATGGTTACTAGCCTCGCCGCTGCGTCCTGGTTACCCTACCCAGCTTGCTGGTGTTAGGACATTCCAGGATTCTCGGCAACCTTGGACGATGATGAGTCAGCCTGCCGTTATTACCCTTGCCACGCCAGTATTCTGTGCAAAGGGGAGGCAAATATTGGCTCTAGTCTGGGGAACCCCTCAAACCAAAACTGGCCTCTGCATATAGATAATCCTAGAACTTTCCAACCTAAGACAGGAACCCACAGGGTAGGATTTCGTGATATATCCTGCTATGTGTTTACTGTTTTCCCATATCCTGCCGGCATGCTGCCTGTTTACTGCTTTCCACACATACCACGCTACCTGTCTATTGCTTTGTATATACTGTCGTCGTGTTGAATGCATACACAAGTTAGATTGACCCTAGGTTTCACTTCACTCACCTCGAGGATTGTCCCGGTAACCTCTGGTTAGGCTGAATACAAAAAAAATTCCATTTTCAAAAAAAAAAAAAAACACATTGCGAATAGGCTCCGCTTTTTCCCAAATAAACCAATACTCTTCCTATCATAACACAATGGCTGACCAATCGAGCAACAAGAGGCCCAAGTCTATCTTCTCCACTCACTATAACGCCCCAGTTTGGATCATCGAAGAAGACGAGTCCCCCAAGCCCGAAGAGAAGGTCCCCGAAGGTGAAAAGCTCTACAAGTGGGTTGACCAAGTCACCGAGCCTAATCAATGGAACAGCACTGAAAGCCATCCAGGCTGGAAGTTTCAAGTCACGCCAGACAACGGCCTGAACATGCTCCCAGACCAAATCACTGTCATGTATGAAAAGAATGATGAAGACTTCTGTCCCATGCCACCAGTCAAGTACTTTGATGAATGGGGCAATCCTGTGTACTACTTTGCTGATCCAGTCACTGGCCACAAATACTGGGATGAGTGTGACTGTGATGGCTGCTATGAGGATTACCTACTTGACAATGAGAGCATAGCCCCCTATCAGCTCTAGGAACAGCTTGCTAAGAAGGAACAGCAAGAAGAAGAGGCCAAGGCCCGCAAGGGAAAGCAGAAGGTCGGTGAAGCCAGTTCGCCATCCACCCCGGTCACCCCAATTCATCCCATCCCATGAAGCCACTGCAAGTTGAAGCGCGTGCCACACCAGATCTGATCTAGCCGTCAAGGGCCCTTTTGGAATAAAGTCAATGTCAGTTGACTAGTCTGAATGTCGAGTCTGTTGCAGTTGCTTATCGAGTCTATTGTTGTTTCCTGTGTGGGTTATTTACCAAGTCTGTAATGACCTGTACTTTGCTTATCGAGTCTGTTTTCTGTTTATTGGAACTCCTTTTGTATCACTCCACACTTGAGTGATCAATGAAAAAAGACATCTCTTCATAAAAATTCGGAGCCAATTTGCAGTCTCAAACTACGTTACGGCCTGATTCCTCTCCTCGAGGATACGTAGGCAACCTCGGTCCGGCCATTGTATTCAGCAAAATCAGAGAAAATTGGGACAATCTTGCATCATGCATCATTCATCCATGTAAATAGACTGCATGTACAGCATGATTTATTTTGGCCATACCCTCAGTACATAACCATTGGCAAAAACAAGAACACTCCTGCACCTGGTTGGGCTCGAACTCCCCAACAGCGATTAATTCGAACTGAGTCAAGAGTAGAACAGTCAGCTAGCCTTCCAGTCATGACCAAGAACACGGAGCAGACAGAGAAGACCGAGGTTCAGATTCTCAAAGAAGCCTTGGAAGATCAGCGAGCCGCCAATAGCAAACAAATGGCTCAAATGATGAATTCAGGATATTACTTCCTGGTTACCTTCTGGGGAATCATCAAATAATCACCCGGAGATGGAAGCCATGATGGCCAAGATGGCCAAACTTGAGGAATCAGTTCAGAAGCAAGAAAAGATCGTTGCTATAGGCATTGACATGGAGAAACTATGCATCTTCCCTGATGCCAAGCTGCTTGACAAGTTTAAGCCAATCGACTGGGACAAGTTTGATGGAAGCGGTGACCCGTAGGCGCACTTGCAAACATACGTGGGTACCTTATCCATGTATGACGTAGAGAAAAACGCCATGGCACAGATGTTCCAGCAAACCCTGACGGGATCTGCGCTCCGTTGGTTTCTGAACCTAGACAATTCAAGGAAGAAGACCTGGGAAGACATTGGGGCAGCCTTTGTGGCTCAATACAACTACAACATCCAGCTGGAAATGACCATTCGCGAGCTAGATTCCACGAAGATGGGAAAGAATGAGTTTTTTGCCGACTTTGTCAAGCGCTGGAGAGGGAAGGCTTCACAGATGATGGACAGGCCCTCAGAGAAAGAGCAGATGAGGATCATTACTCGAAATTTGGAACCAGATTTTGCTAAACACCTGGTGGTCTTTCAGACCTTCGCCGACTTCAAAACCTTTTATGAAACTGGCCTTGCAGTTAAAGACGCAATCCGCACTGACATATTCGATAAGGGAGAATCTATTTCTCGACCTAAGCGAGTCTACTTCGGCAACAACAATATCCTTTTCGGACCAAACACCTACAACCCAGCTCAAGCCAGTTCCTCCAATCCCAAACCAGTCAAAACCGAGCCAGTTAACCAAATAACCACCCAGTCACCACCTATCCAAAACACCTCTCGGCCAAGAAGAGAATTTTACCAGTTCCCTTTCTTTCTTACCACTGTCTACAAAAAGCTCATTGAGAAAAATGCCATCAAGCCTCTTGATCCACCCAAAGAGCTTCCTGCAAACCACAACCCAAATGTCTATTGTGCTTACCACCAAATTCCCAAACAAAAACCCAATACCATTTCCAATCCCTTGCCTAACCACAAGCAAAACATTCAGACTAACCAAATATCCTTCAGCTCCACTTTAAAAAACAAAAACCCTATTCAATTCAATCCAAGCCTGTACATCGTGCCAGCCACTGAACCAAGACCTTTCGTATCTATGTCAAAAGATCCGGAAATCTATGCCATTGGAACTTTTGAACAAAAACCCAAATGGGGTGACCTTGCTGAAGAAGGAGAATGGGCCATGAATGATCAAGAATGGGAAGATTCCCAACAAACATTGTTCGGTTCTTTGCTAATCTCTCAGGACCCAAGCCAGTACATCGTCCCTGAATATCATGACAAGCCAGTTGTTTGCATACCGGAAGATCTCAGTGTCAGCCTAGTTGAGGAAACAACAATCTCCACCAACCCTCTGAACGCAGTTTCACCCTCAGCCTTGTTTGGGGAATCTGAAAATCATGAACCTCCACTTCCCGAAGAAGAGAATCAGCAAGCCATCGAAACGGTCTTCATTATCGGAGAATCTCTCCCACGGCCGTCCATGCCATTTCCGCATACTTCCAACATATCAGTTCTGGTCACCGATCCCCAGACAACCGCGTGGAATGAAGACGAGGTCATCGACATTCGAGTTGTCAGTGAAGAAGTATGGACAGTCAATAAATCCATGCTAGACCAGTCTTTCTGGCAAGATTCAGAGGTGGCAAATTTGAAGGCAAAATTGGAAGACGTTGATATCAGCAGTCAAGAATCTCCAGACAGTTTGATAAACTTGTGGTCCGAAGGCGAACATGAAAAACAAAAGAGGGAAGCTATCAAAGCTGGTAAGGCCAAAGTCAGTGACGAATTCGAAGATTTCTGGGGTGAAAATCAGCAACTCTGGGAAGATACAGTCAATCGAGTGACAAGAAGCGGCCGAATCTACCAGCCGGCCAACCTTCAAAGGAACATCTCGCACCGATCTCCGCCAGAAGAGTTCATCTGGGACGACCCCATTCAGGAAAATTCATCCCCAATTGAGCCAGAAGTCACTACTCAACCACCTCAAAGGAGCCTAGCAACAGCAGAAGATTTGGTTCAGAAACTGCTTGAAAGAACTCCAGCATCAGTCTCAATTTAGGGCTTGCTCTCTTCCTCCCGGGAACATCGTCAAAAGCTGATCAAAACGCTGTCCCATATGGAAGTACCACCTGATACTCCCCCGGAAACCATGGTGGCATTACTCACTCCAGCCCATGCAAAGCATGTCGTTGTCTTTACTGAGAAAGATTTACCCCCAGAAGGAGCTGGTCACAACAAACCTTTGCACATTACTCTCAAGTGCATGGGAAAATGGGTCCCAGTCGTTCTGCTTGACAATGGATCCGCTTTGAATGTGTGCCCTCTACGGACAGCCTACTGTTTGGGTTTCAAGAGCAAAGACTTTCAGCCGTCTAACCTCGGAGTGCGCGCATATGACAACACCCGCAGGGATGTAGTTGGGATAATCCAAATGGAAGTGGTGATTGAAGACTTCAAAACGGATATCGAGTTCCATGTACTCGACATTCCCTCATCCTTTAATCTGCTACTGGGCAGACCTTGGCTCCATCGATCAGATATCATGGCAGTCCCTTCTTCTCTACACCAGAAAGTCCAACTCGGTCTACCTACAGGGACTTTAACCATTCATGGAGATTCCGGTATCCATCCCCATCTCCCCGACAATACACCACTACTTGAAATCGCACACGGAGAAGAAGATGTCACTCTCGGTGGTTTCTCTTTCGACACTTCAGAGTCAGTTCTTACTGTTAAAATGGATGAGGACTTCTCAGTCAGCTAAACTGCTTTGGAAATAATGAGGAAGATGGAATACCTGCCCAGCCTGGGCCTGGGGTTAGGTCTGAACAATCAAGGGATGGCTGAATTCGCCAAGATTTCAACAAATAACCATTGGTTTGGTCTCGGTTATGAATCAACTGACGGCGAACCAAGAAAAGGAAAGAAGATGCAAGCTGGTGCCAAGAAGAAGCCCATTCAGTTTGTGAAAGCTCCAGAAGCTATCTATCAAGGGGAATCGGAACCATTCTGGGACATGGAAACGAAGGCTAAGCTGCCAGGCTTTGAAATCTTTGCAAACGATACTTGGGACGATAACGATGAAGCTGAGAAGAGGGAAGAGCTGGTTAAGGCACTCCGAGTTGACTAGATCGAAACTCTTGACTCAGGGAATCTCCAATCGCTGTTTGGGGAAGAGAGCCTGATAGGTGTGGAAGAGGAAGGCAAGCCTGCTGCGATGCTGTTTGATTTGAAGTCTGATTTGGAGCTTGCCGAGGAGGTAGAATTGATGATGCTGAGCCAGGATGCCCTTGGAGATGTCACTGCACTCATTGTGGATGCCAATGGAGTTTATAAAAATTGCACTTTTGTACCTAGGATCACTTACATTAGAACTGAATTTGAGTCAAAGTCTGAGTTTAGCACTGAGTCTGAGTCTAACCCCGAACATGTATCTATCATTCCCTCGCGTCACCACTTTTCTTTTGAATTCGAGTCCACTCTCATGTATCACGCCCCTGGGGCCCCCGCATTTGCTATCAATGAAGTAGACTTTGCTTATCTTGCTGTATCCGAAATAAATTGTGTTGACCCCGACGATGAAGGGATTAAGTTCGAGGAAGAAATTCCGGAAGAACTTCGATCTCTAATCAGAAGGGAAGACGAAAGGCATGCTCAGCCTATAAAAGAAGAAATCATTTCTATAAATTTGAAAGATGAGAGTAATCCGCGCATGGTTCAAATTGGTTCCAGACTATCTCCAGAAGAGCTCAAAGCCCACTCGGATCTCCTGAAAGAATTCGAGGACTTTTTCGCATGGTCACACGTAGATATGCCTGGTATCGACCCCGAGATTGTGGAGCATCGAATCCCGCTTTACCCGGATGCAAAGCTTGTCAAACAGAAACTAAAGAAGATGAGGCCTGACTGGGTGCTGGAAATCAAGAAAGAAATTCAGAGGCAGATAGACGCTGGGTTCCTGATGGTAGCAGAATACCCTCAATGGGTTGCAAACATAGTTCCTGTCCCCAAGAAGAACAGAAAAATTCGAGTCTATGTGGATTTCAGGGATCTGAACAAGGCTGCCCTAAAGATGATTTCCCATTGCCGCACATAGATGTACTCGTGGACAATACTGTAGGGCATGCACTTCTTTCTTTTATGGATGGTTTCTCAAGATACAACCAGATTCTCATGGCTCCCGAAGACCGCGAGAAAACTACTTTCACCACAGAGTGGGGCACTTACTGTTACAGGGTCATGCCCTTAGGGCTGAAAAACACTGGGTCAACCTATCAGAGGGCGGCCACAACTTTGCTACATGATGATTCACAAAGAAGTCGAAGTTTACGTGGATGACATGATTGTCAAAGCCAAGGAAAGAGAAGAACATTTACCTGCCCTCTAGAAATTCTTTGAGAGGATTCGCAAATACCGGTTGCGTCTCAATCCTGAGAAATGCACGTTTGGTGTCACAGCTGGAAAGATGTTGGGATTCATGATCATTACACGAGGAATTGGGATAGATCCTTCCAAAATCAAGGCTATTCTCGAAATGGAGCCACCTCGGACGGAAAAGGAAGTACGAAGCTTTCTCAGGAAAATCCAGTTTATCAGCAGATTCATCACCAAGTTAACCTCGACTTGCGAGCCAATGTTTCAACTATTCAAGAAAGGTGTGCCATTCAAATGGGACAGTAGATGTCAGAAAGCTTTTGAAGCCATCAAGAGTTATCTCTAGAACCCTCCAGTACTGATGCTGCCAACACCGGGGCAACCCCTCATCATGTACTTGTCTGTCACCACATCAGCAATGGGATGCATGCTCACGCAAGAAGGCGAAGGCGGGAGCGAGAAAGCAGTCTACTACATCAGCAAGAAAATGGCAGGATGCGAGGAACGGTACACCTCCCTAGAGAAGGTTTGCTGGGCTTTGATATGGGCTTCCAAGAAATTGAGACACTACATGTTGGCCTACTCAGTAAGGCTAATCTCCCGGATGGACCCTCTCAAATACTTGTTTGAGAAACCAGCACTCACGGGTAAGCTAGCACGTTGGTTGCTTCTGTTGGCTGAATTCGACATCAAGTACGTAAATCGGAAGTCTGTTAAAGGGAGGGCTATCGCTGAATTTCTGGCCAATCATCCAGTGGAAGGTCCAGAAGATGTGGAATTCGAGTTTCCCGATGAAAATGTCATGACCACAATCACTGATGTATGGTTGCTTTATTTTGATGGGGCTGCTAACCAAAAGGGATTCGAAATCGGAATCCTGCTTATCTCACTAGAAGGGTCACACATCCCTCTTGCTTTCAAGCTAAACTTTGAGGTCACCAACAATCAATCAGAATGTGAAGCATGTATCGTAGGGATGGAGGCTGCCCTTGAAATCGGTGCCAAAAGGTTAGAAGTGATCGAAGATTCCAACTTAGTAGTTTCGCAAGCAAACGGCAACTGGAAAGTCAAAGAAGACAAATTAAAGCCTTACCATAAGGACCTTGACGATTTGATTCATCGATTCCAAGTTGTCACTTTCACTCATGTGCCCAGATTAAACAACCGATTTTCCGATGCCTTGGCAACCTTAGCGTCAATGGTGGAAATACCCAACGGAGTCAAGCTTCGGCCGATCATGATTGAACAAAGGGACAAGCCCGTTTATGAGTATGTCATGGCCATTGATGAGCCCGATGACGGTCTTCCTTGGTACCACGACATCTGGAACTTCATCAAGAAGAACGAATATCCGATTGGAACTGACAAGAAGGACCAGATCGCTCTCCGGAAGCTAGCTTCTCACTACATTATCTGCGGGGGCAGGCTGTACCGAAGATCCCACTGCGGAATGCACAAGTTATGCGTGAACGGCGAAGAAGCAACCAGAATCATGGAAGAAGTACACAACGGAGTCTGTGGCCCTCACATGAACGGTACAATGCTCTGCAAGAAGATCCTGCGACAAGGGTATTACTGGTCCACCATGGAAACCGAATGCATTGAGTATGCAAGACGGTGTCACAAGTGTTAAATTCATGCCAATCTCATGCACATACCACCATCAGAGCTGCACTCTATGACTTCGCCCTGGCCTTTCTCCACCTGGGGCATTGATGTCATCGACAAAATCACCCCGGCTGCTTCAAATGGAAACAAGTTCATCTTGGTTGCTATCGATTACTTCACCAAGTGGGTTGAGGCTGCCTCCTACACTACCCTCACAGCGGTTCAGGTCGCTCATTTTATCAAGCAAAACATCATTTACCAATATGGGGTACCTCATGCATTCGTGTCTGACAATGGTGTTCACTTCAAGGGTAGAGCAGCAGAAGTTCTCGAAGATTTTGGGATCCAGGTCCACAAGTCAACCGTCTACCGGCCACAAACCAATGGAGCTGTAGAAGCTGCCAACAAGACCATGAAGTCGATGCTACAAAGAACCACTCAGTCTACAAGAAACCGGCACGAACAACTGCCGTTAGCACTTTGGGGGAACCAGACATCCATCCGTACTCCGACAGGAGCAACCCCCTATTCTTTGGTTTATGGTATGAAAGCCATTCTCCCTATTCAACTTGAGGTACCATCACTGAGAGTCATGATAGAAGCTGACATCGAGGAAGCTAAATGGCAAAGCGCGAGATTTGAAGAACTCATGTTGTTCGACGAAAGAAGGCTCAAGGCCTTGTATCATGTTCAAGGGTATCAACGTCGAATTGCACGCGCTTTTAACAAGAAAGTCAAGTCTAGAAATCTGCAAGAAGGAGATATGGTTCTGAAGGAGATCCGGGCTCCAATGTTTGATCCACGAGGAAAGTTTCGGCCAAAGTGGGCAGGGCCATACATCATCAAGAAAATCTTGTCCAGAGACGCGACACAGCTCATCGATCTCGACGGCAACGAATTCTCTACATTGGTCAACATGGATCAGCTCAAGCGGTCCTACCCCTGAGAGAAGCTCGCTGGACTGAAAACCGCAAGGGCGGGCAGTGCCAGGCAAAAATTAGAGCAAGTCTGCTAAGTCAGAAATCCACATCAGGCGGCTTAGGCAAAATTCAAGACAAATCAATCAAAAGAGCTCGCTAGACCGAAAACCTGAAAGGGCGGTGCTAGGCAAAAATTAGAGCACAAAAGGAGAGTGAAAATACTCAAGTGAACCTTAACCAATTGTTTGCATGAACTACGTCATGACCTGATTCCTTTCTAAAGGATACGTAGGCATCCTCACATTGAGGACCGGTCGCAATCATTTGTAACATCTCTTGAGTTGATCCATAGTCGTCATTTGCGCTCGCAATCACAATCAATGAGAGTCAAAGCGGAAAACTTTCACAAATCACTCTTATTCAAACTGATTTCTTCAATTACATGGTTGAGCATGATTCTTTCACACAAGAAAACAACACATAAAGCAAAGCATCGAACCACATGAAACATGTCATGGGTCAGCAATTTATTTCGAGTACATTAAGACTAAAGCAGATGTCAATTTTGATTCCCATTTTCTCTTGCTTCAATCTCTTGTGCCAACCATCTCTTGTAACGCCCCGAAAGCACAATGCTGGGATGCTGATCCCTGGAAATAGTCACGCGCTCCCTCCAAGTACGCTGATAGGCCTAGATAGTCGCATGGTTGAAATTTGGCATGACGAAGTCTTCAGGATCCACAAGTGGTATTGTTTGGCCAACACCAAGCTGACGAAGGAGGCGGTAAGGAACGTAGAAGGTCCAGCAAGTCAGACCCGCCAGAACAATCCTATGGCGTCCCATGTTGCTCACCGTCATGGTCAGAAGATCCATCCAGTTCAAGCGCCAAGAAATTGTATCCTCTTTCAGCTGGGAAAGAACCTGAACCCAACCAGGAATACTTCTATGAAACTCCTGGTACTCCCTCTGAACAAAACCTTGTGTCTTGTGGATCATGTTCTGTGGCACTGCCTCCAGAAGGGCAGCCTTATCACAAAGCCAAGTCTGCACGAGAGAGAAAACAAGTAAGGAACCACAGAAAGCCTAAAACCCGAGCGTCGAGGTAAAAAAGAGAACGAGAGATGAACCAGAAAAAGGAGAGCTGAGTGAGAAACCTACATGTAGAAGCAAAGCACTTCCTTCAAAAACATTGGTCCGCCCAGCATGGACCCCATCCAAATCCATCAAAGTTTCAGCCAGAACCATTAGAGCTACATCTTTGCGCTCCTCAATCTGCTTAGCCACTCCTACTAGTGCCGCACTTGCCTGATTATCTGAGCGAACAAACAAGAACGCTGCAAGAATGACAAGGCACAATGCAAAGCCTTCAGGTCGAAACTGGTTGATCAAGCGCGAAATGTTGAGCACGCCTCCCTAGACCATGGACCTTGCTGCACTTTTACTCAAGCTCAGCTTGGAGGACAGCACCTCAGCATAATTCACTCCCTGAAGAGGAATGACGGGAGTCTCCAGATCAAAACCTCCGAGATACGCATGGAACTCTTCCACCGTGGGACACAACTCTTGGAGACCGAAGCGAAACACATGCACTTCAGGATCCCAGAAACAGACAACAACATGGAGCAACTCAGGACGTATGGTTACATCCTAAATGTAACGCATAGATGCCAATCTATGATCCCAGAAGTTCAGCCAACCCAGGCCGTCGAGCTCATCAAGCCAGGGACGAACTAAAGCTGAGATACTAACGGCCATTTGAAGGATATGGAGGGAGATGGGAAATATGATTTTCGGAATGAATATGCCATGGAAACAATGCTATTTATAAGCATTCGAGGGAGAAAAGTTCAAAAGTCTCGGAGAAACGTGCGCCTCGGGAAACGTGCCACATCGAAGAATGTGAGGATAATGAAAAAGTTTGTAAACTTTCCCAAGATATACTTTGGTTTAGCATATCAAGGTTATGGGACGTATAAACATGCATTGGAAGGCCAGAACAAGGAATCAGAATTGCAGAAAACAGCGTCAGAAGTGGGGCACCATACATTGATGTCGTACGGCATTATAGGGGCAACGTGCGGTGCAATTTTCTGCACCGTACGGCACACTTGGCTATTTTTCGACCAGAATTTCAAATTTTGGCCCTCTGGGACCCATTCTAAGCTCCCTTTGGTCATTTTTCTTGTACATATGGACCAAAATGAACATCAAAAGGCTTAATGGAAGATTTGTTCAACATTTTGCGAGAATGTCTCAATGAACGAATACGCCGAAAAGCCCCGGATACGGAGCTTCGGTTGAAACTTCGCGACTTTTTCGCAACTTCTCGAGATATTCATTTCAAGCGAACGTTGTGGCATACATTCGGGATTCATTGGATCAATCAAGTCAAGACATCAAACTTCGGGGCATTTTCACTCAAAAACTCCTCTCTCTCATCATTCTTTCCAGATTTTCCTACCAAAAAGCCAAAAGTGTCCAGTTTCATGTCTCTCCCGGTTTCAAACTCATTTCCCCACAGTGTCTCGTGTCATGCATTCTCAGTGCTAGGTTTGGTTTTTTTAGATTCAAGTCTTTGTTAATATAAGCCATCCTACATAACAGAAATGCAAATTTTATAAAAACCAAAGCAATATCCATGTCATAAGTAAAAGTGCATCTATCCAAAGGCAAAAACAGGCCCAACATCATCAAAACTACCACTACGACACGCAGGCCATATCCGTGAAAAAAGAAAAGAACGGGCAAACAGGCGCCCAAATCAAAAACAGGCACGCAGGCCTGTCCTACCTACTCAAGCACGAGGCCTCTTCTGCACTCGTGGCCTAAACTCCTCAGACTCAGCTGGACCCGTGTTCTCCTCCTCACTACTCTCTACCTCCCTGGGGGCTCACCGTGACGGTGGAGCCGAACTCCCTGGTGCACTCCCTCCTGGCCTATCAACAGAAGGCTGTCGACCTCGAAGTACTCTGTCGGAGGGAGGAGTCGTGGGACCACCACCAGCTCGCTTCATCAATGGCCTCCTACGCCCAGTCCTCGGAGGGGGAGACGTACTCTGCACAAAGCAAAAGAATTTCATCAGTATACAGGGTTGATATACAAAGATCTGAAAGCACACAGTTCAAAGCAGGGAAATTACCTGAGAGCTCCCTCTGCCAGGAGAAGGGCTACGACCAGCTCTACGCCCTCCTCCCCTGCTGGGTCCGCTACTGGCACCTCTCGTAGCCCTGCCTGCACTACCAGCTCCGGCTGCACCACCTCTCTCAGCTCCCCGGGGGCCACCACCTCTGTCAGCACCTCTGCCCCTATTAGCACCGCCACCACGAGCTCTACCTCTAGTTCCCCGAGCTCTACTACCACGGCCTGAGCCACCTCTATCAGATCCACCCTCTCTGAAAACCACTCCTGGCTCAGCTCGGGGGCGCACCTCCGGGACATCACCTATCATCAACCGGCGTACCAAGGCCTCCAAATCCAAGTTCAGCTAATAGGACTCTGACGCCCAGCTGGCAGGAATCTGCAAAACAATCAGAACATTGCGCAAGTATACTCAATAATGTTTAAGAAAATACAACTGGAAAATGTGTTTTCTTTTTTTAGGTTACCTGAACAGAAGTAAGGTCCAGTGGAGGTGCAACACGAGGGATCTCCATCACTCCCATCATCCCTCCAGGCATCTGCACCTCTATCTCCCTCCTCAACACCGGCAAAGCTGTCTCTCTGGCTGTTATACGAGTCTCCATGTCCAAGAAGCTGGCCAGGTGGCCGACCAGAAAGTTCTCATAGTCAGGAGAACTACCGAAAGGAAGCACGGTGTATCTCTCTATCTCCGCCCGTGTGTACTCGTCAGTCCACTGTACGCCAGGGGGTATACGCCCCGGTATCCTGAAGTGCGCCAACCTGAGGGGCTGACGAGGTACTCTCTCTCCCAAGTACCACTACCAACCGTACGGGCACTCCAGCAGGATCCGTCCCCGTGTCAACTCTCTGCTCTTCTCGAGGTACTCGTCGGTCACTGCATCCCATGCATGCCATCTCACCTGCAAAAAATTCAAATTCTTTAGAAAAGTCGAAAGCAGAATAGAAAGCGCAAATTTGAGGAAGCAAGATAGAATTCAAAAACATACCGTGCTACCATCAGCCTGGTCCAAAAAGCGGCGGAAGTCATTCAATCTCCTTGCATGCACACTGCCGCCTCGGTGCTCTCGGTCCCACTTCGCTGCTCGAGGGATCACTTCCTTGTTCTCATGACTGTTTGCCGGCAGATACATCCCCAGCACCTCATAAGCCCACACTTGCATGGTTAAAAGGTATCATCAGCAAGCTACAATTTACATGACGATATCTCAAGAAATTGAAAGCGAGAAAGAAGCATATAAAGTTTTACCTCAAGCACTCTCCAGAAGCCTCCAAGGCTCGTCCCAACTCCTCGGCTAACGGCACCCAAGAAACAGTAGAGGGTACAAAGAGCAGCACCTCCAAAGTCCAAGCTCGCCACTCTACTCAAGTCCGCCAGTGCCGGAAGCCAACCCAGGTGAACCTCACTCCGCCTGTTCGGAAACAGGGACACACCAAACAAGTAAAACAAGTAAGCTCTGGCCATTTGAGCCACTTTTGTCGGTGACTCTGGCTCGTGGTCCCACAAGGCCGGCAAGTGGTCACACCTCACCATAGGCTCCCCATTGCCTATCTCTCTCTCTAGAAAATGCCTGATAGCTGCACTGTCTCTGTATAGCCCCGAATCAAACGAGACCGGCTCACCAACTACTCTCAGACCAGTGATCGCCGAGAAGTCCAATGGTGTCACGATCATCTCTGTAAACTTCAAGTGAAAGGTGTTGGTGGTGTCCCACCAACGCTCAATCAAAGCTCTCAACAACCTGCGATCTGCCCACGTCGGCACCAGAATCTGAATAAATCTCATGAAGCCCATACCCTTGATAACCTCTCTCACTACCCACGGCAAACCCCGGAAGCGCTCTAAGGAGTCTGACAAACCTCCATACACCGACAAAGACGTGCTGAAACATGGGTCTCCAGGTCCCTCAGCAAGGTGGTCTCACCATAGAACAAATGCACCGGCGAATACACATCACACCCCAGTGGTATAAAAAAGTGCACCCATGGCACGTAAGTCTCAGGGTCGAACGGAGGCCTCACCCTCTATGCCCTCTCCACCTCTACCACCAGAGACAAAGGCGCCCCCTCTCCTGCAGCCTCAACCTCAGCCTCTCTCTGTCTCTCCTCAAAGAAAATGTTCTGAATGAGCTCAGGCACCCTCTCCTCAGCAAGAGCCGCAACAAAAGTCGGATCCTCTTGAAGGGTCCGCGCCAAGTCCTCGTCTCTCACCCCCTCCAGCGTATCAGCCATAGTATAACCTGGAGCCCGAGAAGAACCAACTACAGTAGGAACAACTGGTGGGTCCAAAGCACCAACCTCCATCTCCTCACCCCCACTGCTCGAGTCTCGAGCCTCCTCCACTATCACCTTCTCCTTCCCCGGATCCCTCCTGATCACCAGGATAACAACCGACGTCTGCTCTCCCCCCCACGGTCACCTCAGTAACCAAAGAAACACTGGAAAGGTCACTAGGTACCAAACTCTCCTGAGAACCAGTATCTAAGCCCTCCCCAGCGGATCTCTGCTCAACCATAACATGCACACCACCAATGTCCATCTTCACTTCGGAAACCTGTGCACCCATGCTCTGTAAGTCAATCTCCATGGGACCTGACCTGCTTTCGCCACCCTGCATGGCAGCATCACCGCTTCTATCTAGCCAATCAACCACTGTAGCACTCGTCGGAGTGCTGCTTGTTGCCATGGTAATTGGGTCGCCGCTCTTTAAGTCGCCGGTCAACGCCGCCACTGCATCACTGCCGAGTTCCATCATGGGCAACTCTTCGCCACTCGTTTCAGCCATTTTAGGACCAACCTCAGCCGTACGGGGTAGTTCTCCACCAATGAGCACCGCTCAGTGATACCAGAAATCGTCGCATCCATACCGATTTCAGTTGATAAGGGGCCTCCCACGGTTGATTGGGTCGCCGTACCCTCTTCTCTTTGAACTGACGGCGAAGGCTCATCATCGGACGACGACGACGACGATCGGCCACTATTTGAACTCGCCATGGATTTTTAATCATAGGTTTCAATCGGAGATTTCGCAAGAAAGAAGATGATTTTGGCCAATGAAGAGTTCGGTTTTTCACTACGGAGTTCAACCGCTCGTAGTATTAGACAAGACACGAAGAAATCGGAAGGGCTTCAGCGGTTACAATCTCAGCCGAAAATTCCAGTTACACCGTGCGGTGTAGATACTGAAACCGTGTGGTATACAGTTCGAGACCGTACGGTACCCAGTTCAAGACCGTACGGTACCATTATTCTTTTCATTAAAAAATTACACTTTTTCCCTTCTACTTATGCTTTCACAAAAACCCACCAATACACCCTGGGCAATTATTTTTTACAAAATTTTTAAGTCCTCTACGGCATTTTCCAAATTATTTTTCACGGCTAGCCTCCCAAATTATTTTTCACGACTGTCTGCAGCGTCCCAAGTTATTTTTCACGGCTGTCCGCAGCCTCCCAAATTATTTTTCGCGGCTTTCCACGGCCTCCCAAATTATTTTTCACGGCTGTCCGTAGCCTCCCAAATTATTTTTCGTGGCTTTCCGCGGCCTCCTAAATTATTTTCCACGGCTGTCCGCAGCCTCCCAAATTATTTTTCGCGGTTGTCCAGAGCCTCCAAATCATTTCTTTTATTAACAAACATCATTCGTTTTTCCCTCATTGCAAAATGAGGTACCAACTTTTTCATAACGGCCCCGACGAACTACGATTGGTCTGATCCTCACAAACGAGGTACATAGGAAGCTCCAAGCTCGACCAACTTAACTATTTTTCTTACTTGTTTTTCGTACAGTTGTTCAAAATTGGGATGTCCGAATCTTCTAGCACGACTTGCACCAACATGATAGTGACCAAGCCGTGTCGAAGAGGGGCAACTGTAGACACCCCAATTTTAATGACTTGTACACCCCCAGTGATGAGAAGAACGCGCGAAATATACCTTGGAACAGATACCTGAGTCAGGTGGATCAAAAGAGCCAAAAAACCCCAGAACCACCTGAACCGTACGGCCCAAAACCCTGAACCGTACGGCTTGAAAACCTCTTTGCACCGTGCGGTGTTATACTATGCACCGTACGGCACACCTTTGACACCGTACGGCATTCCTTGTCCCATCAACAGGATTCGCGGGAGGCTCCAGCAGCTCAGAGCGATGATGATATTCGGTGAAATCATGATATTCGCAAAATGATGCCGTTCATTGATGAGCGCGAATCATCCGAAATCGTTCAAAACTCCATCTATATAAGACGTGAAATGGAAGGTCGACACAGAGAGACTTTTGAGTTCTCGGAAAAATTACTCTCAGAAAATAAAAACTTCCCGTCCTTTATTGTGTTGTCAAAGTCATCCCCAAACTCCCGATATATAACCTTATAACCTCCATTCCCAGCCTCTAAACCGATCCATTTCGAAGATTTCGTCATAACCGGGCAAATCCGAGGTACATATCCGTGTTCAAATCGTGGTAACCTTCTGAGGGGGTTCTCCATGGGGCTTGAGGGGAGCTCCGTAGCTCTTCCTCGAGCTCAAATGGAAAGATTTCAATAAGATTCAAGCCTCTCAGACGAGCATCGCGCGACACCGTCTATTGTCGTAAGATGCCGTTCTTAAAAACGAGGTACATTCTTTCGTCAAAACCATTTCCCAAAACTATTTTTATCAATAAATAACATGGTTTTTGTACAAAAATAGAAGCCAGTTTCAATCAGACAAAAATGGGAAATTTTTGAAAAATATAACTTACAAATACACCGTACGGCACCCAATTGTGCACCGTGTGGCATGATTTTGGATGCCGTACGGCATCACTGGTAAAACATTTGATTTGCTATGTTTTCCGAAATCCGGTGCTCTGTTTTCTCGAAAAACCAGTGGGTAAAATTGTAGTTTTACCCCTTACGTTTTATTATTACACTTATACCCCCCTCTTAGTTAATTTTCTCGCATTTACCTGTTTAATTATGTGTTATTTGATTTATCATTATTATCTGTTTGTTTTAAGCTTATTATTTCATGATATATCGTTTATGTGAAATAAAGTTTTCGATGAAATCTTTCAGAGAATAATCCCATAAAGATTTAGTAGAGATTGGAAAATTCCAGGCACGCGGGGTGCATTTTTCGAACAAAACCTTCCCCGTGGGTAACTTGGCTCCCGAACCCAAATCTCTATTTTTCGCAGATCAAAACCCTTTTTCAACAGCGCAAGAGTCATTTATTTTTCTAAACGGTTTCTCGGGGACCTAACATTTTCCAAAAATTAAACCCCGGGTGGTGACTCTAAATTTTTTTTTTTCATTTTTCCCGGATCGCCTTTTTTTCAATCAAAAACATGTGGACTTGCCCGCCGTCCGAAAACGAGCGTCCACATATGGGTTCTAAAACTTCTTGTGCAGGTCGGCGTGAGAATTGGGGAGCACTCAGGCAATTTTTCATGTTCCCATAGAGAGTTTAATCCAAGTAATTTCCGGATGTACCAAACAGGAATAATTATGAAATGCAATTATGAACACCGTACAAAAAATTAAAAATTCATTTCATTATATCGGTATTGCATAACAGACATATGGGCTTCTAATTGCTGCATATAACAATACAAAATCAGGTAGTGAGAGATTGAGAATTTCACCCTTTCCAATGACGATAAATACAAGCATGTGACCAAGGTAGAAAAAAAAATCAAGGCTAACAAACATAGACATTACTCCATAATAGAAGCAGTATACTAGCATCAGAATTGGTGCCTAGTGAACTAATGTAAGCAAGTGATTCTCTTTGATACTTAACAAATCTGGTACTCACAGGTAGGGAAACTTATGAGGTATAAATGGGAGGAATAGTGTAAGGTCCTTCCAATAAGACTTCAGGAACCCAACCAAATGCTGCCTCTGGCAACCAGCCAATATATGTAGAACAGTCATCACAAGCTCTTCATGTTGGAGAGCCACATATCAGAGATGGGTCGCATTGTAAAGGCCTCCCCCTCAACAGCATCCCATGAGAGCTTTTCAGCTAGTTTCTTCTACTGGAATGAAAATTGAAATGCAAGATTATGCAATAGCTGCACTGAGTACTAACTCATTGAATATCCAAGCACACCTAATCCTATTGGCAAGAGTGGTGTAAGTTGTGTGACAGAAAAAGGTGGTATATCACAAATTGCTCTGCTGGATTGGTGAGTAAATAGTCTGAGGAACACTAAACCAAAACATATGTATAAAATGAATAATTGCACCAGTTGGGATTACGAATTCAATAACATGAACCTCCCTGTATTTGTTACTCCACA
The DNA here is from genome assembly GCA_020921065.1 of Vaccinium darrowii. Taxonomy (NCBI): domain Eukaryota; kingdom Viridiplantae; phylum Streptophyta; class Magnoliopsida; order Ericales; family Ericaceae; genus Vaccinium; species Vaccinium darrowii. The sequence goes on along the minus strand of CM037153.1, from coordinate 21,184,918 downwards.
GTTTGTCCCCAGCAATAATTACCACTGAGTGCTGGCAATGCTGATGCCATGGGACTAATCATCCAATTTCATGGTCTAATTTGGAAGTTTAATGGACCCACATCATTAGCCCCATTCAGTTTGTAATACCATATCAATAACCGAGCACGAAAGCTGAGCTTTTCGAGAAATCAAGTTTCAAAGTCTACCTCCAATACAGATTGTTTATGAGAGAAGATCTTGACAAAATGCAAGGAGAAATCATTGAGCTTCATGATGAAAGGTGGAGTGTGTAAAACTTAATTACCCTTGGGAAGGGCAGCACACGTGTCCAAAACTAGCCACCACGAAGGGGTGAATAGCTCGGCACCACATAGGGAGTCCATAACCCTGTGCCGAGCAGGTTTGACCATGAATAAGGTCAAGGTAACAAGAATAAACTAATAAATCGGGATGCACTAGCTCGGCATGAAACATAAAGGAGTGCCCCTAATATGGCCGAACTAGGTAGGCTACATATATAGCTTAAACAACATTCTGGAATACATAATTTAGCTCGGCGTGATGAGATGAGCTATGTACGGGTTATTCCGAGCTACGTGGAAGCACGGCACCGCCACACGTAGGGTGGTGAGACATTCCAAAATATTCTATAACAGTTCCTTATGTGATAAGGAGCAATCCCAAAAAATAAGGGATTAGTATGGGAAGTCCTAACGTGATTAGGAGTGTACCCTATATAGGAAAGAATCCTATTTGGAAAGAAAGACCACTGCTACTAAAAGGAAAGTCCTACTAGGAAAAGGATTCCTAAAGTTAACAGGAAAATAGGGCATGAGATGCCCAAAATCGAACAAGCCATCCTCACCTATAAATAAAGCACTGGACCCATGAAGAAAGGTACGTTGTGAATTGCTTTCATATGCATCGAGTGAGCTGTGAGTTTAAGTACGTGATACTCACTTAGCCATCGGAGGGCCTTTGCCGACGAGAGGCAAAGGTGCTCTAACCCTTGTCTGTCTTGCAGGATTAGGGTTCCGACGAGGACGCACGTGATCAAGACCCTACGTGGATTTTATCCCCGTACAAAAGGGGATACTAATTGACGTGTATATAAAGTTTAAGAAGGAAAAGGTACCATATTCCAAAGAAGAACGGTAGAAGCACAGTGCATAATTGTAATTATCTGTGCAGCTAATGGTGGCATAGGATGTGGTTCTTGTATAGAACAAAATTACAGCTGAAGCATTTCATTGTGGTACTCTACAAACTTATTCAACCAGACAAGGTAACCTGCTTCAGGGTCATAGTCTTGTAACTCTTGTTAATTGAACTCATGAAGTTGACAAAATGCCTTGGTGTGCATCTGATAGGTTGGTTCCCTAGAAACCCAAGCTCAGTTGGTAAAATCTGGTTGCAAAAGAATACATCCCCAAAAGAATACTGGAAAACTTAAAACAAACATCTTGATTTGTAATTGTCCACCGAAAAAGAACGGACAAGTCTGTGAAACCAAGTCCGCCGTTGCACGGTACAAAAGTATATGATGTATATAAGTGCAATCCCCCTCACCTCAATAGCTAGTTTTAGGTGAGTTCTACCCAATATCGTGTAACATGGAATCAAAGCCAGAGCACCAAGAGATTGGTAGGCTATGTCTTTGGCTTCCATGGGATTGCCTAGTGTTAGGGAGGGTGTGAAGTGAATTCCCATCTTGCTTGATTATGAAAGTAATGGGCACTATATAAGCTTTAAGGGCACCATCATTTCAAAAGCCATCTTTTACGGTTGAGTTCTTCCAATTTTATTTAAGAATCGAAGTACATCGTTGAGGGTCAAGGATGGATGTCGTTGTCTAGCATGTGGTAGGTGTTCCCAAGTCATGCACAGTGACCTAAGAAGAACAAACACTTCCCTAGGGCTCACTAATCCATATCCCAGACGTGTTGAACAAACACACGGACACGGTCTGACACATCCCCGACACATGAAAATAGGTGTCCGAATAGTTAAATATTTTTTTTTTGCATCGGACACACATGGGACACATTTTAGACATGTTATGGATCAAAGTCTAAATTTTAAAACTTTAAATGGGGTAAGAACTGTTATGGTCAAACTTAAAAAGAATAATAAGGTAATACTCAGTAACTAAAGGGTAAAAACTATAATATCTACAAAGCATAAACACAACAGATGTTGTCTTCAACCCTCTGTAAGTTAGTGCAAAACAGCAACAAAAAGCCCTGGATATGTATGCTTATGCATGTACTTTTATAGTTATTATATATAACGTGCCGTGTCCTAGATTTTGGGAAAATCAAGTGTCCATGTATCCGTGTCATGTCATGTCCGTGTCTCGTGTCCGTATCGGTGCTTCTTAGGTAGTGACAAGCGAAGTCTTACATCACCTAGATACCAAAGTAATGTGAATCATGTACGGGTGAGGACAATATCATCTTCTACTTAGTACCATTTGCCACAACTATAAAGGCATTAAGTTGATGAGTCATATCATGAAGTTGTGGGAAAGAGTAATTGAGCATCGCTTGAGGATTGTGACTATAGTGTCAGAGAACCAATTTGGATTTATGCCTGGAAGATCAACCATGGAAGCAATCTATTTATTAAGGAGATTAGTAAAAAAGTAAAGGTAGAAGAAAAGGGATCTACAAATGGTTTTCATAGATTTAGAAAAGGCTTATGATAGAGTACCTAGGGATATTATATAGTGGATTTTGGAAAGAAAGGGAGTGACAAAAGAGTATATCGATTTGATTAGGGACATGTATGAAGGTGCCGTCACTATCATTAGATCACCAGCAGGGGATATGAATGAATTTTCAATCATAGTAGGTTTGCACCAAGGGTCAGCCTTGAGTCCGTTGCTCTTCGTCTTAGTTATGGATGAATTGACCAAATATGTTCAAGAGGATATCCCACGATTTATGTTGTTTGCAAATGATATTGTCCTGATGGATGAAACTACTAGAGGTGTTAATACTAAATTAGAAGTTTGGAGAGAAGTATTAGAGTCAAAAGGCTTTAGGATAAGTAGGAGTAAAACTGAGTATATGGAGTGTAAGTTTCGTGGCAGCAGAAGTGTGCATGGACAAGGAGTGAGGATTCAAGATCAGGAGATATTATTACAAAGTGATCATTTTAGGTATATAGGTTCTAATATTAGCAACGATGGAGAGATTTTAGATGATGTGAATCATAGGATCCAAGTGGGTTGGCTTAAGTGAAGAAGCGCTACTTGTGTACTATGTGACAAGAGGATACCCAAGAAGCTGAGAGCGAGAGGGAAATTCTATAAAACTGCCAGAAGACCAGTGATGCTTTACGGACATAACGTTGGCCTATCAAGAAACAACAACTAAATAAGATGGGTGTAGCTGAGATGAGAATTCTAAGATGGACGTGTGGTAAGACTAGAAAAGATAGGATTAAAAATGAAACCGTCCGTGAGATGGTAGGTGTAGCACCTATAGAGGAGAAGTCGAGAGAAAATAGGCTAAGGTGGTTTGGACATATATACCGCAGACTTGTTGATGCAGTAGTTAAGAGAATTGATAGGATAGATTTGGGTAGAAACACTACGAGGAAAGGAAGACCCAAGTTGACATTAGATGTAGTAGTGCGCAAGGATATGAGTATACTAAGTCTAAGAGATCATGTAGCCCTTGACAAAACTCAATGGAAACATCGGATTCATATAGCCGACCCAAATTGATTAGGAAATAAGGCTCGGTTTGGTTTGGTTTGGTTTCTATGTAGTACCATATAACAATGTCTACCTTCCTCATATGCCCAAAATCCTTTTTGGAAGAAAATATTCGGAAATGCTTTTGGCATGCCTAAATACTTGTTCAAATAACGTAAGTTTGTACAATATTTTTAAGTTGGAGACATTTTTTAAGTTGAAGCACTAGGAAGAGGCTGGGGAGTATTAACCACAATCCAAGTGAAAAAGATCCGATTTTAGGGGAAATCTGAATACCACAATTTTATGGTTTTTCAATGTTGAAGTTCCACTTTTTTCCACTGATATTATCAGTAATATTTTCCACTTTTTTACTTACTATCAGTGGTTTGTGAGGTAAGTTGTTCTTTTCGAATTGTTCGTTTGATTATATTCAACACAAAGCATGATCAAATCAACGACCTTTTTTTGTTTTCTTGTTATTCACATTGATTTTCAGGATGCAAGATGGATTGGAAGATGAATCCGAAGGTTCCTGGGGTCAAGATTATGGTGCGACCAAATTCAGATCAGAGAAAAAAGCAGAGAATATGAGAGGAGGAGGGTGTGCATAAAACTTAAATCACAATGGATGAACCTACGGAAATGTTCATGTTCATGTTTTTAATATGATGTGTGTTCCTTAAACCCATATCAGACGCACAAATTCCAGTGCAAGAGAAAGCAATTAAACCGTGCTAACTGCTAACAGATATCAAACTAAGAATAGCCATCAACAAGCATGAGAGAGAGAGAGAGAGAGAGAGAGAGAGAGAGACGAGTACCTACGGCAGATATGGGTTAGAGAGAGAGAGGGAGCGGCGGCAAAATTGAGAGAAAGAGACGATGTTAGGTTAGAGAACATGTCATGGCAATTTTGTAATTTTCTAAATTTAGCCCGGCATAATTACTCCCATCCCCCGGTATTACATAATCCCATACATATTGGATAAAAACTATCCTGGGATTGTTAATCCCATGCTATTTTCCGGGAACCAAACAAGGGACAACGTGGGATTAGGAAAAAATAGTCTCCATCCCACCCTCCTAATCCCCGAATCAAATGAGGCCTAAAAGTACATTTGGTTGTTTGAAATCAGCGGACGCAATCATCAACCTAGTGGCCTTTTTAAAATCATGCCCAAGCAATCATGCTTTTTTTGCTTCAATAAACCCATAGGAGAGGGCAGTAGAGAGTTCTAGAGAGAGTGGGGGAGACTTCACCAGGTGGGTTTCCCCTCTCAGTGCTCCACCGCTGAAGTCTCTCTCTCTCTCTCCTCTCAACTACTCCTCACTACCTCTATGGTTGTGAGGTGGATGAAACTTTCTTCTTAGGGAGAAAAGACCTCTCACTCCCCATCATTTTTGAACAACGGAGATCCAGATCAGGGTACTGACTCATTACACGGAGACCTGGTTATGGTGGTGGCTTGCTGAGCTCTCTCAGGACAACGATGAAGGCACATCTGAATGCAAATCCAGTGGCAATCATTCAGCGGGAGTCTGAGGTCCAGTCTGGTGGTAATCCTCCATCCACCTAGCTCCATGAGTGGAGACTGGGTCCGACCTTAGTATTGAGTGGCTTTTGTTTTTTATTATGTTCTTTTTTTTCTTTTCTTTTTTGTATTTCGAACCAGTAGTGTCCTTTGTACTTGCATTTTTAATGAATCCATTATGTTTCTGGTTCAAGAAAAAAGCCCATAGATTGTGCATTTACTTCTTTATTTGTACGTAAGAGGGGCTAAACAAAATGAACAGACCCGACATCTTTAGTTTTCCAGAGAGGGAGAAGCAGGGCTTAGAGAGAGTGCAAGGTTTGTAAATTACATGGGTTCTTTTAAGGCAAGAACATAACACTTTGTGGGAAAACTCTACAAAAAAAAAAGACACAAAAGTAATACAATCGATTTAGAGAAAGCTTTTATTTCCATTGGCGGTGGAAATAACTTAATCTCTATTTTAGAAGCTTTTTATTAATACTCAGTGGGGTAAAGTGACCCCACTTGCCACTCTTCTTCCGCAGTGTGTTACCCGACTTTCTAGTTTCTAACACAAAGAAAAATAAGTTTTAATTAACACTAAATATTATTGTAATTAATCAAAATTATTCACAATCTATTTGTGCATGTCGTAATTGACTACAAAGTAAGATGTTATAACTAACCATGAAGTTCATCATTAACTATGAATATGCAAAACTACATTTTCCAACGGTGCACAACTATCCGTAATGAAACTACTAGCTGAAAAAGCTAAAAAACGACGTGCTTCGCACATCACTTATTGCCATTGTGGATAATTACTTAGTCGTTTAGTATGCATCTATAGTACCTTAAAGAAGTGTGTTTGTTTCACAATTTTCTTTTACTTTTCTATTGTTTGATATTTGAAAAGGCTGGTTTGAAAAAGTTAGTTGTCTACTGGTTATGCAATGAATTACATTTGAAACAAAGACTTTGATATTAGCAGTTGTTGACAAGATTCAAGCAGAGTAAGAGTGATTTCTTCACCAAATCAGCAGGTAAGGTTTTACGTGTTGGATGGATTGTAGCTAAGGTTTCAGGTGTTGGAGGGGTTGCATATGTTGCTGCTGGATTATTTGCCGTGTCACAACACATAGAATTCCTTCCCATGTTGAGCCTTTAAATGAAAGTTAGCACTTGAGATGTGAGTATCCAACAGATAAACCACAAGCAAACTCTAAAAGCTTCACCCAAAACCTACTAAAACCATGATTAGTTCCAACAGCCACAACTATGTTAAAAGCTTAGTTCTTTGGCCAACACATAAAGACCAACACCATGAATAAACCCGTTCGACTCCGTTTTTGTTGAAGACAATAATACGGACATCCGAAGGCTCAAACACCGTCACCAGAACAAAATCAAGAGGCTGCAAATCTAGCGTTTTCAAGAAACACCTCACACTTGTGCGGCAAAGGACGTCCATTTCGTCCACCAATAACCCACCAACGAAGTCACATGCAAATACTCATTTCCTCAACAATCTTGTGCCCGGCAAGAAATGGTGCCAATCGAGCTATAAGCAGCTGTCTAAAATAACACCAAAAATTCCATTAAAATAAAACACTAATGCTTTCACTTAAGAAAAATAAATACACAAAAATACAAACCTCAAAAAGAGAATTTGGAGCACCGCAAACATAACCAAATGGCATGATGCAACCTTCTATTTTGTTTGTGGCTAGCCATCTAAGTGTACTCATGTGGCCTTTTTCCTCTAAAGCCTTAAATGCATATCCTGTGCAACTGGTACAGCTGATGTAAAAAAATGTCGTTATAATTTTACTAACTACTACATGAAACAGTGTCCTATGTGACAATGGGTACAACCTACTGTGGTATGTGATAGGCCATTTTCTATAATATCATTGCTTTAGTGTGGTATGTGATGGTACAATTGTAGCAAAATGTTGCTTAATATCTGCTGTAACAACTGCAGTAAAGCAGTACATTCAGTACAAAACTCAATTTCAGTAAGCAAATTCGTGCAGTCACTCAATCATTTAAGGTTTCTTAAATGAGGGGAAACAAAGACTTTTGAATATCCCTATCTCAAAATAGGGGGAGAGAGAGAGAGAGCTCACTTGTAATCTTCTCTAGCAGGATTTCTGTCGTATTTAGTGGCTTTCCAGCCACCTTTTTCCATTCCTTGCTGTATTAGATTGCCTTCTCATCAAGAAGAAAAGGAAGCTTTAGGATATTTGGAAAAATAAGTGAAAGCCTTCCTTGTTTTGGCGGTGGAAGTGACGAAGAAGAAAAAGTACCGTGTCCTTTCCCTGTTTTTTTATATAAACTGACTGCCAGGGCATGAGAAGATAAACAACACATACCTTGATGCTACTGCGTTCCACAACTCAGGCAAGACCGCAGGGGCCATCTAGAAGTCCTATTGATAACTGTAAGAAACGAAGCTCACGATGAGATCTATGCCTAGACAACAGAACCGATTAAATATAGTTTCTAACAGTGGTGACGTAAGCAGAACACATAATACCTGGTGAGGCTGAAGATTCTCTACTTCTCTTTACATCTGACACCAGCTCACAAGTCCCCAACTGGATCATAAGGTCAAAAAATGAAAATCCTTATCCTGCACATATCTATATCCATCAAAAAGATAACTCATACGAATTACAAGCCCAAACTTAGAACATTAAAGGTAATGCTGAGCACTGACCAATGTATCATACTTATTAATAGAGTGCATTAACTTCAAGTATCCTTTTGAAAGAACAAACAATCAAGAAAATACCAAGTCACTAACCGAGAGCATATAATTTGGCCTGGTTCACTTTTCAAAGTTTCAGAAATTGGCTCAGATAGTCTACTGAAAAGGAACAAGAGTCCTCAACACAGAATGTGGACTGGTGCAGATCCACCATAAGGGGTCCTGCCCAGGATACCATCAAGTGAGCACTTTCTAGCATCTCACACAATTCCATCATAACAGAAATCAAAGTAGACATCTAATCAAACACCTACTTGAATATTATTGGTCGAGGATAGGCAATATGAAGTCCTTCTGCCAAGTTCAGGGCAATGCCCACCATCTTCTATGGGCAAACACCTTGTTCAAGAAAATGGAACTGGATTAACCCAGGGTACAGCCACATGTCGAGATGCTGATTGGAATATTCAAGCTCTAAATTTTGATGTTCCTGGTTATGAACTTTTCTATCATCCCAGAAGACCTGAGAATTTAGAAGTCCTTTCTTGTGTAAAAGACAACTGACAAGTCACTACCTAGTACGCAAGTCCATAACTATCAATTAGAAATTTGGGGAATAACGGTCTTTGGTTTTCTCGTGGACAAAGCTATGCATAGTACAGAGTTCTTTCGAAATTTTCTCCTTAGATAGGAGCTGAAAATCTGCTCCCATTTCCCTCGAGGTCAAAACTACAAAATACACACTAACCCCAAGATTATGAGGCTACCCAACAAACTGCAGGGGCAATCACGGAAGGATTGTGGAAAATGTGGCCAGCGATGGCAAATGATGTCTTTGTTCTTATTAGATACTTTTTCACGTCTGAGCAAAATGAGTCGATTCTCCTTTGAGAAAATTGTGTCTGGACTCTTGCAACCATTGCAGATAACATCCTTATCTGCACAACAAGTGAAAAATGCATCCACAACGGGAATTCAAGGATCCAAAGACCTCAACAGGAATGTGCACAATTGGAATTAAGTTCATGGGCATCAGAAGGACAATCCATATCAATCAATTTTTAGACCCTTTTGCGAAGCAAGTACGCAAATCGCCCACTTCTCAATACTATTACCGCCATTAGGCAGGCATCTTAGTTACTCCTAACATTAATTAAGTTACGTACAGATGGAACTTGGAACTTACTGACATATCTCCGCAAGATTCCCTCAAAAAATTTAGGTCCAAATCTACCCTTCACAACTAATCTTTGTTGCCCATCAAGGGATACTCTTGTCCGCATTTCATCCAATAAGAAAGTCATGACATGCTCTCGTTGCCTATGCACCCTGGAAGAGAAGAGGAGGCAATTTCAAGCAAGTTAGAAAACTACATCACAAGCATTTGTGCACGTTTGCTGCAAAACAAAGCTGAAAAAAGACATCCCAACCACAAGGTAGGGATAGCTCAAGAGCAGCAACAAAACAAAGTCTTGCAGAGATCCATGAAGTTCACAAAAATGGTTTTTCTTTCTCCCCTCCCGAAGAACTTGTGGCGGCCTCATGACTGTTCTACGTCTATTTCCAGCAAGCTCTGGATTATTCTACGTAGAATATTGAACACGTGGCCCGGAGGCTGCACATGTTTTGATGTAATGTAAAGTAATTAGATCCCCCACAACTCAATAAACCTTCTCAACCTAAAAGCAGTTTGCCTATTTTTCTTTTTCTTCTTTAAGGTAATGAGAAACCATTGATAGCCTACCATGAGATAACGTTATGGGAGAAATACAGTAACAGAATTATACATGGAGGATAAAAAAAAAATAAAGAATATTTGACAGAAACTGCCATTTAGCAAATTAACATCAAGATACCATAACTCCATTTCCTACAAGAAACTATAAATTTAAATGAGAAGTTACAGAACTCCATTTCTCAAGGCGAGTCCAATAGTACTGGAAAGAGGTCAGGTTGCATAACTCATCAAAAGAAACTAATGTTTTGACTGCTTGGCAAACAAAATAAGCGGACCAATCATTCAAAGCTAAGTGAAGAAATTGCATATACAAAATAAGAAGGGAAAATCTTTTCGGTAGTGCTTTTGGCCTACCAACTAAGAATATTTTCCTATCATAGCATTGGGGAGAAAGCCAAAATGAAAAACTAATGAGTGTCAGTGGAGTAAAGACATTACTTCTAACACCTCAAATGGAAAAAATATGCAAAAAATAAAATCATACCAAAGCATGCCTGGAAAGGGGGAAAAAAAGGGGTGAGTGTAACAAACAACTCTAGGCACTAAGACAAACAAAACCAAAAAAATGTTTTGCGTACAATGTATTTTTTCTAACTGAAACAAAACGTACATTATTGAAAACTTCTGCTTATCACAAGCACCTCTGGTTTCAAATCGCTGTGTACAAAAACTTGAATTCAGCATTACACTTAATGTAAGCAACTACGCTTAATATCTGGGTGACTATAGGCTTAGCATCCTCCTCTGTATACTTTCGACCTCTGCAACAAAGTAGTAAAATGAAGTCATTGAATTCAGCATTAAACTAAACACCACCAGTAGTTGGAAATAAAATTATTTCTTATTCAACCTAGATAAAATTCTGTCTAGCAGTTCCACAGAGTCTGTCAAAACAAATATCATCAAAGGCTTAGAACGCACTTCGAACATCTAGATATAGCTGAAAGCTTACGCAGATAGACCCAACAGTAAAACTGCTATAAGGAAAAATATCGCCAACAGACACACACAGATTGATTGATTCAGTAGCACAATCGTATTCGTTTATGATTTATCCAAGTAAAGTATTTAGATATGACAAACTTAACAGAAGAACAGGTATGCAAATGTAGTCATCCCGGCAACTCCCAAAGTCCATTTGCTACTGACTACTCGACCTCTAAAGACTCATTATCATTCTGGTGAACCACATAGCTATGCAAATACGTCTATGCTGAAAGATCCTGGAATATCTCCCCCAGTTGCGTAAGGATTACATGGCTGGAAATGCAGCCGCAAATTTTCTATCCAGATTTCACGCTTTCATGCACAGGACATTTGTACTCTTAGTGTGAAGTTGTATCATTATTCTGTATTTTATGCTCATTTCCTAAGAAGCAAGTTCAGTCGGACAAAAGCTGAGGTTAGCAAACGCAGAAGAAATCTCAGACATGGAGCAAAGCTAGGACCATGACATCGTCCACATAAAAAAAAAAAAAAATTAGACCATTGGGGAGACTTTTTGAATTCAAGCAAATTTTTATACAAAATAGCTACCAATGGCAGCAATCTTTTGGATTTGTAATCGTTACTCTTGTCCAGCAAACATGTTTTTGATATGTAATTATTAGCTCCATCCTCATTTAAGTAATGTATTAATACTTGAAAATTGCAACAACGGGTTGAACCTTCCGTGCATGGCACAGAAGTAATTCACCTAGTTTGGGAAGAGGTGGCATGTATAACAAACCACTCTCCCCCTACTCCATCAAGATGTTTTCAATTTCAACCAGTGTGTGAAGTAAAATAACATGTTCCAGTGGGCTCTGGGATAACATTCCAAAAAAGAGAGACCCAACAAGCTAACCTCCACTAAAACGTGTCAGCAAAATATTTGTAGGCAAGTCACAAACAATAAGAGAAACAGTCCTGCTATGCGTACGCATGTCCGTGTATGCAAAATACACAAACGCATCTTAATCGTTCATTTCAACAAATCAACGGTTTGGATTTTAAACACTCTTTGACCGGTAAGAGGAAAGGCCAATCCAGACCGTCGAAAATGCCTTTGGATGGTTAAAATACACCGTCCGTGCAATATGCGTACAAGGGTGTGCGTACACACAGCATTTCTATAAGAGAAAACATCTAAGAAAATACTTTCTGCCATACTTGTCCACATTTTTTTAGGTGTAATCTTTGTTCTAAAAGAAGGTCTAGGTCTGGATTTTAAACACTCTTTAACCGGCAAGAGGAAAGGCCAACCCAAACCGTCGAAAATGCTTTTGGATGGTTAAAATGCACCGTCCGTGTAATATGCGTATGCGGGTGTGCGTACACACAGCATTTCTATAAGAGAAAACATCTAAGAAAATAATTTCTATCATACATGTCCACGTTTTTTGGGTGTAATGTAATACTATCAGCATACATCCATCTTTGCAGTTATGGAAGTCAAGTCTGTCGTGGTGACGTGGTCCATATTATCATGAATTGTGCAGCAGAAAGCATATCGCTGCAAAGTTTTCCACACCAAGGCCATTATCTTCTTGTTGATCATTGACAATAATGCAGCGGGGAATGATTGCCTCTACAATTAGGTCATTAAATTGAAATGTTTTTCTTTCATAAGAGTAGGATTTAAGGAAATGCATGCATGAATAAGAAGAAAGTCAAAATGAAAACAAAAACCTCATCAAATCAATAACATTCTGGTGAAGAGATCAAGTTACTTACAGTCTACAGAACAGACATTGCTATTGGCTGTCAAGAGGTCACAACCAAAATTAAAGGAAAACAGGGTGCATAGAACAATCCTTCCAAAATATCACCATTTTAGCCCCACCAGTTCAGGTTAACACTTCCTAGCATCAGTATGAGGTACTATTAGCAGCATTCTCTCTACGATTTGTCCTTTACATATGCACATGATGGAACGTCCACGAATGGTGGGGCAACAAAAGCAATATCTGTTAGGTTAGTGCCTAGTGGGGTCATACCGACAAAAAGAAATCATCTTGGATGTGTATATGGAAGCCCTTTGTCATAATGTTGAAACTCCTTGAATGGAAAATATTTACAAAGGTTTTAGGAGCTTTTGGTTTCAAATTGCCTGAGTAATCTGGAATACCAAATGTGTGATGAAGTATAATGACACGGCATGAAATTAGAAAGACAACCGTACATGAGCCATTTTAAGAAATGAAAGGACCATATTTTGAGCCACAAGGAACAGCATTTGACTTCTAAGAAAGAATGTACAATGCTATTTTTCATTTGAAACAAATATCAGCATAGGCCAAATATTGCTCATTGTTTGTGTTTCACACAACATACTAAAATGATGGATTAACAATAAACACACTAACTCAACCCATTTTTCCACAACCATAAAGAAGTTATCCGAGTCAAATAATTCTGAAGGTCTAGCATCTGCATATTACAGTAATTCATTAACCTATGATATGATGTTCTTAGACATTAAACAAGCTAGTGCTTCTGTTGGAAGAGTCCAAAGTTTTCTTTTTCTTGCCTCTATGATTGTACAACATTGGCTCTTTTCTCACTGTGAATTCTTTAACTTTTCTTCTGGCTCATAACTAACATGTCAAAGCAACCTAGAACTGGAAAGTCTATTGAAGATTGAGACGTAAATTGCATTCCCTACTCCCTAGTAAAGAGAATGGACAGCAAGTCTCTAATTTATGCATCAGGATTGTTGCTGCCTACTGGATGAACACTCAACATAGACGTTTTTAATATCAAGCACCATGATGTGTGTCGCCTACGATTATTTCAAAACTGGTAGTGCGTGCATTCTGTGCAACAAAACTTCTCACCTATTGGATAGACAATTAACCACTGGTCCATGGAGTGTCCAGGCCATCTTCCTTGCCCTCAACTAATGCCTGGGCACCCAATCCAACCGTCCACTAGCAAGGAGTCCAAATAAAGTCGGGGTAAAGCCCATATGGACTGGCCCGTAAGCGTTGATAGTTCGAACATGAGACTTTAGGAAGTGAGCAAACCCCGCAAACAATTTGAATAAATAACTATCATCAACAAAGCGCATAACACAAGTATCATAGAGAAATTTCATTCAAATGTATAGCTTGTGAAATAATGGTCAACGACCTGGCATTACATGAAAAAAATTACCACATTCGACACTGCGCAAAAGACCTTTTAGCCATTGTTTCCTCCAATCTTTGTCACGAACAACAACTGACATCACCAACAATAACGCAAAAACCCAAGCTAATCTTTGTCTTCATTTCTTCTCCTCTTCTTCTTTTTCAAACTACTCTGCCCCGCCGAATCCACAATCTCTTCACTCTTCCTCTTCTTTTTCTGACTAACTTCGTTCTCTTGCTCGTGCTTCACTGTTTCTTCACTAAAAGTGCTCTCTTGCTTGACTTTTCGATCGGGTTTCGAAGCCTTGAGCTCTTTGTGGAGTTGAACTAACTCGTCGAACGAGGCCGAAGCGCGCCTCAGGTATGAGGATACTGCTTGGGAAGCTCCTGTCTCCGCATTGATGAAGTTGGATAGGACTTTGGATGCTTTGGATAGAGAGATTGACTTTGTTGACGTGCTTTTGCTTGTAATTGATTTCATAGTATGGGGGCACAGAGCAGAGACCTAGAAAGCAACCGCTTCAGGCCCCTCACAAAAATGCAACAGTCAAATATACAGAGAGAGGAGGCGAACGGAAAGAGGAGAGAGAGAGAGTCTTGTTGTTGCCGGAGCCGCCGCCAACGGTTGCTGGAGCTGCAGGGGACTTGCTGGATGTGCGAAAGAATTTGGGGGTTGTTGAGAGATTCCGATCAATTAGAAATCTAGGGTTTTTGGCGGCTTGGTGCTTGTTTATCGACAGTTGGAATCACAAATTTAACCCCTTAACTTTCGTCGATTATATATCTACCCCACCCAAAAACTTTGGGAATTTTTCTTTTTAAATCCAAAGCAAGACATAAATTTTAATTATTTTGTCGAGTTTTGGGGAATTTTTCTTTTTAAATCCAAACTAGACATAAATTTTAATTATTTTTGTCATGAGTGAACCTTTTAAAGCTTTTTGTCATATTTTCTAAAGCATTTTAGATTTCTATCGTTGAGACAAACAATAACCCCAAATACTGATACAAATTTAAGAAAAGTTCATAAAAGATAAACAAATTGAGAAAAATTGATTCGATAATAAAATTAGATCAAATCCACCTTATTGACCGTAATGTACCAACTATGTACCTTCGTATACTTGCACTAAGGATGAACGGGATAAGTAATCAAATAAGGAAAATGTTAACGGGTGCCATAGTGCACCCGTTAAGAGTACAAAAAAATACACTGTATGGCCTTGTTTGATTCGCGGACTAAAACAAGTAGGATGGATAGTCTTGGGATTAATAGTCCAGGACTATTTGTCTTGGGACTAATTTAGTCTTGAATCTCACACAATCCCATGTTTGATTCGTGCAAGATTACCATCAGGATATCCCATGTTTTGGCTAATCCCTTGTTTGGTTTCCTAAACTAAATTCCGGGATTAATAGCAAGAATATCTATTTCTCTCTCTCTCTCTCTCTCTCTCTCTCTCTCTCTCTCTAACTCTGAAACCCATTTCAACCAATTATTTTTTTTAAATCAAATACAATAATGATTCTTGAAAAAGTTTAACATGAATTTTTTGTAACCAAGTTGAAAATTTTCTAGCATTCTCAAAGCATTTTTTTTTCAAACTTGTTCCAACCAATTCAATTCCTCAAAATCCAATTCAAACATGATTCTTTATGCTATGGTGATTGAAAAATACCCATGTATTGAAAAATGAAGCTTAGCCAATTATGCATTAACTGCAGCACTTTTGGCCGAGAGGTCATGTGCATAACCACCTAGGAAGCACGGGTACTGATATGCGGTACGGGTACGGGTACGCGATACGGCAAAAACCTAAAAAAGTAGGGTACGGGTACAGTTGGGTACGTAAGTGTAAAAAAAAAAAAAAATTCCCCTATTTTACTATGTTCCATTGCACAAACTAAATAAAACACGCATTTTACCAACAAAAAAAAAAGCATAAATAAGAGTTAAAGAGTTCATAAGTGCATAGATGAAACAAGTGCAATGTCGTTTTAGAGTTAATACTTAATACTTAATAGTTACCTGACTTTTCACGCTTAGTACTAACACCACAAAAATAAAATTTAAAAAAAAAAAAAAGACAGACATTTTTTACCTTCTGTAGAGGATCTCCTGATTGTTGCTCAACAGTACCTTCTCCTTCACTTTGTGAGTTTAGATCTGTATAGAGGAGGGGAGGAAACACATTTAGTACCCGAGAGAGAGAGAGGGAGCAGCTGCAAATTGAAGCAGCACTGCACCACAGAAAGAAAGAGAGGGAGCAGCGAGAGAGAGAGAGAGAAAGAGAGAGGGAGCAGCGAGAGAGAGAGAGAGAGAGATACGAACCAGTAACCAGAGGCAGAGAGTCGAACAGTAGCTATGGCTGTAGCTTCTAATTTGAGAACCCTATACTGATGAAACACATCTCTTAAGATGGGTGTCAAAAGTACACATGAACCCCTGAAGTTTCAATAATTTTCATTCGGGCCCCATAAAGTTTTGAAAATTTTACAAAATGGTCCAAACGTACCCAGCCAAGTACCTAATCGAAGTACCCAGGAGTACCAATGCCATACCCAAACAGTGCAAAAGTACCCGGTACGTTTTTGTCGTACCCAACCGTACCCGTACCAGTACCCGGTACCCGTACGGCGACATTTTTGGAATACCCGTGCTTCATAGCTGGGGACATTTTATATGCGTGTCAAGAGGTAAGATAATAATTTTAAACATCTATGGCAAGACAAAATTGTCTTGTAACGCCCCGCATTTTTGGGAAAAGCGTTAAGGATTATTATTACAATTTAAAGTCGGTCTTAAACAGTAATAAAAATACATAAAGATGATCTGTCCTCCGCAGATTACAAATAGGCAGACTGGGTGGGTTCTACGGCTCCGCAAATCTCTCCGCCTGGTGGATCTCCATCTCGGCAGTTCCTCCGGCTCCGTGTTCTCCGTAGTGGTCCACCTGTCCATCGTGATAATCTAGCATAATACGTCAGAGTCGCGAAGCAACATCGTGGTATTATGCCAGGGCAACACCGTAAGCGAGGACGCTCAATAGATACCCTACCCCAACCTTAAACTAGCAATTCTAGAACAATAAAGTTGGCAGGTAAATAGTTGAAATTCATTTATCAAAACAGTAAGTTCATGCGTGTTAATGCATCAGTACCAAATCAAATCAGAGTGCAGCTTTAATAAAATAAGTATCTCGTATCATTTCAGAATCCAGAGTGTAGTGTCAGTATCTCGTATCATTTTCTTATAACAGCATTCTTCTTCAAATTTCAACCATGTCAAAATCTTACATCTCTCGAAAGTTATTGGCCCGCCCTACAACCCCGTTCTAACGGTCACCAACCTTTCCGTTCGAAGGGTCGGCCACCCATAAACTGACTCCTGCAGTATGAGGTCCGCTAACTCCGCGTCACACACGACATAGTCCCGGCTACCCATATCACTGAATCCCCACCAGTTTGTTTATGAGGTCCGCTTGCTATGTGTTGTACTGAGTAAGTTCTAACCGTCAAATTCACCCGCGGAATTTGAGGAGAAACTTCAAACAGCACTACCGTATAGTTCCGTTGGGCTTTGACCACCAGTTCACACCGGGGAACTGAGGCGGGACTCCAACAGCATCAACATCTCAACTTTCATCACATCAACATTTTCATTCTCATCTCTATCTCTTCCATTTAAAAATATTCGATCACTTTCTCGAAAAACCGTGTCGTGTCGTATCGTCTTGAAGAAAAACGTGCACATGCCATAATTTCATAAAACAAAATCCTCCGTTTAGGATCGTTCAAGATGAACCTTCCGCTCGTACACCATCTTACGAAAAACCATGTTACTTAACGACAAAAATTCTTTCTTCCGGGAATTTAAATCAAAACATAAGGATTAATTCTCGTTCTTGGATTTGCTAGCGTGTTTTAAGATTCGTACGTCGAATCGCCACTTGGTTTGGCTAAACCAAGAAAGTACCCTACTAGAAAACTCTAGTAGTTGAATCCGTTTGGCGTGTTTTAAGATTCGTTCGTCGAATCGCCACTTGGTTTGGGCTAAACCAAGAAAAAGCCTGACTAGACATGCTAGTCATAGATTCGATTTGTTAGTCTGAATAGATTAAGAATATTTATTCAATAATCCCGGAAAATCTCATTTCATTTGAAAAGCTCTTTTCTTCAGAAAATCGGTCGGGCATTATAACTGCGTAAATTTGAAAAGTCGATTTTCATTCGGGCATTATAACTGGGTAATTTAGTTTTCTAAAAGTCCATCAAACATTATAACGGTGCATTTTGATAGTCAATTTTAAATCGTGCATAGTAACGACTAAGTCTGATTTTCAAAGTCCAATTGTTCATAAAATCACTAATCACCAACATAATTACGTTTAATCACAATAGGCATGTTTAAGCAAAATAATAACATCATTAATATGAACTAGTAAATACTAATCTAAAGTTAAGATAAAGTATCTACCTTAATTCCGATGATTAGTCGGAAGCCGATAAGCTACTTGAATTCCGGCGGCGTAACGACTAGTCGATCTTTGCTCGAACGCTTTCTTGCTAACTTATTCTACCTTTCTAAGATCTAGGGGTGGTCGAGGGTGGTGGAGTGTGGTGGTTTAGGATGAGTTTCAAGAAGAACACTCAAGAACTCACTCAAGAACACTAGAAAGCACAAAGTGGAGAAGTTGGAAGGTTTTGGTGTGAGAAATGAAGCAAGGTGAGTGAGCTATTTATAGTGAAGCAATGAGGCTCACCTTCCCCAAAAATAATCAGCCATATACCTTCCCCACAAGTGTCCAAACAACCTTTTGCAAAAGAAAAATTTAGGTTTAAAGACTAGTTTTAGGTTATGAATAATTTCCCACTAAATCAAAGGCTAAACTTAGGTTATGAGTAAATTCCCACTAAATCAAAGGCTAGTTTTAGGTTATGAGTAAATTCCCACTAAATCAAAGGCTAGTTTTAAAAAAACAAAATAGGAGTTGGGAATTTAGTACGGCTTCCGGACGCAGTGTGGTGAAATACCCGGTGTGCACGCGTTTATTTACGGCGCGAAAAGTATAATTAAACAGATTAAATCTAATTCGTTTATTCTAACCAAACTAAATTATAAGCTATACTTATTTAAAAATAAAACCGCATTAATAAATCGAAATTTTTATTTACGAAATTTCGGGTTATTACATGTCTTGTATTCTTTGTTCCACAGATGGCTTAAGCCTAAAATTACAAGTGAGACCCTTCGATATCTTTTTAAATTCTGCAATTAAATTATCATATCTTTGAGATGCAAAACTATTAGTTACGCTTTATATTCAATTATATGAAACATATCTTTGTCGAAGAAAAGGATAGAGTAAATTTAATTGGCGAGAGAATTGTTTTTGTTGTTACAGTTGAGAGAAAGAGATTAGGTTGTAGAAAGAGAAAGAGGGTCCTTTTGTAGTTTTATTCCCATGTAGAAGAAAAGGAAAAAGTAAGCATGATGAGGTTTTGCGCTTTCTCGGGAGGAGCCTCAGGACTTCAATATGTTTTGACCAAGAAAAGTATCAATTGGATGTTTTTAATTAGTAATTATACTATGGCTGTCATGCTGTACTTTTATATGTCTATGTATACCTGTATCTATACTATGGTAGAAGGGAAGGGCCTCATTGGCTTCGGCCTTGGGTATTTGTTCTTGAATACTCGTTTAATGCTTGTTGCTTTTATATTTTTGAGATATTTATATTAATGGTTCTTTCTATCCCTATTTTGATAGAAACGATGATTTTATATGATTTTATAACATACCCGTATGCATTATACTAACCGTATTCTCAACACATGTAAATCATAAATTTGCAAAACTAATGTATCCGCATTCATCAATTCACTCAATACCCTAAGAGCAGTTGGATCCAGAGATGATTACTGGGTACATTTGAATCAATTCACTCAATAGACTGCCAGTTAACAAACTCCTTTGTCAGAATCTAAGTGCATCTTTGCCTTCAGCAAGGCATATAGGCAGTCAAGTGAAGGAGGAGATGTGAATCTCTATTGCATATTTTTTCCTTCCTTTACATCTAATGGAACAACAATTCTCTGTAAATTAACATACCATAACAAACGCTTAACATTGCGGTTGATCCCCACATTGATTTTGGGCGATTTATCACAACGGATTCAAAATGACTATTCAACATGGCCGTCCCCACAGAAAACATAGCTCTCCTCATAGGAACATCCAAGTATCAAATCATTGGTTAGATAAATCATACTCAGCAACTTTTTGAGAACACTTGAGAAAGTTATGAGTAAAGTAGATTGTTAAGCCTAACCAAGACAAGAGAGTTATGCTATACCTTGAGATATTAAATAAGTAAAAATCTCTTTTTGTTTTCGACAGTCAATTAATTACAGAAAGAATGGTCTTAGACAACAGTAAAATCAGGAAAGGGTTTACCTAACTTGTTCTCTTACATTTTCTTTCCAACATGGAAACCTTCCAAACCACTATCAGTCCCAACCCAACTGAAGCCAGTATCTTTAGATATACCCCTCAACTTCATCAAATCCCTTACTTCACTCACACTATCCCATTTCCCAGCAGCCGCCAGAGTATTAGACAAAGCAACATAAGCCCCTGGACGACCTTCATTACCCAACTTGAAAATCTCATTGGCAGCTACATTTGCCATATCCACATCACCATGTAACCTACAAGCACTAAGCAAAGCCGCCCACACATCCGAATTAGGCTTCTCAGGCATTCCCATTACGAATTCCCATGCCTGGTTTAAACTTCCAGCTCGCCCCAAGAGATCAACCATGCAAGCATAGTGTTCCATCTTTGGTTTCATAGAGTAATCTCTCTCCATGCTGTTGAAGATATCTTGGCCTTTTCCCACTAAACCAGCATGTCCACAAGCCGAAAGAGCACTAAGAAATGTGACATAATTGGGCTTAGTTTGTTGATCTCTTCGCATTCTGCTGAAAAGCACAAGTGCTTCCTCTGGATTACCGTTCTTTCCATATCCATCAATCATGGAAGTCCACGAAAACACATTCCTCACAACCATGCCGTCAAAAACTCTTCTTGCTTCCTCAATTCCTCCACATTTGGAGTACATGTCTATCAGAGCACTTCCCATTTTTATGTCAATGAAGAATTCAGTCTTCATAAGTTGAGCTTGGACTTGCTGACCGATTTCAAATGCCGATAACACAGAGCAAGCACCAATAATGCTTGCAAAGGTTGATATCGTCGGCCTAAAATCCAACCGTAGCATGTCCAAATAAACCTCAATTGCTTTCTTACCAGTATCTACTGATTTGCTGTAACCTTCAATCATCGCATTGTAAACTACCACATCTTTTTCTAGTGTTTTCTTGAATAAACACTCCGCGTCTTTAACAAGACCTTGATTCATGTACCCCGATATCATCGTTGTTGAACAAACCACATTCTTTTCTGACATCATGTCAAAGATTATCCTTGCGTAATCTACTCTCCCGGTCTTAACATAAGAGTCAACAAGCCCCGTATAAAGAAAACCATCGACCACCACATCCGATTTCATCACCTGGGCATGGACTTGTTTGCCCAAACTACTTGCCACTGATAAAACACTCTCACAAGAACAAGCCTTCAAAACCATCGAATACGTGAACCCATCAGGCTTTTCATTTGAAAACATCAACCTCTTAAACAAATTCAGCGATTCAAATACCTTGCCCATTTTCACGTAACCAGAGATCATATAATTATAAGCAGAGACAGTTGGTTCCGGCATTTCATCAAACACCTGGCGCGCATATGCCAAACAACTACATTTGATGTGTAGTATGAGGAGTTTGATGGAGATGTTGGTGTTGGGTTGAAACCCAGTTTTGAGAATGTGGGAATGGATCTTTTGGCCATGGGATGGGCAGTCGGAGTTGATGTAGTGTTGCAGAGCAGAGGAGAGAGAAGAGGCAGTTGGTGGGTTAAAAAGGTAGTTGGCCTCTGGTGGGACCAACGTTTTGGACCAGTGGATGGATGAGAAAAGGGCGGATCTGATTGTGGATACAATGGGTAGTCTTCCATTTTTCATGTTCCCATTCGATATGATTGATGTGTAGCAAATCAGAAACTCAATGCTGTCACAACCAAGGTGGTTTCACCAACCGATATATACAGCCCGAACGTGGCGGAAGAGCCGGAATCGACCGGTACTTTCCGGAAAGTTGACGGAACGAAATCAGATGTTGATAAAACCGGAATTCCTCCAAAACCGGGTGGTACCGGAAGCCAGCTTACTGTGAAGTCAGATCTCGTTTTTCCGGCGGCCTCTGAGCATCAAACGAAGAATCCACGAGCAGACAACGAATCGAAAAGAGAAATTGCAGAGTTGTTGCTTCTCCATGCTGTTAGAAACTTATACTAAAAGCCATGCTTTTATGTAATAGATTAATATTTAATTAGTTAATTATTAATCAGTTTTATCCCTTTTTGATGAAAATCTATTATGGGCAATGTTTGCATGATATAATTGTATGTTGTGCATGTGTCTTTTATTCTATATAGTAGATGATCTAGTGTGTAGAGTACGGCTTACATACAGAAGATTGGATCATCGGTTCTTGTGGAATATAAGTTTTGGTTCACAATCTTAGATGGAATTTGACACACCATCAGTAGGATTGTAGTATAATGTTTTAGTAGGTTTGTCTTGACTACAGGGAACGGTTCTAGTTCCGACTCATTGTGCTAGTACATTTTGTGTGTATTGAACAGGACCGCTTTAAGGTAATTGTCTTAGTACTGACATTTTAAGACAATTAGAATCTTATAGTTATTAAGAATACTTATGCTCTTAATCCGGATATAATTAATACGTATATACATTTAATGTTGTTGACTTTGATTCATTATAAAGTGAGATCTTTTTTCACGGTCAATAGTCTTGGTGAGTTGGGTCACAACATTATATGCATGAAATATATGGATATTAATTATTGATAGAATCCACGTCTCGTTAGAGATTGATGATACCCCCTTGAGTAAACTTATAAGTTTCGGTTATGTCAAACCCTGCAGGTGGATATTTGTATCCGATATATCGAATAAGTTAAGTGGTTAGTCTCATGGTGTTTTATAAGATGTTGATTAGTGGGAGATTGTTAGTAATCAACATTTAATCAACGGGTATTTGTAATCTTAACGTGGGGAGATTAATAAGTATTTAATAACGTGGAGCTCGAAATATAATCGAGATAAAGATGGGAGTGCAATTATAATTCTTTAGTGGTGTGAATTATAATTTGTGAAATAAGAATAGAATCCGGGTGGGATTAGGTTTTCTTATTTACACAAGGAGCCCAGATTTATTTCTCCTCAGGTCCCTGCTCTAGCCCTATAAATATATCATTATGTTCTCTAGGTCACAAACAACAGTCATTCAGAAAATTAGAATAGAGGCTGTGAGAGAGAACAAAGAGATCACGTAGAAGTCCACACTTGGCTACATGATCGAGATATAAGGGAATATAGCAGAAGATCATGAGGTACTGTCGAGCAAAGCTTGTTGCATACAGTAATTAGGTCTGTCAAGTTCTAAAATAAACAAGTCAACCAGCGTTCGTGTCTACGGATGAAAGGTAAACCCTAATTCCGCCTTGTAGGGTTTGTGTTTATGTTTGTTGTTTAATCTGTACGCATAATTACTGGGTTCTGGGATTCGTTTCCCAACACATGCTTCTTCCTCGTCCTCAAGTTCTCTAGTAATAAGGGTTTCTGGGCATTCCTTTATTAGTATTTTGATGCAGTAGATTAGTTGTCTTTGTGTGTATCACGAGCACACCACGATTCAGTATCCCTACCTAGACCCGGGGTGCTGTGCAGCTTGGTTCTGCACAGTGTGCTGTGTACGCCTGAGCCGCGGCGGCGCTCCGGTAGCGCTTCGATGATAAAAAACATTCACTAGGTAGATTTCGTTGATTAGAATAAGTGTGTCAAAAATCAGTGCGATCGGATATCATTTAGAGTTTCATTGGAACACATGTAATTTAGCAAAAATCGGTTCTAGTGGTTTGATCTAGTGTTTTGGATCCATTCTTTTTAAGGTACTAATGTTCCGATAAGCTACTTAATGATATCCGAACGAGCTGATTTTTACACACTTCTTCTACTCGATGAGCTCTACGCTTAGAATGTTTCCGATTATCGGAGTGTTGCCACAATTATGTTACTGTGTTTGTTTAAATTAAATGTGAATGTCTTTTTCATAAAAATTAGTTGAAAATTTTAGGCCATATATTCTTCTTTTTTTTTTTTATCGGCAACAAAATTTATTAAAGAATCTCGACAAAGGTTACATCAAGAGGGAGGAAAAGATGCAACCAAAAGTTGGAACACCCTTGGGGCAAAGCCCACTCACCAATGGGCCTAAAATGCCCTGATAAAACAATGAAAACTCCCTCCATATTTATAGTGGATGAATGTTCCTCAACAGACGCATTGACGTAACAAGACTCTCCAAATACAGAAAAAAAAAAAAAAACTCCCTATATGCACAGAAAAGAAAGGAAAATTTGTACAAAAAAGACACTGGAAATTATAGGTATTATGTACACAAGTACTCACTTAAGACATGAGTACATGCGCACGGAACAATCATCCTCCGCAATACGCCTCGGAGTACCCCTCCGAGGCACCTCCTCCATAACACCCTCCCAGGCACCTCTTCTACGGATGCCTCCTTTGAAATATCCCTCTGGGGCACCTCCTCTGCGAAGCTTGGCGACTCTGCACAAGACCCTAGGTAGGGAGCAGGGCTTGGGTACCCGCTCAAGACCTCAAGATGTATTGGCTTGGAGGCTAGAGCAAAGGGATTGTCAAGACTCACCTCCACGAGGTGAGCTCCATGACCAGTCATAGAGAGAGAGAGAGATAGAGAGAGAGAGAAGAATCGAATGTTCCTTATGCCCTCTTTTTCTATAACCAAAATAGAGAATGCTATAAGCCAAATCAAAGACTTAAAAATCAAGATCCATTAAATAAATAACATAGTATATTCTATGTACACACAGTTATTGGGTTTTTTTTATTTATTACGAGAGGTAGAATTATACAAGTATCAAAATTACATTAAATTGAAAACAAATCAACAATCAGTATAATGAGATGCAGGAATTTTGACTAACTGAGCTAACTCAAGTTGGTTACACAAAACTATTTTACAGACCTTGATTCTTCTGTTCAATTTAATTTACACACAGAGATTTTACAATATTTTTTTCCTATACGAGTATTCTTCTGTTCAACTCTCGCCTACGTCATCGATATCTGTCAGGAGATCTTACCAATATCCCGACTGGCTGTGATACAGGCATCCATATATCACCTAACTGTGCCTCTGAGAATCTGATAATAAGAACCCCAGTTCTGAGCATAGTATTCAAAGAGAAACTACACTCTGATATGCATTAATGAGGAAGATATGCTTACTTGCCCTCCAAGGCCTCAAGGCTCCTATATAAACAAGAGTTTACGAAGCATTCAAGACAAACATTCAATACATAACTACCACTCCTACTCTGTAAGAACCCGTATGAAAAATCACTTTTTGGAGAAGTTTTGATTTGGCCGATAAAAAGTCCCGGTAATTGTTCCTTGGATTTTTCTAATCACAACGGTATAATCAGAAGTTATTTTTGAGTATAGAAAAGTTGTCTTTCACCCATTTTCTTCGGAGAAAAATGTGTCCTTTTTCGGTTTTGTACTAAAAGTGGGGGGATGAGATTTTGATGTGATTAGAATTTGAAAATTTTAGAAATGCCATTGTTTCCAAATGGGGGGTACTTCCTTATTTTCATAAATAAATTAAAGTAAAGAAATTATAGTCTTTACTTAAGTTTGGTTTATGAAAATAAGTATTGTGGTCACATATTATATACACAAGTGACATTTGGGTGTGAGGTGTAATTAGGGGTTATAATAGGTAGTGTGTGGGGGAAGTTTGCAAATAACCAAAATATCTCACCTCCCTCTCTCTCCCACCCGGTCGGCCCCTCTCTCTCCTCCATTATTGCTCACTCCAAGCTCAAATATTGCCCTCCTCATTCAACCACTTCAAGAATCAAGACCATTTTCGTGTTCTACACACCGTGGGAGCTCGGGTCACCTTGGATTCGTACCAAGAGCTCCAAATTCGGGATTTGGGGGTTTCTACACTTAGGGTTTCATTCATCTTCCATTTTCAAGCAAAACTTTGAGGTAGGGGAACAATTTCTACTCTCCCTAGTTGTATGCTTGTGATTTGTTGCATATACTTGGTTCTTAGCCTCAATTTCATTGAAATTCATATTTTCCCCAATTGTGTGGGTTTTTCCCACTTAGATTTCTTGATCTATGAAACTGCTTGTTGTTTGATGAAATTAGAAGTGAAATTGACCTCCATCCATGTTTAATTGTTACCTAGCATCTCTAATTTGAACCTAAGTTATCTCATTTGTGATTGGGTTGAAATTCCACACCCTAAGGGTGAAAATCTGCACTGTTACTGTTCATATATTGTTGCCTCTGTAATTTTCAGCCACTGCCCTTGTTTTTGGGGTGGTCTTCGGCCACCCTTTGATGTCCGTTTGGTCCCTGATCGCTTATTCCTTCATAAAATCGACTTTTGGTATCACTTTCAAACATGTTTTAACTCGAGAACTATGGTTTTATAAGTAAATGTATCATCTTATCTCACATGAGCGTTTGTTGGTTTTTAGAAAGCGTGTGTGGGTGTGTGCGTAGCACATTTTATCGAAAGGTGTGAAGTAGTGAAATGATCTTGGAGAAAATGAATTTTGAATGGAATATTGGGAAATGAGATGTTTCAAACCAATGTCATCATTTGACAAATATAAAGGCACGTGGAGCGTATGGAATCCGGCAGGGGCACGGGGGGCCCACAGAACCCGGCAGGGGCACGCGGGGCCTACAGAATCCGGCAGAGGCACGCAGAGCCTATGGAATCCAGTAGAGGGATTAAATCCCTAGTATTATGAAATTGTTTTTTTTTTTTTTTTTTGTCAATGAAAGGAGTGAGAAATGAGACTTTTGAACTATCCATTGTGTTTTTGTTAAAACTTGATTTTTTTGGGGGCTTGTGTGGTAAACTTGGATTGTTGAGTAAAATGAAATGGATACTTGGATGGTGTTTGAATAATAGGCAAATCATTGGAGTACTTTGATGTTTTTACACCCTTTCACTCATGATTCGGTTATCATCGCTCACATTATATCTAGCCTCCATATGCATGCATCATATTCATACACCTAGCGTTAGTAGAATAGTTCTCCTACGAGCGCGTGTGCTCACCCTATTCTTTTTCAGGTACCTAGCTTTGATCGTGCATGGTTTGAAGTGCATGACTTGGATGATGAGCATACATAACGTGGAGTTATTTTATTCATCTTCAATGCATTAACTTTTCTTTTGGGGAGATGATATTGTAACTCTAATCTTTTCTCTATCTTTTGACTATGGATTTGTAATAACTTATGGGATGTTATTTTGATTTCACCTTTAGGGCAAGGGTGCCCAAACATTTTTTTTTTACTTCACCTTTGGGGCAAGGGTGCCCGAATATTTGAATTACAGGACACTATCCGATTTTACCTTTGGGGCAAGGGTGCCCAAACATTTGATAGCCATTGGGCTAAGGATGTACTCTAATTATGGAAATCTTTATAATTTATGGAAATCTTTATCTTTTGACTTGCTTATTGTTTGAGATTCTTTTATTTATGTTTTGTAAAAATGAGGGCGTGACATACTCACTAGCTCATCACTCCATATTGCCATCTCTCTCTCTCTCTCTCTCTCTCTCTCTCTCTCTCTAAGACTGCCTTAAGCTCTCTCCTCCTCCACCTCCGATGGTCTCGAGCATCATTGTAGCACTTGCCATATCCTCAGAGGGATACCTCAGGTACTCTTCCCACCCCTTATACTCACAGGTGGTTTGGATTATTTTGTCGTTCACAATTTAGACTCTTGCAGGCCAAGAGTATGATTTATTTTGGTGGTTTGCTCTTTTTATTTTTATTTCTAGGAAGGATCTAGGATTCATTTAAAAATGTATATCCCAACTAGGTTGGCACATACACCCTAGTTAATCATGTGCATTCCTAGACCCACCTATTTTCTTTTGTTTTCCCTAATTTTTGCCTAGGTCGGGTTTTTTGACCTAGCGGGACTTTTATTATGCCCTAACTTTTGCCGAGGCCGCCCTCTCGGGTTTTCCACCTAGTGGACTTTTTTTATTTTTAGTTTATTGCCCTAACTTTTGCCTAGGCCCCCCTTTCGGGTTTTCAACCCATCGGGGTTTTTTTTTTTTTTGTTTTTAACGGATAATACCGTTTCAAGAACCTCATTTGAGTTGACTTTCTCGATGATGTAAGGCCCTTCCCATTTGGGTTCAAGTTTCCCTTTGGTCCTTCGAGTGATAATCATTGACGTACGAACCACCAACACTAAATCCCCTTTCTTGAAAGAATGAAGCCGGACTCACTTATTGAAGGCGTTGGCCATTCTTTGTTGGTATGTCTCCAAATTTTGTTGGGTGTAACCTCCTTTCATCTAGGGCCTCAAGCTCAAATAACCTTATTTTTGCACTTTCGTCTCCCCTTAGGGCTTCTTGTATTGCCACCTTTAGAGAATGTATTTGCACTTCAAGTGGCAACACTGCTTCTCCCCCAAATACCAAGGAATATGGTGTAGCTTGAGTGGGAGTTCTATACGAAGCTCAATAAGCCCATAATGCTTCTAGTAGCTTTTCCTTCCAAGTTCTTTTATTTCGATCAACCATCTTTTTGATAATTTTGCACAGAGTCTTATTGAAAGCCTCTGTTAATCCATTGGCGGGTGCACGACACCACGTGGAATGGTTGATCTTTATATTGTACGTGGAATACAACTTGTGTTATGGACTACTTCTAAAATGTTGTCCATTATTAGTGATAATGCTGTCCGGGACCCCAAACCTATAAATAATATGGATTCGGATGAAGTCTAAAACATTTCTGTTTTTCAATCGTCAAAAGCCACCCTCTTTTGCCCTCCTCTAAACAAACTAAAACGAGAAGAAAGATTATAACTGTGACATCCGTTCCTAACATGCATGTGTATTTCACGTGATAGCGCATTTCGTGCACACATTCATTTCATAAGCCATTCGGTGCATGACATGTCATGTTATTAATAGTTCATGCATAGCTTAAATACATACACCTATTATGTTTGTGTTCCAATTATGTGTGTGGTTTGTGACAAAAAAAAAAAAAAGAAAAGAAAAGAAAAGAAGAAGTCAAGAGGAGGGGAATTAGTTTGTCAAGGTGTGGGAATGGCATTAAATGTTTTTGTGGAAAATTTAGTAAGGAGGGAACACCTCACCTCTTAATGGATGAGATTGGATGACTTTGGGAAGACCCAGACTTCCATTTTTCTGCCTCAATTTCGTGGAGAGAGAGAGAGAGAGAGAGAGAGAGAGAGAGAGAGAGAGAGAGAGAAGTGAGAAGCTTGGAATTTCTGGAGAAAGGTACGAATTTTATACTATATTATTTCAACTCCAAAAATTATGATATTTCAACCGTAGTTGTATTTATGTGTTACATAGATCGTGTAAAATTTTCAGAATTTTTCGTGAAGCATAGAATTTATTAAAAATGTTTTACCGGGCTGCTGTCTGTGGGAATCAGTTCCTGGCAGTTCTGCCACACTTCACGAAAACGGGCATAACTTGGCCTAGGAACCTCTACTTTTCACTTCGTTTGATTTGTTAGAAACTAGACATATAGGGATTTCATAATATATAAGCCGCATAGCCCAATTATTTCTGAGATATAGCAGGTTTTGGTTTAAATTTGAAGAAAATTCTGTTTTTGTAATTTTACAGCAAGTGACTGGTCTGTTTGGCGTTGGTTTAAAAATAGCTATCGAGCTCAGAAAATTCTGAATTTTTGATATGATGTTCCTATATGTGTCTAGTATTTTTGGTAAAAATTTCGTGAGAAAAGGGTGCGTAGATTAATTTTTTAAATTCAGAGACCATAAGGCTGTTACGTGATTCTATGCATATTCATGCATTTCATTTGCATTTAAGCATGGGGGTTGAACGAGAGACTTATAGATGTCTTATAAATTATATTGTTAGGTGAGGATAGCGTGAGGAGGATCACGGTTACGTCTCCAGACCGTAGAGGATAGAGATTTTAGCGAAGTTGGTCTTTCTGTCAGGTGATAGGTGCCTAAAAGCACCCGTTAAACCTTGTTAATTCGCACTTTGTTTAGCTATTTTGGTTAGTGTTTGATTAGTATTCGTTGGTGAATGGTGTTACAGGTACCGCGTGCCCAATGATGTGGAAACCATGCCTTGGAGGGGTCTAGAAGCGTCGAGGAAGCAAAGAGGAGCAAAAGAGGACAAAAGGGGCGATTTTGGGGTACCATGGTCCGGACCACCCTTTCCCCGTCCGGACCATGGTTGCGGGAATTTTCGTTTCTTCTTATTTTTATGTAATTTGAAAAGCCCTAGGTATAAATAGAACTTCAAAACATTATTCTAGGGTTCCGAACATTGAGAGAGGCTACGAGAAGAGAAAGAAACTAAAAGTTCTTCGACGTTCTTCATGTGTTCTTCAAATCCAAGCGTGTTGATCATCTCCATGGCCGGCTAAACCCCTTTTCTAGGGGGAAGATGAAGTTCTTCACCAAGTAACCTTGTTTTTCCGTGTAGTTTGTGATTAATACTCGAATCGGATTATATGTTATGAACTCGATTTCATATGATCAATGGAATCATGGTTTTCTTCTTCCAATCTATTGCGTATTCGTATTCATGTGTTCAAATACCGTAAACATATAATTGTTTTCACTGGTAGGATTGGAGTTCTGAGATGGATTATGCTCGTAAGACGGACCGTGCCGCGGTAGTGAGACGGTCCGTGCTATGGGATAGTTCATGCCTTTTAACAATCTCTACAACTCTCTTGATGATTATCGTTAGGGTTTGCAAGCCCTAGCGATAATCCTTTGCGATTCAAATATTAATCATATCTACGCCATGCTTGGTTATGCGGTGTGAACGGATTCTAAACCCTAGATCTTTTTCCCAAAAAGTTTCACCTTTTAAATTATTTCACTCTTTAACTCAATTATTTCACCAACAATCAAACCTCTTTTTACTGAGTTAAACTAGAAATTCATTGGAATTACGCAACTCAGCCAGTTTGTCCCTGTGGATCGACATTCGGACCTAGCCACTATTCTACGGAGTAGTAGTTAATTCCAGTTCTTAAATACTTATTTTTTACTCGGCACGACACGGTCAAATTTTGGCGCCGTTGCCGGGGACAATTTGCACGGTTGCTCAATTTCGATTAATTTTTATTTAATTCTTAGTTTAGGGCTTTTTTTAATTTTCTGTTTGCTAAGTGATACTCAGGGTGCAAGTGACGGAGCATTCAACTGGGCAGGATCAATCAGTGAAAAGCAGTGCCGTAATATAAAAGCGTTATTGTTGCTCACTGTAAGTCCTGCTTCCCTTTTATTTGCTTGTCTCTGTGTATGTTTGGTCGTAGGTCTCAGAAACCCGAACTTCTTCCTCTCAATCTGGATATAGAAAAAAGACGTAGGGTTAAGAGTGAGACTGATTTAGCTTCAATGGGGGATGTTCCGAATGGCGCTAATCCGCCAGGTGGCGCTGATGCGCCTCTTGCCCCACTTCACACACACTTTTTGCCATCATCTTATGCTGCACCATCATGCATCCAGTTGCCACCCTTCACGGCAACACATTATGAGATTAAAACCAGTACACTGAATGCATTGCCCCACTTTCACGGGCTCCCTAAGGAAGATCCCTATCAGCATATTGATGAGTTCATAACCATAAGCTCCACACTTCAAATTCAAAATTTTCCTAATGAGGTGCTTAAGTTAATTTTGTTCCAATTTTCACTGAAAGAAAGTGCTAAGCACTGGCTCAGTACTTTACCCGCGAACTCGATCACTAGCTGGGACCAACTTAAGGATGCATTTCTTAAAAAATACTTCTCCATAGGCAAAACAGTTCACTATCGGAAACTGATTACTTCGTTCCGACAGAATGATAATGAGCCTCTTCACGAAGCTTGGGAGAGGTATGGTAACCTTATTAGGAAGTGCCCGCACCACGACATTCCACAGTGGCAGTTGGTGCAATGTTATTACGATGGGTTGAATTCTCACTATAGGATGATGGTTGATGCCTCATGTGGAGGCTCATTAATGAATAAAAATGAGCAGTCGGCATGGGAGCTCTTTGAGACAATGAGTGATACCTCCCAGCACCATGCCACTTACCAACATAGCGATAGGGCAACCAATGTGTTCAGTTCTTCAAAGCCCCGAGGTTTGTATGAGGTTAGCCCCTCTGACCACCTCGCGCTTAAGGTTGATTCTCTCGCTGAGAAACTTGACAAATTTCTGGGTTTGGGCTCGACTTCCACTCCGCCGCCTCCCACTTTTCAGGAGGCTTGTTCCCTATGTGCTAGTCCAGCCCACTATGTTACGGAGTGTCCGGCGAGAGACCAGTTTCCAGGTTTTGCGGAAGAGCAAGTTCACGCTGCTCAGGGGTACCCTAATGTTCAGAGTTATCCTAAACCGGGTGACCCCTCTAACAATATCTACCACCCAGGTCTTAGGAACCATCCTAATTTGTCGTGGCGACAGCCACAAGACAATGCCCCTGCCCCACAGTCTAGGCCATGGTCCATACCGTATAATCCTGCGGCCTATCGTTATGCGAGTCATCAGCAGCCACCCCCTCATCGAGCGCAGGCCCAGTCCTCGAGGGACCCTTCCTTCGAGGAAAAGTTCTTAAAAGCATTTGAGATGATGACTGCTACCCAACAGCAGGTGAATTCTCATACACAATCCATTGCGCGAATGGAGGCCCAATTGGGCCAATTGGCCAACACTATGAACCGCAGGGAGGAGGGTAGGTTGCCTAGTCAGCCAGTTCAGAACCCGAGAGGCCAAAACCAGTGTGAGAGTAATCAAGGGACAGATAACTTCCAACAGGCGAATGTTCTCATGTCCCTTCGTAATAAAAGAGAGGTCGAAACCCGACCAGAGAAGCCACAAAGCAAGGAGCACCAAGCTCCCTCCTCCCCATCTGATTCCGGGGAGGGGCATTCTCATAGCAAGGAGGCAATCCCTCCAACCACTACTCCACCACCCACTGCCACAACCATGGGCTCCAAGGCACCATCCTACGTGCCTAAAGCCCCTTTCCCTGCCGCTTTAAATGGGCCATCTCCCTATGCAAAGAAACCTAATTCTATGGAGGATACTCTGGAGATATTCAAACGTGTGGATATCAACATACCCCTCCTCGAGGCCATAAAGCAAATCCCAAATTATGCCAAGTTCCTGAAGGACCTCCGCACTCATAAGCGGAAATCCCGGACAAATGTGTCCAAAAAGGTCCTTCTCACCGAGCAAGTGAGCTCAGTTTTTCAATCCATCACTCCCCCTAAGATGCAAGATCCGGGCACGCCTACCATTGCCATTATCATAGGTAGTCATGTCATAGAGCGCGCGTTGTTAGACTTGGGGGCTAGTGTTAATTTGATCCCTTACTCGGTGTACGAGCAATTGGGACTTGGAGAGTTAAAACCCACGACGGTAACCTTGCAATTAGCTGATAGATCCGTGAAGGTACCGCGTGGCGTAGTTGAGGACGTTCTGGTCAAAGTCAATGATTTCTACTTCCCTGCTGATTTTATAGTCCTTGACACAGAACTGGTGAACACCCTCAGACAGCAGACCCCTATTATACTTGGCCGTCCATTCTTGGCGACGGCCAACGCTAATATACATGTGAGGAGTAGAGAGATAGAGGTCACGTTCGGTAATATGACTCTTAAGCTTAATGTTTATAATAGCGCAAAACAACCTCGAGTGGAGGAAGACTGCTTTGCAGTCAATGTTATCGAGGACTTAGTTGAGGAGGCCTTGCCTTACATTCTGACTGACGACCCGTTGGTCGCATGTTTGGCACATTTTGGGTATGAGGAGTTTGATGTTGATCAATCCATTGCGGAGGTGAACTTATTGCTTGATAGTTCATCGCCGAAGTGGGCACCACAGTTTGAACCTTTGCCTTCCCTTTTGCCAGAGTCAGCCCCTCCATCTTTAGAGGTTCCTCCGAAGCTTGAGCTTAAACCACTCCCGGCTAATCTTAAGTATGTGTTTTTAGGTGCCGATGATACCCTTCCGGTTATTATAGCGTCTGACCTTTCTGCTATGCAGGAGGGTCAGCTTGTTGAGGTGCTTAAAGAGCACAAGGGTGCCATTGGGTGGTCTGTGGCAGATTTGAAGGGTATTGATCCCTCCGTGTGCATGCATCGCATAAATTGCGAAGAGAATGCTAAGCTCTCACGTGAGATGCAGCGGAGGTTGAACCCTAATATGAAGGAGGTAGTAATGAAGGAGGTAGTGAAACTCCTTGATGCGGGTATTATATACCCCATCTCTGATAGCAAGTGGGTGAGTCCCACTCAAGTGGTGCCCAAGAAATCGGGCATCACTGTAGTTGAGAATGAAAGAGGAGAGATAGTCCCTACGCGCCTCACCACGGGGTGGCGTGTTTGCATTGATTACCGGAAACTTAACTCCATGACTAGGAAAGATCACTTCCCATTGCCATTCATTGACCAAATCCTAGAGCGGCTTGCAGGCCAGAGCTACTATTGTTTTCTGGATGGTTATTCTGGATACAATCAGGTGCCTATTGACCCCGCTGACCAAGAGAAAACTACGTTCACCTGTCCTTTTGGCACTTTTGCCTATCGGCGCATGCCGTTTGGCTTGTGCAATGCACCTGCTACCTTCCAGCGGTGTATGATGTCCATATTCTTGGACATGGTGGAAAAGTTCCTTGAAGTCTTCATGGATGACTTTTCGGTCTTTGGGACTTCTTTTGAGGATTGTCTCCACAACGTGAGCAAGGTGCTTGAGCGCTGTGTGGAGAAGAGTTTAGTTTTAAGTTGGGAAAAGAGCCATTTTATGGTTCAAGAGGGCATCGTGCTAGGACATGTAGTGTCCAAGAGGGGGATTGAAGTTGATAAGGCCAAAGTTGACTTAATCTCGAAACTTCCACCTCCCTCCTCTGTTAAGCAAGTTCGTTCCTTTTTAGGACACGCAGGCTTTTATCGCCGCTTCATTCGAGACTTCAGCAAAATTGCTAAACCCTTGTGCGACCTCCTTGCCAAGGACACACCTTTTGTCTTCGATGCGGCGTGCATGACGGCCTTCGTCACTTTGAGAGATGCCCTATCCTCTGCGCCTATTATGCAGTCACCCGATTGGTCTTTACCATTTGAAATTATGTGTGATGCATCTGACTACGCGGTCGGCGCCGTCCTTGGCCAACGGTGTGACAAGATTCCCCATGTGATATACTACGCAAGTAAGACCCTCTCCGATGCTCAATTGAACTATACTACTACGGAGAAGGAATTACTCGCGGTAGTATTTGCGCTAGACAAGTTTCGGTCCTATCTTCTCGGGTCTAAAGTTGTTGTGTTCTCCGACCATGCAGCTTTACGACACTTGCTTTCTAAGAAGGACGCGAAACCGAGGTTAATTCGGTGGATTTTGTTGCTACAGGAGTTTGATTTTGAAATTCGGGACAAGAAGGGGTCCGAAAATTCTGTGGCTGACCATTTGTCGAGGATCTTAGTTGATTCCTCATGCGACACAGTGCCTCTATGTGACTCATTCCCTGATGAGCAACTCTTTGAGGTGTCGCAAGTCCGGCCTCCGTGGTATGCATACATTGTGAACTACCTGGCCACTGGTGAGATTCCATCTTTTTGGTCCCAGCAAGATAATGGATGATTTTTCTCACAGGTTGGGCATTATTTATGGGAGGATCTGGTATTGTTCAAGTATTGCGCGGACCAAGTGATCCGTCGCTGTGTCCCTGAGTGCGAGTATCATAGTGTTCTTACTTTTTGTCACACTCTTGAGTGCGGGGGACATTTTAGTGGGAGGAAGACGGCAGCCAAGGTGCTGCAGAGCGGCTTCTATTGGCCGACTCTCTTTAAGGATGCCCACGAGTTTTGCAAGACATGTCTCCGGTGCCAACGCTTCGGGAATATGTCTCGCCGAGACATGATGCCGTTGTCCCCTATCTTAGTTGTGAAAATTTTCGATGTTTGGGGGATTGATTTCATGGGCCCATTCCCGAACTCCTTTGGGAATGAGTACATTTTAGTAGCGGTGGATTATGTTTCGAAATGGGTGGAAGCGGTGGCCACCAAGACTAATGACCACAAGGTGGTTATCAAGTTCTTGCAGAGTAATATTTTTAGTAGGTTTGGCTATCCGCGAGCGATTATAAGTGATGAGGGGACCCACTTTCTCAATAAGTACTTCGCAGCCCTAGTTCGGAAGTACTCCATTACGCATAAGGTGGCGACGCCTTACCATCCGCAGACTAGTGGCCAAGTAGAGGTCTCAAATAGGGAGATTAAGAAAATTCTCGAGAGGACGGTGGGTGCATCACGCAAAGACTGGTCAACTCGACTGGACGATGCGTTGTGGGCTTACCGTACTGCATATAAAACCCCTATTGGCATGTCCTCTTACCGATTGGTTTTTGGTAAGGCATGCCACTTACCGGTGGAGTTGGAGCATCGGGCATTGTGGGCCATTAAAAAGTTTAATTTCGATATGGCCACTGCCGGGTCTCATCGCCGACTCCAATTGAGTGAGCTAGAAGAGTTGCGCAATGATGCGTATGAGAGCTCGAAAATCTATAAGGATAAGACTAAGGCTTTTCACGATAAACACATAGTTCGGAAGTCTTTTGAGCCTGGCCAAAAGGTGTGGCTCTTTAATGCACGCTTGCGTTTGTTTCCCGGTAAGTTGAGATCTAGGTGGGATGGTCCTTTTGTTGTTCACAGAGTTTTCCCTCATGGGGCGGTTGAAATAAGAGATCCACGCGATGGACAAATTAATAAAGTCAATGGTCAGCGTCTTAAACAGTATGTGGAGGGAATTTATAATGAAGAGGTGATTGAGGAAATTAACTTGATCGATCCGGTTTATCCGGATTGTTGAGCGTTAGGGAAGTCTAGGAGACTATAAATCTCTGGAGGATGAGATACCTCTAGTTTAGCCGTGCTCGAACGGCTTATTTTGGTCCGGTATAGCCACCTAATTTCTAGCCTTAGGTTTGTGTATTTGGGTTTCGAACAATCTTATTGCAGTGCCTCGGATAGTCATTAAAGACGATTGGCTCTGGCTTCTTTGAGGAAAAACCTTGAGAAGTTTAACCTGTTGAGTCATGACTTACCCGGGATTGTTATGATGACCTTCTCTACACAAGTTGTAAGTGAGAAATTAGGGAGAAAAGTAGTACCCGTGTCTTTCGCGTGAAGAAAGTGGTGGATTTTTGGGGTTCGAAGTTTTTGTGTTTCATTATTTGTGTTAGTATTTTTCATATTTCGTATCCTTTCATTTTGTGTTTTTGATGTTTATGTTTCATAATTTTATGTTTAGTGGTGTTAATTAGGTGTTTATTGTGTTTAGTTTGGAGTGGAAGGGGTTACGGAGTTCCGTTTTGACGTGCGCTGCACCCGCGGTCCGGACCACGCTCACGCTAGTCCGGACCATGACATTTGGAGCAATTTTGGACCCTACTGTTACCGTAGTCCGGACCACGGTTTGGCTCGTCCGGACCATGCTCTGCTGTGCCGCAAGTCAACCCTACTGGATCGGTAGTCCGGACCAGACAAACTCCCGTCCGGACCAGCCCCTGCTCGACCGAAAACCTAACCTACTGCCCTTCTCGTCCGGACCAGAGAATTCGTGGTCCGGACCACGCTTGCCGAAAAAAAAAAAAAAAAAAAGGGGCCGATCGGTTATAACCCCAGCCCCTTCTCTCTCTTCTTCACCCATCACATACCTCTCTCTCTCTTTCTCTCTCTAACCCACCATAGCCAACCTTCCTCCACCCACAACTCCACCAAATCACCACCAATCCTTCGCCCGGACGGCTCAAACTTCTCACCACGTCGCCCTCTCCTTGTCCGGACCAACATATCCGAACCACATCTCCTCCCATCCACCCAATCGGCCGGACTACACCATTGTTGTTGGTGGGTTTGTGGACCTTCAAACCTTGATCTACGCCAAACCGGGCGCACCCAAGCCGAACCAATACCGGATTCTTGCTCCTTGCGTCGTGGGCTTTCACTTACCGTTCGCCGTCCATTTTTTCCGGTCGTCTTCTCCGGCGACTTTTCCGGCCACCTCGCCGGAGCTCCGGTAACCCCTTTAAACTTCAAGTTTTTCCTTTTTCTTTCTTGTTTTTCTTTTCTTTCGTAGTTTAACTTAGTTGTTTGGACCGCCGTTCACCCACAACCATGGGTCGTGACAAAGGCAAGAAAGTTAGTACTCCGGCCGGGTCTTCCTCTAACCCTACCCCTAAGCGCCGTCGGGCACGTAGTAGGAGTCCTAGTCCGGACCCTGAGCCACCGGCAGCCAACCCGTTTGAGTCCTTTGCCACCCGGCCTTACAAATACCCTCTTACTTTTGAGGTGGAATTTTTTGAAATTGAGGAGGCCACGGCGGGGCAATTCGGCGAGATAGCCGACCGGGGGTTGTCATGCCTTCTTCGTAATCATGCGCCTATTTACCCCCGGTTGGTTCGGGAATTTTATACTTATTTGCAAAAGGATTCTACGCGTGGCTACTTCCAAACTATGGTTGATCGCTGCGAAATTCGTTTCGGTGCTCCCTTTATTGCCCAGGCCTTAGGTTGTCCGTATAGAGAGACTGTCCCCGCTTTTACTGACGAAGTGGCTCAGATGGATCTTGATACCATGGCCCGTCTTTTTAAACCCGATTTGCCACGCGCGGGCCATATGCGACGGAGAGACCTCGACCCCTCTCTTTGGTTTGTTGACCTAGTTCTCTCCAATGTGTGCTATGGCCATAAGGATGAGCGGAATAATAATTGGCTCCGGTGTCTCTACTCCTTTCTGATTGGCGCGCCCCTGAATGTGCCTAAAATTATTATATGTGAGATAGACCGATTCTTGACGGGGCCCACGAAGGTCGCGACGCCCCTTCCTTTCGGTCATCTCGTTACTCGATTACTTGAGCTCTGTACTGCTGATTACCGGGGGCGCCGCTACCACTTTCCCCAGGATGAGGAGAAGGATGATTCTCTGGATTTTTATGATCGTTCCCGGTGGCACCAGAGTGCCAACCCCATGTTAGCACGGCGGCGTGTGTCGATGGACACCCCCCCTGTTCCCCCTCCACCGGTTGAGGAGGACTTCCACTTTGGTTACCCTGAGTATCAGCATTTGTTGAGTGGAATGGAGGGTTTGCGAGTTGACCATGAGCGGCTGCGTGCCAACCAAGCGTTTTCTTATGAGCAGATGGTCGCCATGAACATGGTGTCTCACAGGCAACACTAAGACTCCCAGGGCTTGCTTCACAGCCTTTTGCACCCCGACCCGTTGCCACCTTACCAAGCTCCCGTGTATCCTCCTTTTCCCGGTACTTCTGCTTCGCATGGGGACGGGATGGATGGTAGTGGTGGTGACGAGTGATGTGTTGGTCACTCTTTGTTGTACAGTGTCCAGTCTTTTTGTTTTGTGTCTTTTCTTTCTTAGCTAGTTTATTTTTTGTGTTCTTTTTCTTTCTTTTGTCGTTGTGGGGACTAACATATGCAGGTCCGTGTGTTCAAGTTGGGGGGTCATGCCCCATGCTTTTCGCCTGTTTAGTTCTCCTTCCCGAGGTGATCTCTTTCCTTATCTTTCCGTCATGTGTCCTTATCTTTTAGTGTTTTTGCATTCAATGCGGACATTGCATGATTTTCGTTGGGGGGAGGGACCACTTTGTCGCATACCAGTGTCTTAAACAATCAACAAAAAAAAATAAATTTGAAAATTTGCAAAATCTAAAAAATTGGCTCTTTTGGCATGGAATTTTGGGCTTGTTGTGCTTACTTGTTGATTGACTGAGTTGAGGCATGTTGCTCTTGCATTGGCATATCTTGTGTCACCATAGTTCTGTTTGTTAGTTTGTTTCAAGGGTGGCATCATGGCACTTATGTGACACCCGTTCCTAAACATGCATGTGCATTTCATACATATTTTTATTTAATAAGTCATTTGGTGCGTGACATGTCATTTTATTGATAAAGTATGGATAGTTTGAGTGTAGCATAGTCCGCATTAAACACCACATGTGTTTGTGTGTTCCAATTATGTGTGTAGTTTTTGGTTTTAAAAAAAAAAATATAGAAAGTCAGGTGAAGGAGGGACGTGGGTCTTGGTGAAGGAAGGGGTCTTAGTTGGCCTCAATAATACTTTGTGGAAAAATTGACAAAGGGGGGAGGATTAGGTTACTACTTATGGAAAGTTTTGGCAAAAAGGGACACCTCACCCCTTAGGTGATAAGGATTAGAAGAGTTTCAAAATTTTCATTCTCTGCCTCAATTATTTCGTAGAGAGAGAGAGAGAGAGAGAGAGAGAGAGGAAGAAGATCAGAGAAGCTTGAAATTTTCTGGAGAAAGGTACGAATTTTCTACTATACTATTTCAACTCCAAAAATTATGATATTTTAACCGTAGTTGTATTTATGAGTTATCTTGACCGTGTAAAATTTTCAGAATTTTTCGTGAATTATAGAATTTATTAAAAATGTTTTACCGGGCTGCTGTCTGTGGGAATTTGTTCCTGGCAGCTCTGCCATGCTTCGCGAAAACGGGCATAACTTGGCCTAGAAAACTCTAATTTTCATTCTCCTTGTTTTGTTAGAAACTAGACACATAGGGCTTTCAGAATCTATAAGCCTCATAGCCCAATTATTTCTGAGATATAGCAGGTTTTGGTTTAAATTTGAAGGAAAATTCTGTTTTTGTAATTTTACAGCAAGTGACTGGTTTGTTTGGTGTTGGTTTAAAATAGCTATCGAGCTCAGAAAATTCTGAATTTTTGATATGTTGTTCCTACATGTGTATAGTATTTGTGGTAAAAATTTCGTGAGAAAAGGATTTGTAGATTAATTCTGTAAATTCGGAGACCGTGAGGCTGTTATGTATTTTTTGTGCATATTCAAACATTTCATTTGCATTTAAGCATGGGGGTTGAACGAGAGACTTATAGATGTCTTATAAACTATATTGTTAGGTGAGGAGGAGGATCACGGTTACGTTTCCAGACCGTAGAGGATAGAGATTTTAGCAGTTGGTCTTTTGTCAGGTGAGAATGTACAGCCTCTATAATAAATAGAAATGTGTAGTGTTTATGTGGTGTTTTCAAATGTGTGGTGTGATTATTGATGTTTTGAAAACTCTCCTTGTGATTTTTGTATATGTTAAAAATATTATGTTTGGACGGATTAAATGATTTTCAGTGATGGATCAAATGATTTCTGGTGGGTGAAAAGAGAATATTTTATGCCTCTTGTGCCAATGTTTAGTTTGCAAGGTTGGCAACTTGCATTCGTGGGCTGTGCCATCTGGCTGTGTGCCAGCATTTTAGCCAAAAAGTTACAAGGTTGGCATCTTGTAGCGTGGGCTGTGCCAATATTTTAGTTTGCAAGGTTGGCAACTTGCATTCGTGGGCTGTGCCAAATGTGAGCAGTGCAAGCTTAGTTCTTGCTTTCTGTGTGGGCTGCACCTACCATTGGTGATAAAGAATGGCCCTCGTCACCGCCACTATATGTGAGCCTGTGAGCGAGGTAACGGTACCGTCATAACTCCCGGTCGTGAGGTTGGCGACTCGTTGGCACATTGGGTAAATTGATTTGATATTATTTTATATTGTGAAAGAAAATGTGAAATATTTTGCAAAACCTGCAGAGGTGTGTTGATGAAATGGGCCGGTGGGCCGTGTTTTTGAGATGAGCCGAAAGGCTGTGTTTTTGAGATGGGCCGGTGGGCCATGTTTTGAGATGAGCCGGTGGGCTGCATTTTTGAAATAAATATGGTGGACTGTGTTTTTGAGATAAAAGTGTGGGTGTGATGTTTAAAACTGTGATCCATCTGAATTGTTTAAGCAAATGTGTTGGTGTGTGTTTATGCTTCGATCCATCTAAATACTTATCATTTCCATTTATTATGTTGCTAACGTACATTCTCCTGTAACCTTTTTGGTTGCAGATTCTCAGTTGAGCTAGACGTCGGTCCACTACAGTGCCAGGGTGTCAGTCAGGTGTTCATAGAGGTTGAGTTTTATAATTCTGTCAGTTAGAGGGTGTTGTAGAATGACTTTATAATGTGAGGTTGGTGTGGTTCAGTACAAGTCTAATATGGTTGACTGTACAATTGATGTGGAGGTGTGAACACTTGTTTATTTTTATTGGTTCTGCTGCGAGCTGTAGTCTAATTTTGAGTATTATTTTCATGAGAAGCCGGAAAGGCGTACAGGTGGTGACAGGTGTCATGTCACTTTGTACAAGTTTTATTTTGCCAGGGTGGGGTGTGACAGTTTTGGTATCAGAGCTTAGGTTATAGATTCTGTAGACTTTATGAGAGTGTGGCACTTGTGGTGGACCATAGGCGGTGTTGTTTTGAGTTGTTGAGTTTAGGTAAAACCTAGAATGTCGAGATGAGTTTCACGGAGGTAAGAGTAGTGGGTGCATGCGTACATGTAGGATTCATGCATATATCTAAGTTTGTTTTGCTACAGCTTGGAAAAAAAAAGTATTGAGACAGAGGTGTCATATGTTTTTGTGTTAGTTGGTGTGGAGGGACAAGCGATGCAACATGAGTAAGTAAATTAGTTTGACCCGAATGCTAGAATGTTGGAGGTTATGATGGGATTGGCGGAGAAAATGCCCAGTGTGGTGGTTAAGAATGACATGGTGGATTGATTTGAAGAGTGCCTGGCCAGCACACTTCAAAACAAACCTCTGATGTCGCTCTATTACCACGTGTGAGTGGATGAAGGTGTGCATAGAGGTACATGCAGAAGAGTAGGTGTCGATTGTTAAAGAGCGTATCTGTGTATTTACTATGAAATGTATGGTTCTGCATTTGATCGATGTACTAAGTGCTTAATGTGATCAGAAGTGAGGACATGGTACAGATGTTAAAGAATTTATTGGAATTAGAGGTCCTATAGAGGTATAAGATTAGTTGGAAGATGTGGTATGTATTTCTAATGAGATAGACTGTTGATGAGGAAATTGAATACACATGTTGATTATAACTTTGTGGGCATTGGAGGCAATGGTAGGGATATTGAGTAGAATGAATGGATGAAATATAATGTTTAGTCTAAGTACTTGAGGTTTGTAGACA
Organism: Vaccinium darrowii; assembly: GCA_020921065.1. Classification (NCBI taxonomy): domain Eukaryota; kingdom Viridiplantae; phylum Streptophyta; class Magnoliopsida; order Ericales; family Ericaceae; genus Vaccinium; species Vaccinium darrowii. The sequence goes on along the minus strand of CM037153.1, from coordinate 21,141,816 downwards.
ATTTTCTTATGCATGACTAGGCTGTCGTGGTCCCACGATCTTGTATATCTTTGGAGATCATTAGTATTGAGCTATTTACTATCATGTGTAATTTGGGTGCATGTTAATTTTTATCTGATCTTTGTCAGCACATTGAGGGAGTAATTATGTGTTGGGGTGATCAATTTGGTTACGAAGTTGGAGTTGGTTTATTAAAGCTGTGTGCTAAGGTAGAATCCGTATTTGATATTGCTCATGGGTTTTGGCAGTTCTACGGATATTGAGATGTACAGTGAAAAAAAAGAGAGAGGGTTATTTGAGGTATTCAACAAGATTTGGACTTTAATTTATTTTCGATATTCAGAGTATTGCAAGGGTGTTATGGTTTTTAAAGGTAAACTTGAACATGTGAATTGACAAGCTGAGAGGAATCAGGTGTTGGTTGTAGTGAACAGAATTACAAATGGGTTTAGACAAATTGTGGTATTGTGGATCGTAGCAGATGAAGTTGTTAATATTTTATTATGGGTTGGACGCTTGTTTATAGATGGTGAGTTGATTTCTGCTAAATTTGGGTTTGGATTCTTAACATTTTCTAAGGCAGTGCTTTGGGTGTTGTACATGTGTAGAGAAAGTATTAGTGGTTGAGGATATGTTAGCTTTGAGTTATGGTTATGGCATGCAAAAGGATATGGAAAATTGGAGGTTTGGGATTATTAGTAATATATTTGTAGAGCATGAGATAATACAATATTTTGATAAGTATCTCTGGAGACATGATCTGAAAGATAAGGGGACTGTGGACCGAATGCGATGGTTGACTTATATTTGATTTGGTGGTGCATGCTCAAACAATGGATAGGACTTGTTAAATGTGAATAAGTGAAATTACTTTCGGACGGCTACCAGAGAGATTAATATGATAAGTGTCTTTATAGATGAGAAAGTGAATGTGTGGCTAACAAAACTGGTATGGTGTTAACAGCGACATGAGTTCAATTCAAGGGTGATGGTGGGTACGTAGATTTTTTTTTTCGGGTGATGTAATATTTGTGGGGTTTGAGAAAAAGAAAAAGGGAAAGTGTGACTTTTTTACGGCAACATATGAGGACATCTGGGAGAAAGGAATGTGGAAGTTAGATCTTTAGTTGGATTCTTTTTAGTTGAAAGTTTTGGACATCTTTGAATATCACTGAATTGGGTTGTTGAGATTTTGGTGGGTGAGGTTGTTATAATGTATAATTAAAGATTGTCGCTTCATCAGTTAGGAGCACTTCAAGTTTCATAGATCTCCTTTTGGGATTGATATAATTATGGAAGCTCCATTGTTGGATATAATGAATCAAGGTGGTTTAAGGTTATATGTTGATTTCCTTTAAACTACAATATGATTGACTTTAGTGAGTATTACATGGTTTTCGTGAGCATTATATCAGGTGGGATACGGTGAAAGTCTTTTCGCATATGCCATTTATTGGGAATGAGAATATTATTGACTCTGTATAGTTAAAGAGTGCACAATGACTGACTGGGTACTGCTCTAGAATTTGAAATTTGGGGTTGGTAGAATATCATCTTGGGCAGGTATGTGGAAGTATGAATGGATGCTTCTTTATTGTGAGTGGGTTATAAAGGATAAGAAGATTGGGTAGGATTTGGCTCTGATTGGATTGTTGACCATGATACCAGTGTTATTTTTGTGAATATGTCACAGTAAGGTGAAGGCGTATGACCTTGGTATATAGTGGGAGTAAATTGAGATTATTTTGGGTAAAAGATGTTATATATGGGAACATATTACCATGGATTTTGTGACAGGATTGCCACGTACTCCGAAAGGACACGATGCTATTTGGGTTATTGTGGATCGATTGACAAAGTCTGCACATTTCTTGCCGGTGAAAATGACTTTTTCGATGGATAGGTATGCAAAATTGTACATTGATGAAATTATTCGACTGCATGGTACTCCAGTTTCTATTGTGTCTGATAGAGATCCTCGTTTCACATCAAAATTTTGGCCGAGATTGCAAGAAGCTTTGGGAACTACTCTGAAATTTAGCACATCATTTCATCCTCAGACAGACGGGCAGTCAGAGCGAACAATACAGACTCTGGAAGATATGCTTCGAGCTTGTGCACTTGATTTTCAAGGCAGTTGGGAAGAACACATACCTTTGATTGAGTTTGCATATAATAACAGTTTTCAGTCTACAATTGGTATGGCTCCATATGAAGCCTTGTATGGTAGAAGGTGTCGAAGTCCGTTATGTTGGGAGGAAGTTGGAGAGAGAAAGTTGCTCGGGCCAGAAATTATTCAGATCACTACAGATAAGGTAAAAGTTATAAGGGAAAGATTGAAACAAGCTCAGGATAGGCAGAAAAGCTATGCAGACACACGAAGGAGAGATCTAGAATTTGAAGTTGGTGACCATGTATTCTTGCGAGTATCGCCATGGAAGGGTATTATGAGATTTGGCAAGAAAGGAAAACTAAGTCCTCGCTATATTGGGCCGTATCAAATTAACAAAAGAATTGGGGCTACAGCTTATGAGTTGGCACTACCACCAGAATTGTCAAAGTTGCATAATGTCTTTCACGTTTCAATGTTGAGGAAATATGTAGCTGACCCTTCTCATATCTTGGTAGCACAACCTATCGAGCTTAAAGAAGACTTGAGTTATGTGGAGGCGCCAGTTAAAATCTTGGATAGAAGGGATCAAGTGTTACGCACTAAAACTATTCCACTCGTAAAAGTTTTGTGGCGTAGTCACTCTGTTGAGGAAGCTACTTGGGAAAGCGAGGAGGAAATGAGGAGTCAATATCCACATTTATTTGTTTAAGGTAAGCAAATTTCGAGGACGAAATTTTATAAGGTGGGGAGAGTTGTGACACCCGTTCCTAAACATGCATGTGCATTTCATACATATTTTTATTTAATAAGTCATTTGGTGCGTGACATGTCATTTTATTGATAAAGTATGGATAGTTTGAGTGTAGCATAGTCCGCATTAAACACCACATGTGTTTGTGTGTTCCAATTATGTGTGTAGTTTTTGGTTTTAAAAAAAAAAAATATAGAAAGTCAGGTGAAGGAGGGACGTGGGTCTTGGTGAAGGAAGGGGTCTTAGTTGGCCTCAATAATACTTTGTGGAAAAATTGACAAAGGGGGGAGGATTAGGTTACTACTTATGGAAAGTTTTGGCAAAAAGGGACACCTCACCCCTTAGGTGATAAGGATTAGAAGAGTTTCAAAATTTTCATTCTCTGCCTCAATTATTTCGTAGAGAGAGAGAGAGAGAGAGAGAGAGAGAGAGGAAGAAGATCAGAGAAGCTTGAAATTTTCTGGAGAAAGGTACGAATTTTCTACTATACTATTTCAACTCCAAAAATTATGATATTTTAACCGTAGTTGTATTTATGAGTTATCTTGACCGTGTAAAATTTTCAGAATTTTTCGTGAATTATAGAATTTATTAAAAATGTTTTACCGGGCTGCTGTCTGTGGGAATTTGTTCCTGGCAGCTCTGCCATGCTTCGCGAAAACGGGCATAACTTGGCCTAGAAAACTCTAATTTTCATTCTCCTTGTTTTGTTAGAAACTAGACACATAGGGCTTTCAGAATCTATAAGCCTCATAGCCCAATTATTTCTGAGATATAGCAGGTTTTGGTTTAAATTTGAAGGAAAATTCTGTTTTTGTAATTTTACAGCAAGTGACTGGTTTGTTTGGTGTTGGTTTAAAATAGCTATCGAGCTCAGAAAATTCTGAATTTTTGATATGTTGTTCCTACATGTGTATAGTATTTGTGGTAAAAATTTCGTGAGAAAAGGATTTGTAGATTAATTCTGTAAATTCGGAGACCGTGAGGCTGTTATGTATTTTTTGTGCATATTCAAACATTTCATTTGCATTTAAGCATGGGGGTTGAACGAGAGACTTATAGATGTCTTATAAACTATATTGTTAGGTGAGGAGGAGGATCACGGTTACGTTTCCAGACCGTAGAGGATAGAGATTTTAGCAGTTGGTCTTTTGTCAGGTGAGAATGTACAGCCTCTATAATAAATAGAAATGTGTAGTGTTTATGTGGTGTTTTCAAATGTGTGGTGTGATTATTGATGTTTTGAAAACTCTCCTTGTGATTTTTGTATATGTTAAAAATATTATGTTTGGACGGATTAAATGATTTTCAGTGATGGATCAAATGATTTCTGGTGGGTGAAAAGAGAATATTTTATGCCTCTTGTGCCAATGTTTAGTTTGCAAGGTTGGCAACTTGCATTCGTGGGCTGTGCCATCTGGCTGTGTGCCAGCATTTTAGCCAAAAAGTTACAAGGTTGGCATCTTGTAGCGTGGGCTGTGCCAATATTTTAGTTTGCAAGGTTGGCAACTTGCATTCGTGGGCTGTGCCAAATGTGAGCAGTGCAAGCTTAGTTCTTGCTTTCTGTGTGGGCTGCACCTACCATTGGTGATAAAGAATGGCCCTCGTCACCGCCACTATATGTGAGCCTGTGAGCGAGGTAACGGTACCGTCATAACTCCCGGTCGTGAGGTTGGCGACTCGTTGGCACATTGGGTAAATTGATTTGATATTATTTTATATTGTGAAAGAAAATGTGAAATATTTTGCAAAACCTGCAGAGGTGTGTTGATGAAATGGGCCAGTGGGCCGTGTTTTTGAGATGAGCCGAAAGGCTGTGTTTTTGAGATGGGCCGGTGGGCCATGTTTTGAGATGAGCCGGTGGGCTGCATTTTTGAAATAAATATGGTGGGCTGTGTTTTTGAGATAAAAGTGTGGGTGTGATGTTTAAAACTGTGATCCATCTGAATTGTTTAAGCAAATGTGTTGGTGTGTGTTTATGCTTCGATCCATCTAAATACTTATCATTTCCATTTATTATGTTGCTAACGTACATTCTCCTGTAACCTTTTTGGTTGCAGATTCTCAGTTGAGCTAGACGTCGGTCCACTACAGTGCCAGGGTGTCAGTCAGGTGTTCATAGAGGTTGAGTTTTATAATTCTGTCAGTTAGAGGGTGTTGTAGAATGACTTTATAATGTGAGGTTGGTGTGGTTCAGTACAAGTCTAATATGGTTGACTGTACAATTGATGTGGAGGTGTGAACACTTGTTTATTTTTATTGGTTCTGCTGCGAGCTGTAGTCTAATTTTGAGTATTATTTTCATGAGAAGCCGGAAAGGCGTACAGGTGGTGACAGGTGTCATGTCACTTTGTACAAGTTTTATTTTGCCAGGGTGGGGTGTGACAACTTAAGTGTGGCACCATTGCACCTCACGTTTATGGGGTTTGATCACTTGTGAACTTTGCTTTGCTTGTTCTCAAAGGCTATGATTAGTGGAGACTTACACCCTAGTGAGCTTTTGTGCCTTAGCTTTCTTTTGGAGAGGTGTCACAATAACTCTTTGTTTGTCTTGAAAAGCACTAAATTTGTTGTCAATCTCATTATCTTTTGCAAAGTATTGGAATTGCATGCTTTATATATCTCTCGGGTTTGGTTTGTTACTTGGATGTTACACCCCTAGGAGATGATCACGGGCATTCTTTTGGATATTTGAACCGGTTCATCTCTCTTGTTTACATTATCCCTTGCGCGCCATTTTGAGCCTTAAACACTTGGCCTCTTTCTTTGTTGAACCCCACTTTCTATATTGTGTATTGAGAGAGGCAAGAGTGTAGAGGAATAATTTTGGGAGAAAGGTGGATCTTGTGCTTAATGTGTGGTGTCCCCCAGATTGAAAGTAAAAGTTCTTCGGAAAAAAAAAAAAAAAAGAATGATTTCTGTTGAAAAAAAAGGGACACCAATGTGTAGCAAGAGGATTGGTTAAATGGTGGTGGAGTGTTAGTAATACTGGGGTGATGTTGAAATAATGTTTGAAGGGGCACACGTTGTATATTTGCCTTAACATGAGTGTCTTGTTATACTTGCTTATTCTCGGACACATGATTCCTTCACCCTAACCTTGAATTTATCCATTGCCTAATGATATAACCTTGGTTAAGACCTGTTTGATTCTAGGGGTGTTGGTATGCGGATTGAGGGGTTGAGATGATTCCAATACTTGATGTTCGTTCATGAGATTGTGTGTCCACTATATAGAGCATTCTTTTCGTGTCATAGTGTGCGGAGTATCTTGCTTCATATTTATAAGACCTCCAAACCGCACACTTGAGAGTTCACAATGCACCTTGTTTCGAGCGATTTTACTTGTTGAGTGCATAACACGGTGAGAATTAAAGTCGAGGCTCGGTCCGGAGAGAATGATCATTCCTTGTTCACTTATGATCACGGCCCATATCTATACACACACGCTACACTTGGGTGCCATGAGTTCTTTCTCTTGACTTAATAGCATTTGGAACTATGTTGGTTTGTTTTGCCTTTGTGATAGCACCATAATCTTGGCTTGTGATGTTGGCAAGTGTATGACAGGTTTCGGGTTTCATGTTGGGAGACTCCTTGTGTTTTGTGGGTGATCACTGCTGAAAACCCTCACGAGACTTCACTCGTCCTACCGGGGCCGCCCGGGGGTTAAAACAAAAGAACTATCATTTAGTTGCATTTAGTTGGTAGTTTAGTTTGTTTCTTCGCTAGGGACTAGCAAAGTGTAAGTTGGGGGGTGTGATAGGTGCCTAAAAGCACCCGTTAAACCTTGTTAATTCGCACTTTGTTTAGCTATTTTGGTTAGTGTTTGATTAGTATTCGTTGGTGAATGGTGTTACAGGTACCGCGTGCCCGATGATGTGGAAACCATGCCTTGGAGGGGTCTAGAAGCGTCGAGGAAGCAAAGAGGAGCAAAAGAGGACAAAAGGGGCGATTTTGGGGTACCATGGTCCGGACCACCCTTTCCCCGTCCGGACCATGGTTGCTGCGGGCTTCAGAGACCTTACTGCACTGGTAGTCCGGACCATGCCTTGCCCCGTCCGGACCATGGCGACGGGAATTTTCGTTTCTTCTTATTTTTATGTAATTTTAAAAGCCCTAGGTATAAATAGAACTTCAAAACATTATTCTAGGGTTCCGAACATTGAGAGAGGCTACGAGAAGAGAAAGAAACTAAAAGTTCTTCGACGTTCTTCATGTGTTCTTCAAATCCAAGCGTGTTGATCATCTCCATGGCCGGCTAAACCCCTTTTCTAGGGGGAAGATGAAGTTCTTCACCAAGTAACCTTGTTTTTCCGCGTAGTTTGTGATTAATACTCGAATCGGATTATATGTTATGAACTCGATTTCATATGATCAATGGAATCATGGTTTTCTTCTTCCAATCTATTGCGTATTCGTATTCATGTGTTCAAATACCGTAAACATATAATTGTTTTCACTGGTAGGATTGGAGTTCTGAGATGGATTATGCTCGTAAGATGGACCGTGCCGCGGTAGTGAGACGGTCCGTGCTATGGGATAGTTCATGCCTTTTAACAATCTCTACAAATCTCTTGATGATTATCGTTAGGGTTTGCAAGCCCTAGCGATAATCCTTTGCGATTCAAATATTAATCATATCTTCGCCATGCTTGGTTATGCGGTGTGAACGGATTCTAAACCCTAGATCTTTTTCCCAAAAAGTTTCACCTTTTAAATTATTTCACTCTTTAACTCAATTATTTCACCAACAATCAAACCTCTTTTTACTGAGTTAAACTAGAAATTCATTGGAATTACGCAACTCAGCCAGTTTGTCCCTATGGATCGACATTCGGACCTAGCCACTATTCTACGGAGTAGTAGTTAATTCCAGTTCTTAAATACTTATTTTTGACTCGGCACGACACGGTCATCAGGTGAGAATGTACAGCTTCTATAATAAATAGAAATGTTGTGGTTTCAAAATTGTTCTGTGATTATTACTGTTCTTGAAAGCTCTTTGATGTGTTTTGAGTATATTATGATGGCAATATTCTCGTTTGGATGGATAAAATATTTTTGAATGGATGGAAAGAGAATTTTTATGCCTCTTGTGCCAATGTTGTGTGAGCGGCAAACAAATGTGAGGTTTGCCAGTAAGCTTTTGCTTACTTTTATGGATGTGCTATTTGTGTGAGATGGCAAAACAATTGTGAGGTTTGCCGAGCCCTTTGTGAGATGGCAAGCAATTTGTGAGGCTTGTCGGTGAGCTTTGCTTACCTTTTGTGGGCTGCACCTACCATTGGTGATAAAGAATGACCCTCGTCACCGCCACTATATGTGAGCCTGTGAGCGAGGTAACGATACCGTCTTAACTCTTGGTCGTGAGGTAGACGACTCGTTGGCACACTTGGTAAAATGTATGTGTTTTTGTGGTGAGGAATGTGGAGAATTTGATTATTGAAAAACCCTTTTGGATATGATGTTGAAAATGGGTTCTGTGAACAGAGAAAACTGGTTGAAAATTTTATGCAGTTGACGATATTTATTTAAAACTTTAATTCATCTAAAGAGCTTGAACATTTCTTTTTATTATGTTGCTAACGTACATTCTCCTGTAACCTTTTTGGTTGCAGATACCTGGATGAGCTAGTTTTCGGTCCAACTACAGTGCCAATTAGGTGTTTCTTAGTAGGTGTCTTTGTAACTTTAGTCAGACTGTGACTGCTATGTATATAATGTTTGCGAGGATGGTGTGGTTGTATTGTGGTCCAAAACTTTGGACATGTGTAAGGTCGAAGAAGTCGTGAATACCTAGATTGTGTACGACTGGTGTGTTGATGTAATTAGTTAGGTTGTGTGTTTCTGTTGTGGTCGCGGTTATTCTATTTTATTTTATTTCTCTTATGGTTGCGAATATCCTGAGATGTGGACAGGTTTTGTCAGGTGGTCCTACCACTCAGGCAGGTTAAGTCCTGCAGGAGTGGGGTGTGACAATAACAAGCCAAAATCAATTTAATTTCCTCTCCTCTAAGAAGAAAGCAACAATTTATTTATTTATTTTTCCTGGCTAAGCAGAAGAAAAACAACTTCTTGTATCCAGGGGCGAAGGCAGCATAGGCCCGAGGGGTCATGTGCCCCCTAGAATTTTATCCCCTACACTTTTTTTTTGGACCACCTACTCAAAAAATGTTAAAGAAATCAGAAATTTTGGGTATTAAGCTTGTTTACCTTATTTTCACATGTTTCCAACCAAATCAATGGACTACTAACAAAGTAATCACGCTGAACTTTCAAAATATTTGTACACCTACTAAAAAAATGTTAAAGGAGTAGGAAAATTTGGTATTAGGCTTATTATTTACTTTGTTTCCAACCAAATTAATGGACTACTAACGAAGCAATCATGCCAAACTTTCAAAAGATAAATTTAGACTTTTGCGGTGCCCCCTCTAAGTGAAAATCCTGGCTCCGCCACTGCTTGTAACAAATTATCCATTCAAGCTTGTTTTCAATTGATCAACCCAATTCATCCCTTGTACCCATAACTCACCTGTTATTCTCATTTATAGCATTTGTTGGGACTTTCTAAAATGAGTCCGTTTTCTTTCCCCAGAATATATTTTGTTTTTTTATCACTTCTTTAGTTCTTAGTAAGAAAGAATAAAAAATTTGAATTAATTTCGATGAGTGTAATCGAAATAGTAAAAGAATGAAAACCAACTTTGACAAAATCCATAAAAGACAAGCATTAGCCGAAATAAACCATATAAGCAAATATGCAAAGTCATTGTTTTGGGCTTAAAAAGCATTTTTAAAATTCAAATTCTTTTTTTTTTTTTTACGTTTTCATTCCTCCTGCATAGATGAATGAAACTTTTTTTTTTTTTTTTTGAAGTTAATTTTCCTAAATGGTCAACAGATTTCCCTTTTATTGGGGTCTTTGATTGTAGGGGAAGGATAGTGGTCAGCCAAATGAGTGCGCGTTAGTGTCATTGTGGATACAGTGAAATTAGGATTGGGATTGGCGGTCGTAGTGGACAATAATAGAGATTGGGGAAAACAGGGAGATTAAGGAGGTGGAAATAGAAGTCCCGGTTGGGGTTGAATTGGTTTAGAGGCTGAGAGGTTTTTGCACGCAGTTTTGGGTTGTAGAGAATACTGAAGAGGATCTATTTGGTTGGAAGAAGGTTGGTTGGATTCTCTTCTTGAAAAACTGATGATACTACCAGAAGAGCTTTCAAGTTATTGTGATATGAGTCAAACAGCGTTAACTGACGGGCGATGGCAGTGTCATTTCACATAACAGAGGGGTGCAGTGCGAGTTAGGCTGAGTTCTCCAATGGATTTTATCAACATTTGATAAAATCAATTCCCTGATTTTTTCCATTCGTGAAGACATGTGATATAATTTGTGGATTTTTACATTAAAAAATCTCAAAAATCTACAGATTTTATCAAATATCTTTACGAATGAATAAAATCAAGAGGTTGATTTTATCAAAATCTTGATAAAATCCATTTGAGAACCGGCCCTTAAGATAAATGCATGGTACTTCATTGTAATTTATTACCCTGCTATTTTACTAGTACTCCACTATGAAGTCAACTGGTAGTCTTTTTTAAACGCCGAAATGGGACCATTGGAACTTGCAAAATACTGTATTATTTGCTAAACCTCAATTGTTAATGTTAGGTGATTAAGTTTTTAAATTAAACTATCATATAAAACTGCAATCATTGACCATATATAAAGAATAAAAACTGCTACGAATACAGAGATACTGACCACAAATCCGATGATTTTGCAGTGGTTCGATGTTGTGGATTCTACGTGTATCGTACGGCTACAAGCCATTTGGGATCGTGATCGGATCTGTGGTTGTCTGTGTAAGTAGGGGTAAGGGTTTGTGTTGTGCACCTATTGCACAACACGCGTGCTGAGCGGTTTATTTGGGGGCCTACTTCGGGTCCTTTTTTTTATTCGAATCGTCCATTTTGTTCGTCTTGTTGACTACGTGACCCACATAAAAATTCATATTGATCAGAAATCTTTAACTATGTTTTTGGACCGTATTTGTCTTGAAAACTGAAGACTCAAAGTAACTAATGTTGGTTATTTTTTTTTAAACAATAATAAGATAAATGGTCACCGATCAAATAGTTACCGAACTCCGATCAATATGAATTTTTACGAGAACTACATACTTAACAAAATAAACAAAATGAACGATTCGGATAAAAAAGGAAACCCAAGGTGGGGCCTAAATGAGCCGCATAGCACAGACTTTGAACCCGTAAGTAGGAGTCGTAGGACTGCTGACAAAGAAGCAAAAGAGAGCGCCCAAAAGCCAAGGCTTACCAAACTCTCTCGACCTCTCTAGCTTAATCTTTCACAAAAACAATTACTCCGTAAATAAAAGTACTCTCTCTCTCTCTCTCTCTCTATCTCAGGGTACTTCTTTCTGGGTGTGTGATTGAATGAGCAGGGGAGCAGTTATATGCATTTGGTACGACTTTTATGAGTATGGCATTTAATTAGTGTACTTTGCATTTTGCATATACGAAACGGCATCAGAAAACACTGCAAGAGTTTCTTCATTTTGAGGTCGAAAAAATGAGGCCGAAGATTTATCTATTCGGTGATTCCATCACGGAAGCGTCGTTCGCCGATGGTGGCTGGGGCGCCTCCCTTGCTCACCACTTCTCTCGCAGGGTAAGACATATTGGTACACATATGCATATGTAATATACGTCGGTTGTTTTGAAAAATAAGTCCGACTCGGTTTGAACATTGAAAATTTCGGAATATATTTGTGTCTAAATTTGTGTTCAGACATCCCTGTCCGTATTCCGTAGCATTGCTGTAATATTTTCATTAAAGCTGCAACAAAATAGGACTATTTTGTTTGTTTCGCAATTGTTCATTTGTTCTATTTTCACAGTTTTTTTGGCTTTCCACATCGATTATGTTATGTAAGTAATGCATCATGCGGACTAAGTTATTTGATATGGGTTTTCTTGGGTTTGTTTGGATGGTATGGTGTCCGGATTTGTTTTAGTACTCTTTGATTTTGATGGGGGTTATGGTGTTCTGATGATTAGGTGGATTTTCTGGTAAGGGGGTATAGTGGGTACAACACAAGGTGGGCCCTAAAGGTGTTGGACAAGGTGTTTCCGCCGGAGAAGGAGGTGACTGACGTCTCACCGGTGGCGGTGACTGTTTTTTTCGGCGCAAATGATGCTTGTCTTCCTGATAGATCTTGTGCCTTCCAACACGTCCCCATTGATGAGTATAAGAATAACCTCTCCTCCATTGTATTCTCCCTCAAGGTAGCACTCACACTCTTTCCTCTTTTCACTTTTTTGTGTTCCTATCTTTTCTGGAGTATCATTTTTCCTTTGAATGATGGTTTAGGCTTTAAGTTTCTCTTTTCATCACTTGTCCTTGTGGGGCTACGCCAAACCCTCTCATCAATGTGTCTGTAATGCGCGCGTGTTTGTGTGTGTGCTCTCTGCTTTTCTTTTTCTTTTCTCCTTTTGGCTCATTTGTGGGCACTCCATGCCCACTCGTGCACATTGCAATTCATTCGTATAATCATGGCCTTTCAATTGCAATGGATTCTGGCATATTTTCCACCTTGTAGACTTAAGAGTTTATTCACAGTTATTTGGAGTTTAGTCCACAATGAACTGATATGGAGGCCTGGCATTGGGCATGGTGGGGCCCACTTTTTCAACGTCCAATGAGAATTCTGAAAAATTCGGTTAATCTTGGCCCCAACTTTTGGGTTAGCAATCATTTTGTTTGCATGTCAACCAGTGACATATTAGTCAATCTTTGGAGTGGCTGACACATGATTACCAATTTGGCCTGGTTTGCAGAGACCACTCTTCAGTAATTTTACAAAAAAAATCCAAAAGTATACTACAAATAGGAAGAAAATCGGGAGGCGTGCAGGGGCCAAATGGCCCCTTTGCACCCCCCGGGGTCCACCCCTGAATCTCGGGATTCTGATTTGTAACTAAAATGAGCTTGAGCTGGTTAATTGCCAAGGCTAGAGAATAGTTCTTCTGTTAAGTTATCAAGGTAATTTGTTAACTGTGGAGTACATGGCGATTGTCTAGGGAAGAGTTTGAACTTTGAATGCCATTTTCCTTTGCCCGCTTCAAGTGGAATCACACTTATTATTCCAATTAGTACTTCTTATTTCAAGTTCAAGTTAACAGCATGAGTTTTGTCATCTTTTTTGGATGCTAAATACTGGGAAAACTATAAATTACCATTCGCTATCTTGACACAAAGACCGTTGTATGAGCAGTTCTCTTTGCTGATTGGCTTTAGGTATTGTCAGTGACTCAGTATGAAAGGGCTAGTAGCATAGTGAGTAGTAACCATGGAGAGGCTTGATCATGCTAGTAGACATTTATGTTGCGAGGTGTCTTGTATTGACTTTACTCTCATAATTACTGTAAAAGCCCTCTTGTGGGCGAGGGCCTAGGCCAGGGGCCGGAGTGCGAAGTTGTGCTTTGAAGGCATATATGATGTATTTTCGAGTAGAAATTGCAGTAGGAGGAGGCTGTGTGATGGTTTTATATATGATGTTTATGTACGTAATGGATTCTTCTTCCACGGGATATAGGCAGATTGCCAAAACATGTGTATGTTTTGGTTCTCTTGTGTGTTTGTTTGGTACGTAAATCTTATTCTAAAAAGAAAGCAACAGTAGATACTCCTATGAACAAAAGGAACTTCATTTCTCAAGGGTCAAATGCCAAACATGCAACCAAATCCCTACAAAGGATGATCCAAGCGAAAAACATGATAACAACCAAGACCGCCAGCGAAAGCAAACCAACCAGCCTAACTTCTATTGATACTGACCTCCCCTACATTATCATCAACGTAGAACATCGAACCCTGAACGAAGAAATGCATGAGAGGCACATTGGCTAGTGATTGTGAGGCCCTAATTCTTGATTGGAGGGGACACCAAAGGCTTTTTTTTACCCTTCCATTTCTTGGATAGATTGATGGAGTGGAAGGCCAGAGCTTTTGGTTTTAATGTTTTTTCCGTATTTTCAAACACTTGAACAACAAAAATAGTTGGCGAGTGCTTAACTGAATTGATCGGTCATGCAGCAGCAAGGTTCAAGTCAAGTCCGATGGTCTAGTAGTATGCCTCATCTGCATACATCACTGCACTTCCACTTGACACCTAGAGGAATGATAGACGGCTTTACATTACAGTTTTATTATCTTGTGCTATTGTTTTCGCGTTTCTTTATTATTTTCCTTTACTTGGAGGGATTGACTCCTTTTGTCCTAGCATAAGAATTTGTCTTTTTTTTTTATTTTTATATTGATGATCAATTCTGGTATGAATTATTCACGGTCAACAAAGTTGCAAGGATATAGATCACTAAAGCAATCCCGCACAAGTCATACAGGAGAAGTGGTCTCTGGAGGATCAATTCAAGGAATAGTTTATGGCTTTATGCCAATGAAAATGTTAAGGCATGAAGTCCGTTTGGTACTTTTGTTGTTTTCCACTAAGCTGTTGTCGTTACACATGCTTTGTGTCCTTTTTCTTTTACGTGTGAACGCCCTTGTAGGCTGCTAGTGCTTATGTGTCTCTACTTAGTTTTCTAATATCATGTTGATCAAACAGTAAATCCATACATCATCCTATTAAACAGAATGTCGAACATGCATGAATCCTTCGTTAATCAACGTTTGATCAAACTAATGATGAGACCAAGTGTCCCTCTGTTGGGTTGCATGAATCCTTTGTTGTCATTCGACTCTGTCAAGGCCCATATAATCCATTTAACAAAATAAATTCACTTTTTTTTACAAAAGAATGGCAAGCTGAAAGAGTATTCGGTCCCATTAGAAAGCCCTTCTAGTGAGGGAGTAGGGAATCTTGGTACATACATACAAATTTAGTTAACCAATGTTTTGGTAGTAGTTTCTTTAATTTCTTATGTAGTGGTTGGGCTGACCCTTACACAGTTACATTTACGTTGTTACGACTATTTCTTAATAGTCATATTAATTTATGATATGGTTTTAAGTGAGGGATAGTTTAACCAAATGTTGAACATTTTTTAATTTGTAGAGCTTTCTGATGCATATGGAAGTGAATTAATATTCTCCCTCTTTTTTTCCATTCCCCTCATGTTCTTATACGATGGCATCCTCTCTGATCTTTTCTTCAGTATATTGTTCCAATATGCAAATCTGTACCAGTGTAAATTCCATTAATACAAGTTCTTCTATCGGAATGCATCAGTCATTTATGGTCTGTCTTGACTCTTGATATCAATCTCTTTCTCTCAGTATTGTTGGTAGCAGCTGGCAGGGCTTGGTCATAGTTCTCCTACTAAATAAGATGGCACCAAGAGACCTAACCAAATTTCCATTTTTTCCATCCCAACGGCTGAGATGTCTCATTCCCGAAGCCACCGAAAGATAGCAGTAGTACTAGTAGGGAAACAAAATCTCAGTGTCTCCAACGAAAGACTCACATAAAAAATAAACAATAAAATTTAGCAAAATAAAAGTCGTCAAAACGAATTTGTAGTTTAGTTGACAATCTTTGTTATGTAATAACGCTTGCTTGTTGATTATACGCTTGTTTCTTTTTCTTAGTTAGTGAATCAATCTTCTAATCTAAATATGTTTGATTACCAATAGTTGAGCTTTTATGCACTTAGATATGCTTTAGTTCATATTTCCAAGTCCTTTCGAAATGTTATCATGAGTGTTTACAAAATGTCTCCGTTTCTATGCTTTCTGAAACAATAAACCGAGATGGGAGATTTATCTTTTCTGAAGACGATCTTATTTTATCTTGGTTCACGATATTCAACATGTTGTTTTGATATTGAAATGGTTGGTTATGTGACATTGTGTTCCACATAAGCAGGGAGAAACGTTGACTATATGAATGTTTAACTGATCTTACCCTTGATATCTTAAGGACTATTGCCCAGAATTAGCACTTGCATATATCGTAATTTTGCTACCTGGAGCTTTTCTTGATCTAGGATTGAATAAGTGTGTCTGTTGCAGTACTGTTCTCTAAGCGAACCACCTTTGGTTTGTTAATGCTTTTTTTTTTTTGAACTGCTTGGTTTGTTAATGCTTGCAAGTCTGTTTTTTGCCTTCAAACTGTTCCATTTTTTTTTAATCTTCTTTTCATCACAACGCCTTTTACTTAAATACATTGATCTTTGTTGGATTTCAGAAGCGGTGGCCTGGAACTAATATCATCCTAATCACGCCTCCTCCTATTGATGAAGATGCCCGCCTTCTGTAAATTTCTTCGACACATGTTACTGTTTTTGTTTTTAATGTTTTTCTGCATGGTTTGAGTAATGACATATAAGTAGAAAATTTCAACTGGAAAACTTATATAAATGATTTGAAATCTTTGAGTCTTATATATCAAACTGTAAGATGTATTAAAGTGGTATCCAATTTGAAATGCCACTACCACGTCATTCTAATTGAGTATGTTGTATGAAATTTCTTCACAAACTACCCTTTTCCATATGATCTTATGCTTTTCATCTTTTATTCTTTTAAACTTCTGTACTCATGCATGATTTGTTTCTTTTTCCTAAAGATTTTTGGTTTGGAACTATAAAGTGACAACGCCGGAACCGAATTTGTTGTTTCCCAAAAAAATGTAGGCATCCTTACGTTGAGGACCCATCAGGGTTGTCCGAGAGGACAAATGAGGCAGCTGGTGCTTATGCGAAAGCTTGTGTTGCCATTGCTGGACAATGTGGAATCCAAGTGGTTGATCTTTGGACAAAAATGCAGCAATTTCCCGACTGGAAAAATGCTTATTTGAGGTGTTCACTCTTTGCTTTATTTTCTTGCAACTTTTCACATTATGCAATTGTCATTGTGGACCTGGGCTGTTCCTCAGGCCTTCGGCTGTTTTTACAACTGTATCAGGAAGATAATTGATATGATGCAGTTTATGCATTTTAATTATTTGCTGACCAGACCATTGGCAATGTTGAATATGATTGGCATCAATTATTCGATTGTATTCCTAGCTTGTTCCAAAAGTTTGAGATTGCCTTCCAATTTTCTGTTGTTAGCAATTGTTGGATCAGCATAAACTCCATTGCTGTAGTTACCAACATAACTCTATTGCTTATTTCCCTTAGTGTTTTTAGTTATTTATTTTGTCAATTCAAGCAGCCTTTTAAAAGGAGAAGAAAATGAAAAACATTGGCCGGAAAAAGGCCCGACTTAAATTTTTTTGCCTTAGGCCTACGATGTCAGGATTCAATCACAGGTCTTAGGTGTAATAACCAAAAGTTGCATATCCATTTCTGTGCTTTCAGTCTGATTTGGTTATAAAGTATCTCCTAATTGTGAAGTTTCTTTATTCCTATGAGATCTCTCTTAAAGATTTGTGAATAATGCTTTTCTACTATTTCGGATGCAGCGACGGTTTGCACCTAACTCAAGGTGGGAACAAGATTGTTTTTGAGGAAGTGATTCAGAAACTGGGGGAGGTTGGCTTGAGTCTGGAAAATCTACCGGTAGATCTCCCGCGCTTAATGGAGGAGATCGACCCTAATGACCCCCTTAAGGCTTTTAAGGATTGAATTCATAGGTGGATTATCTTCTACCTTTGTGGACGTATTTTCTGGCACAAGTCTAGCAAATAAATGTGTTTTGAACTGACAATTTCTGTGCTTGGTCGTTTATTATTACTTGTATTTGTAACGCTCTTTGGGATATCTACTTTTGGTAGACATTGCTGTATTTGTAATGCTCTTTTGGGAGAAGAATTTACATACGGAGAGGGTAGGGACCGTGGGGCCCGACACCCCATCCGAGTCGTCCAAAAGTGTTTTCTCCTCTTTTGGGAAACATGTGAGATTCCATGTTGCTTTTCTTACTTGAAAATTAAGTGTATGTGGGGGCTCTAAGAGCCAAGGATGGACCAAGGGACAAATAAGATCTTGACTCTCCCACTTGAATATCAAAATTTGTTTAGACACCTGTTTTGTAAAACAAATTCAAACTTAATATAGGTCCGCCGGCCCAATATATTTTTTTGAGATATCTAAGGTTTTTAAAAGAAATCTATTATCCACCTCCTAGAATTGTATGCATTTGTACAACTATGTTTTATATTTAGCCTTTTAAAGCGGACATGGATACACAAATGTATCTTATAATTAGATATGATCCTATTTTTTGTAATAGTATTTTTTGATCAAATATTTTTATGATAGTTTTTCTTGTGCAATTATTGGCAAAAATTGATAATATTGCCTTTGATTACAATCTTTTTCAAGTTCGCCACCATCATTGAAATCTTGCATCTGTCGTTGCTCGAGAGAAAGGTGCATGCATATCTTTGACTTCTTTCTTAAAATTGGTTTTCCCTAAAAAACCGAGGTATATTACTAATTTTGTTTATAATTTTTTTGTCAAATGAAAAACATATAGGAAAACGTGTTTTTCTTCGTTTGTTTTCTTCTAACCCGTTTTATTTGGATTTATTTCGTGCACAAAATTCATACCAACTACACAAAGCCTATGGTTTTATGCTCTGATTAGAAATCCCTCTAGGGCTTAGGCTTAGGGTTGGTAGTGCATTTGATGCCCCTATAGACCTAGAACAATTCTACAAATTGGATGTGGAGAGAGAGAGAGCGCTTTTTATCAAAATACCGTCGTTTTCGAAATAATTTAGGAATCTACCGCTGTTTTCAAACTATTTATAAAAATACTCTTGTTTTGTACTTCTCATTTTGAACCTGAGATCTTTAACGACTTCTTAGTCTCAACCTTAGAAGTCTCCTAAAATTTCATCCGACGTGTCCCGGTCCAGCTTTGATGTTTGAGAACATACTTCTCGTATTGGACCTGAGAAGTATTTTATACAACTCATATTGAACCTGAGAAGTACTTTTAACTCTTCTTTTTCCCCTTCTCCAATGAAACAGTCGTCATTCTCAAACTAGCGTTCTGAGGAAGATTGAAGCAGAGAAGAACGGGGAGCTTCTTCCTGCTGATCTTGCTCCTCTCTCTTCCATCAAGGTACGCATGCACTTCGTCTCTCTCTCTCTCTCTCTCTCTCTCTCTCTCTCAGTACCTGTCTCTGTCTCTCTCTAAATCTCTTTAGGGTTCTGATTAGAGTTAGGGTTTGTGATTATAGTTAGGGTATTTAGGGTTTTCGATTTGGGTATTTAGCTGGGTGAAGTTCATCACTAAGGAAGACTTAACCCACGCCCCCTGCTTCTATACATTACATAGAGCCCTCTAACAAGTCATTAAAATGTTAAACATACCCGGACTCCTGAAATTCAATTTTTTGGGCCCTAGAGTGGCAGTAACATATATTGAAAAGATGCTTCGGTCCAAAACCATTCCACTCAACAGATTGGGGTACATACTGGTGGGTTTCAGATTGGGGTACATACTGATTAGAGTCAGGGTATTTAGGGTTTCTGATTGGGGTACGTACTTCTCCCAAAATGTGTTAATGCTACATATTGGTGGGTTTCATTAGTACGTCTCAATACTAACGTATTTGATTTTGTACAGTTTTTGTTAATTCTGAAGTATGGTGTGTTAATACTTTCTAAAAAATTAGGAGCTATACTGTTTTTTTCTATACTCGGTAAACAATTTTTGTGTGTTTGAAGAGATTTTTTTTAATGTTCTAACATTGAATGAGCTGAACGTTGTGCAGATGACGATGCCTATACAATTGGAGCCTGGCCCTATCGACAACTCTGTTTTGACATGACAGACCAAAACTCTAAATAAGACGATTGAAGTTTGTAAAAATGAGGGTTAAAAAGTCTCAAGTCCAATATGAGAGACACTTTAAATACTTCTCATGTCCAAAATGAGACGTAATTGGATAATATACAACAAAATATGTTTGGCAGATAGTTAGTTGAACTTCTTAGGTCCACAATGAGATCTTTAATTAAACTTCTCAGGTCCAACATGAGATGTGTAAAATAACTTCTCAGGTCCAAAATGGGTTGTTTAAAATACTTCACAGAATAAGTGTTCTAAATACAAATTAAAATGACTTCTCATTTTAGAAATGGGAAGTATGTATGGTATACAATAAGTATACGGGAAGTATGTTCCAAGTTAGAGAAACTCAAATAAAACCGACTTCTCATTTTAGACATGAGAAATATATATGGACACGCTGGATAGAGACACGTCAGATGAAATTTTGGGAGACTTCTAAGGTTGAGACTGAGAAGTGGTTGAAGATCTCATGTTCAAAATGCGAAGTACAAAAAATAATATTTTTATAAATAGTTTGATAACAATGGTAGATTCCTAAATTGTTTCAAAAACAACGGTACTTTCATAAAAACCGAGAGAGAGAGAGAGAGAGTGAGAGAGAGAGAGAGAGAGAGAGAGAGAGAGAGAGAGGAAAATGTGATAATCACTAAGAGCATCTCCAACTGTCTCTCAACTTCACCAGTCTGGGCAAACTGCCGAGCCAAATGACCCCAATCCAGTCCCAGCAGCGTCGGCATCAACGTTGTCATTTCCTAATCCGCTACAGTTCCTCACCAGCCTTGGCGAGATCTAGCGAGACATTTTACACTCCGTAGCTACCTTCTCTCCTATCTCTCTGATCACTCACTCTCTCACTTTCAGATGGAAAACGAACAAAGCATCACCGATCATCGTCATTGTTCGCTTGTTTGTATCATCAGCATCATCAGCTTGATAAAGCTCCAACGATGGTCCAGGAACTTCATCGAAAAAAAATCATTCACTGGAAACTTGACCCTAAAATCTTTTTGATGCTAGATTCTAGTAGCTCTCGTCGACACGATCTCATCGGTTGATGACATTGTTGATGAGCAAACACGAACGATTTCATCGTCATGGGTCTAGAAAGAGCCCACAAATAAAAGAACATCCTTTTACACGACGAGTCAAAGTCGGGGCTTATGACCATTTTGATTAATGGAGAGAAGCTCCTCCCCTTGACTCAGATGAGGCCCTTTATTAGATGGATGAGTCAATATGTCAGCTTCCGTAATTTCTCTAGTTATCAATATTGGAGGTTTTTAGGGGTTTTTTCCACGAGTAATATTCATTATTCAGTGGACTCTTATAGTATTGCTTTTCGCGAAAACTCAACCGACCACTAGGCTCTCATTTTTTTCTTTAATGAGACTAAAAGGAAAAAAAAAAAGTTATATGTTTTAAATGATTGGTGATGCAAGGAGACAAAGAGGAAGAAGTTGAAGATATAAATCACCAAAAGCATGGGAGCTATAAGTTGAGTGGAGACTAAAAAAAAAAGGGTTTGGTCATTTGAGGTAATGGGATAGCATGAAAAGCAACTCTATTGAGATAGAATGACAAATGACATTGTATATATAGCATTATCACTTTGCATACATCTTAAGGTATTTCCCTTGCATTTTCACTACGTGCAGTTTGGCAAAATAGCATAAGCAATCTGCAATTTGATCACTACATAGATTGATATTGAGAATCTAGCCAGAAAATGGAAAATTCGACCACCATATGCATCTCAATACTCGTCGTACTAATTCTATTTGCGCAAGTAACAGATTCCAGAGAAATAAGTTTTGGTGGCTCAAAGATCATGCAATTTAGAGCAAGAGATAGTAGACGCGCGCTTTCTACGCGAATTAGAGTTTTATTTATCAAACATGAAAGATAGAAAGCAAGGGATAATGGCGGATATGGATAGAGTTGCCCCTGGAGGCTCGGTTCCTCAACATCACTAACAACCATTTAAAATCGTCCTATTCTTGCCATAGTCCAATGAAGATGATAGATCAACTTTGGAGACCCTAAAAAACGGATCTGGTACTTTCATTTGAAACTTAGTGAGACGATCATCTATTTTATGACAATCAGAGGATGCCCTACCAATTCTAATGAAGTTAGTCTTCATATAATTTTTTTTTTTTTCTGTTTACTTCCTTCTAAGGGAAATTATTTGAATGGTCCTTGTAGTTTCGCTTTCTATTTTTTATTTGGTGTCTGTCCTATAAATTGCTACAAATCTTACCCTTCAATTTTTGCCATTTTGTGCCAAACCAGCCGAACTTGAATTGAAGCATGGAATTATGGCATGTTCAGACAAGTGTTCGTGAGAGCTATTTTGTTCACGATAACCCTTACACTTCCGACTTCTGCCTCTATTATATATTGAACCGTTCATTTTATTCAGAAAGCCATGTAAAAATTCTGGGTGTGTAATATATGCACCCCTATAAAAGTCACGAATCAATTAATAAAAGTTACGATTTTATTTTATTTTTTTATAAAAGTTACAAGACACAAAATTGTTATGAATTATAGAAAATGTTACGAATCATATTGCTAAAAAGTTACGAAACACTAAAAAATATTATGAGTACTAATGAGATGGCACAATATTAGCCATACAAAAGGTGCATATGGTACACATTTTTATTGGATGTGTATTGTAGTCATTCCCTAGATCAAGAACTTGCTTATATTTGATTGAGGCGAATTTTGCATGGCCTTCTAAAAATCATTTTGAATAGAATGAACGGTTCTTAAGGTGGAAGTTGAAACTGAACAAAATAGCTCTCAGTGTTTGTAAATTGTTCAATTACGGCCCTTAGAAAATGGTCAAGTGCATATAGCACATCATCATTTTTCGTCCAAATAATTATGGGCTTCCTTTCTGTAAAGTCCATAAAAATTGGCCAGGTACATGTTGCACATGATCCTTTATCATTCAATTTTTTTTTAATGCCCTTTTCAATTGTCCTGATTTGACACAAAATTTAATAAAAAAAAGCGCAGGGTAAACTTTTAAAATTGAGAATAGTTGAACCAAGTTGAAATAAGTCAAAATATAAGAAACCAATTCCGTAAATCCTTTTGAATAAAATGAGTAGTTGGATGATTGAGGTGGAAGGCGGAAGTGTAAGAGTAACATGAACAAAATAACTCTCATGAACACTTGTCCCAACAATCCATAATTGCATGCTTCAATTCAAGCCCGCGGCTGGTTGGGTGGGCACAAAATGGCAAAAAGTGAAGGGTAAGATTTTGTAGCAATTATGAGGATAGACACCAAATTAAAAATAGCAAGCGAAACTACAAGGACCATTCAAATAATTTCCCTTAGATTTAAAAAAAAAAAAAAAAAACACCTATATGAAGGATAACTTCATTAGAATTAAAGGCTTCACCCCCACACTTTAAATACATTGTAATTCTCTAACACTCATAAAATAGATGATCATCTCACTAAGTTCCAAAGTAAAATACCAAATCTGTGTTTTAGGGTCTCCAAAGTGGATTATCATCTTTATTGGAGCATGGCAAGACTAGGACGATTTTAGACGGTTGTTAGTGATGTTGAGGATCCGGGCCTCCAGGGGCAACCCTATCTGTATCCGCCATTATCCCTTGCTTTCTATCTTTCATGTTTGAGAAATCAAACCCTACTCCGCGTAGGAAGCGCCTGCTATCTATTGCTCTAAATTGCATGATCTTTGGGTTACCAAAACTTACTTCTCGGGAATCTGTAACTTGTGCAAGTAGAATTAGTACTAGTATTGAGATGCAAATGGTGGTTGGATTTTTCATTTTCTGGCTAGATTCTCAATAACAATCTAAGGAAGGAGCAAATAGCTTATGCTATTTTGCCACACTATATATAGTGAAAGATCCATGCAAAGTGATAGTGCTATATACAATATATTACGTTGTCTTTTGTCTCTCTTAGAGTTGCTTTCATGCTATCCCATTACCTCAAATGACCAAACCCTAATTTTTTTTATTCTCCACTCAACCTAAAGCCCCCTTGCTTTTGGTGATTTGATATCTTCAACTTCTTCCTCTTTGTCTCCTTGGATCACCGATCATTTATAACCTAGAACTATTAATTTATTTGTTTTAATTTTTCGATAAAGAAAAAATGCGAGCCTAGGGGTAGGTTGAGTTTTTGCGAGAAGCAGCGCTAGAAGAGTCTATGTGTTTACTTTTCGAACTATCTCACACTTCTTATGCATTCAAATTCAGTCTTTTATTATTTATGATAATGGAATTTTTCTTTGCAGATCAAAAAAAAAAAAAAAGGTAATACAATGTATGTGAAGATCAACCATAATAGTTTTTTTTTTTCTCTTGTTGCCTCTCTAGTCATCCTATGATTTTCAATGGCATCTTTAAATAGTCCTAAAATATGAACTAGAGCCAAGACATGGATCACTTTAAATCCTTTATAAAGAAGGTAATGGATAGATATTGAT
The DNA here is from genome assembly GCA_020921065.1 of Vaccinium darrowii. Classification (NCBI taxonomy): domain Eukaryota; kingdom Viridiplantae; phylum Streptophyta; class Magnoliopsida; order Ericales; family Ericaceae; genus Vaccinium; species Vaccinium darrowii. The sequence goes on along the minus strand of CM037153.1, from coordinate 21,117,664 downwards.
ACATTGAATCATGCACGTCATTTTCTCATAAAAAATAATCCCTCTTTTTTTGCATTCGAATCGCCACGACTTTCCTATCATGCCCAAAATTTGACTCTTAAAAAAGAATGATATTGCACATAATCTTCATTCTTTATGTTCAAAGAAAATGCGGCTGCTTTTGACTCCAAATTAATTGGCTATCTCCTCTTTGTTTTTTTCTTGTCAATTTGCTTATCTGACTAACGATGTTTTGTTTGTTTACTGGCACAGAATCCTGATGAACTTCTTAAAAAAAAAAAAAAAATACAATAAAAATGATTGAGAAGATAAGTTGATCTGGAGGCTAAATGTTAATTGTTTTTTATTGGGAATTTTAAAGTTTTCTTCATTTCTTTTCTTTTCTTTTTTAAATATTCCTCATCATTGTTTTGCACATGTCCGTTCGTTAATTGAGAGGTCACCGCCGTCTGTGTTTTCTTTATTACTACTTTATTGCAGGAGTTTCAATCAACAAATGCTACAACACGCACTTCCTATTTTGATGAGTACAGTATGTACAACTAAAAAAATTCATATCAAATACATTTAAATTCAAAATGTCAATCTTACAATTTTTTTTTTTTTTGGGTCAAATGATAATAGTTTCATTGATATGGAACACAAGTACACAAAATAAACACCCACAGTAGCATCCGTCCTTAATCAAATGATTAGAAAGCCACAAAGAAGGGTAGCATTGTAACGCCCCATGTAGGCCACTACCCAGTACCCTGATTTGATCCACAAGCCATACTATATGACCCAAAATGCTTAAGTCCAAGGTACTAGTAGTAACCCACATGGTTTGTTATATACCCAAGACCACTAATGCAAACAACCAATGTGGGACTAAACACCATCTACTCCCAAACCTAAGGTATTCCAATGCGCTCTGCCACCACGGACACCAGGGGAGTTTGCTGGGACTATACAACGAGGACGTTGCATCCCTGGGGGGGGGGAAGATTGTAATACCCCAGGTTTGGGGGTAGATGGTGTTTAGTCCCACATTGGTTGTTTACATGAGTGGTCTTGGGTATATAACAAACCATGTAGGCTACTACTAATACCTTTGGCTTAAGCATTTTGAGCTATATGGTGTGGCTTGTGGATCAAATCAAGGTACTGGGCTAGTGGTCTACATGAGGCGTTACAAATGGTATCAGAGCCCCGCCCTGGTCCAAGTGGTGGGTAGGATGCGCTCTGCCACCACGGACACCAGTGGAGGTTGCTGGGATCCCTAAGAGGGGAAGATTGTAATACCCCAGGTTTGGGGGTAGAGATGTTTAGTCCCACATTGGTTATTTACATGAGTGGTCTTGGGTATATAACAAACCATGTGAGCTACTACTAGTACCTTGGGTTAAAGCATTTTGGGCCATGTGATGTGGCTTGTGGATCAAATCAATGTACTGGGCTAGTGGTCTACATGGGGCGTTACAAGCATTATTGGGTATAGACACCCAGACCAGTGCTGCCTCTCACAGCCAAAGAAAGGACCACTCCATTCTCACTTCTACGCTTAAAACAATAAAACTCATAGTAATTAAAAATCAAAACACCTGAAGTAGTGAGGTTGGCCAATTCTTCATTGAACTGCCACCACAGTTGCCTTTCTTTGTCAAAGAACCACACCATGTCGGAATCTAAATCGGTATCTCTGTGACGAAGGAGAAGCCAAGATAAGAAATAAACAAATTCTCGCGTTTAAGATCGAGAGAGAAAACCCTCTCTTCAAAGGAAGAGTTATTGAAAACTAGAAAAACCATCACTATTGATGAAGGAAACACCTATGAAGGGTAAAGCCCCTCCCCCTCCTGCCACCACATAAGGGTGGTGAAAATCCTAGAGGCAGAGAGGGAAAGGAAGACAGGCGGCTAGGGTTTTTTTAGAGAGAGAAAGGGAAGGGTGGAGATTAAATTCATACCATGTTTATGTTATAAGTTTTTATCTAATCGTTGTCGATTAAATACAAATGAAATGAGTTTTTATACAAATTAGCTGTGGTAGTTTTAACAAAATGTAATGGGATACATCGTGGAGTGTGAATTGTAATTAACACTTTAACGGATAGTGGCTGTGGTTCTTTCTGCTCAAAAAATGAAAAATTGAATACTGTGTCGTGGTAGATTCACAGACTTGGGCAACTAGTTGAAAACTTGACAATCCTATTAGCTTCTCTATTTTCTTGTCTTGAAGACATCATTACTTTGTCATTAATTTCATTCTTGTGATTATACACATTTGGAATAGCTACGATATACAATCATGTTACGTACGCAACAACTAAATCAAGCCCATGCAAAGCAACCTAAGAAATAACCTCATCCAGCTGGTACAACATAAACTAACAAACAGAAGATTCTTATCCTGTAGAACGAATCACTAATTCTTGTATTCATAAAGAGTTTTTGGACCCTTGACAAGAGTACTGGTCAACTAAACTAACTAGCTAGCCCTGGTTGGTTTGAATAGATACTGCACAAAACGGTAAGCTATATGTGACTAGCACCCTAAGACTCGGGAGCTTGTTTTGAAATTGAAGATACCAATGCCCCAGCTCACCACAACAATGCATGTCAATCCTGCCTGCACCCTTGTGATCTTTTGTTTTTAGAATTCTTTAGTTTCATAACCCTTTTGGTTATCACCTTCAACATCATCCAACGTTTCGCGAGTTTATACATGGTAGCTTTGGTTTAAGCTGTTTACCATTACATATAAAGTTAGGGTTTTGTAAGACAGTTTGTAAACGATTCGTAAGCTAAGGTTTTGTAACAACCATTCACTGATTCACATTTTTTCTATGAAATGTTTCCAAATGGAATTGGAGTCAAGTTGACCCACTTGCTCGATCGCTTGTTCCTTCGCCCCTCAACGCTCTCTCCCATCTCCCATGTTGCCCCCTTCCATCTCTCGCACTCATGTCTCTCCATACATTTCTCTCTTATCCATCTCCTTGAAACCCGGCCCTAACCCCGTATTTCGAGGCCCAAACAAGATACGGAAGGGGTTTGTTTTAGACCCTAGCTAATTAACAATAGAGGGAGGAGGGGTTCCACCTCCAGATGCGCAAGTTTCACACATTTTTTGAGAGGGAGGTGCAGAGCTTGTTAGGCATTGTATAATCACTCGTTGAGTAACTTTGCACATATAAAATGAGTTTTTTTAACAAGTGCGTCGCAGCATGAGATAAAGAACTAGAAAGAGTTTCCCGTTTTTACTAAAAGTCCTAAAAACCCATAAAAGTGCTAAAGTCCTAAAAGTAATTAATGTATGTGAGGAGAATTACCTGTCTCTCGAGATCCGTGTTTAAGAGTTTTAGGAAATGGGAAACTCACCCTAAGATATTAGACGTTAGTATGTTTTACTGAAAAAGTGAGGTGTCAAAGTAATGCTCCTTTCTAATTATGTATCTGACCTAGTGTTTTTGTGACCTGAGAAACATATACTAGGTTTATGCACGATCCGAAAAAAGTAACGTTGGTCAAAGGTCGTCAGTTTTCAATTGGTTGTGGTGATTCGGAATCGGTTGTAAAGGAATTAAATCGTCCATCATGCTAGTCTTATAATAATTCTAGGGCATATCCACACTTTTGTTATTGATTTAAAGTGATCCCTGTCTTAATTAGGCTTTTGTCATTTTATCTTGGAATCGGATCCTCTCCCTTCCAAGTTTTTGACGGGAGGATATAGTCTAAATCTAGATCATATATTGGGATAACCAATTGTTAGGATTTGCTCAGAGACACAAATCCGAACTATTAGTTGCACCGATGGATGGTCTAAGTTTGGACTTTCTCTTCTAGTTCAAAACTTAGACGGCTGAGGATACAATTTACTTTTTAACTCTTGGACGGGAAAGGATCCAATTCCCTTTTTAACTTTGACCTAATCATTATTTAGCAATATCCGAGGATGTCTAATAAGAACCCATGCAAAAGAATGAGTAGACAAACAACTTAAGAACCATTTGGTTGATGATGCAAGGGAGGCAAAAAGGATGGAGAAAGAGAGCACTAACAAGTCCAAGTGCTTTAGTGGGGACAATTGACAATCAGTCAGGTGTGTAACGAAGGAATAGTTAAAGTGCGCGCAAATTAACTCGGACACTCCTAACCTTCAAAAAAAAAAAAAAATAGTTGAAGAGAGCACTATCAAGTACAAATGCTTCCATGGGGAAAATTGGCAATCAGCTAGGTTTTGTGATTTGCACTAATGGAAGGGCATAGCATCTCCATTATTAGAAAGCGAAAGAAAAACTGACTTTCTGCGATGCTGACTTTTTACAGAATTACAAAAGTAGACCGGAAAGAAGTTTAGTGAGCTCACCTTCTAGCAAAGCATGCACTAGGAGCTTTGTTTCTCACCCGGACACCGGTGATGGAAATCTTTTCTAGTGTTTGCTGTTTTGTTGTTTGCATTATTGGTTGTTCGTATGGTTGTTTGTATATTGTTGGTTTCAGATTGCTGTGACTCTTATTGTTTCAGGTTGCGTTTTTTAACGAAATTTTTTATCTCTTTATCGGGAAAAAATAAAATAAAATCTGACCATGCAGGTTCCCTATTTATTTGTTTTTTTTTTTATCAACAATGACGGAGATTTCCATTGAAAAAACCAACTCGAAGCCCAAAGCGCATCACAAGCTTTACATCTCTAGTTTGTAGTTTTGCTGGGCCAAATGAGACCAGTTGGGCCAGACAAGGTGGATGGGTCCAAGCCCATCGCTCCGTCCTATTGGGCTGATTAGAAGCCTGTAAATTCCTTGAACTGGTTACGAAGTTCTGGGTTAAGGCCCAAAGCTCACTTCGTGGTTGTGGTAAGGCCAGTGTGGCGGCGAGAGGCTTAACAGTCAGGTGTGGAGCCCTACCCACTCCGCCAGTTGAAGAGTTCGGTGCCCACCTGAATGCCAGTGTGGCATTGCTTGCCTGACCTGCTAATTTCTGAAGACATCATGCATGATGTCATTCAAGGATCTTGTGATAATGTCATTCGCGAGAGGTTTTATTGAGTAGTACAATACATGAAAACTTTCCCCGAAACGGTCCAGGAAAGTGAAATCAATGGCCTGTATTCACGCCGTTCAAAAAAAAAATGGCCTGTATTCACAAACACATGAATTTGGGCCATTGATTACACTTTCTTAGACCGTTTCGGGAAAATTTTCATGTATTGTAACATTTTTACTAGTGTGGCATGATAGCCTGCCATAAAACGTGTGGAGGGCAAGTCCCTCTCTCTCTGGATTTGGATAAGAGGTGGTAATTGCAGATTGTTTGTTCAAGTACAAAGAGAGAGGTCAAACGTAAAGCCGAGCTTTGTTTTGACTTTTGAGCATTGCTTTTTCTTAGTAGAAAAGAATGGAGGCTTGGTTAAACTTCGTTATGGTCTATGTAAGTGAAAGTTATGGAAATTTTGATCTTATGCTCTGAACCATTTATTTCTTAAATTGTTTTGCCATCAGTTGTGTTACAAATCAAGTTTATTTTGGCCATCAATAAACCTCATTCGCCCATGTGTGCACAACTCCTATAGAGATACGCCCACCTAACCTTATACTGGTAAGGACTTTTCCCGAGAGTCTAACTTAAGTATCGAAGTGCCCTGGTCATCTTCCCGACATGTAATCATGTGTAGCTAAATCAACAAAGAACAACCATCCTTGTTTCTACTCTATAAATGAATCAATGACTAGAGTAGAAACAAGGATGGTTGGAACCCACCCTTGCACATATGGGCTAATTGCCAACCACTAGATGATTGGAAATTTTTTTTTTTTTTTTTGGGTTCGACGGAAGTATAATTGGAATATTGTTCGAATGTGAGAGTGGATCAACTGGGGAGTATATTTCATTAAGCTCAGAGAGGGATTCAAGACGAATTTCTTACTGCCATTGAGCCATAGTGGGGTATTTCAACCTCACGTCAGCAGGGTTGGCCCTGAGCTAAGGCCAACAAGGCAGTGAACTTAAGGGCATCTCTAGTGCACTATCTAAAAGAGTTCCATAAAGTGTCCAAACTAGTTAACTAAGAAAAACTCAAAATATGGTCTCTAGTGCACAAAAATTGACTCCCAAAAATTCTAGGTGGCACTCCTCACTACCTAAAATGCCCTAAGTGACTACCTAAATTTGGGGAGAGACTTAAGGAGAGAGAGAGAGAGAGAGAGAGAGAGAGAGAAGGGAAGGAGGAGAGAGAATAAATGTAAGGAGAGAGAGAGAGGAGAGAGAAAAGAAAGACTTAAAGTTAATGAACATTTTTAGGGAGCCCCATTAAAGTGCATTTCTCCTTTAACTAAATTCTTAGCACACAAAATAGGATCTCATATGTGCTTAGATGTACACTTTAGCAAATATTTTTTAGGTAGTGCACTAGAGATGCTCTAAGCCTCCGAAATTTGGCCTAAAATTAAGTCCCTCCAATAGGTATACTTAGATATGTAATAGTATATATTTAATAAGCACTTTTGTTCCCAACGGAGGTAGCTAATCAAGTCGTATGTTTAAGTCTAGTTATCCAACAAGTTCAAGGTTCAATACTTACACAAGCAGTTTATCTTTTCATTCTTCATATGATTTTGTTTTCCTTTTGAGGTTTATTTTTATTTTTGTTGAAAGATCTGGCCCCGGTTTTACAAGTTAAACTTAGGCCCTAAGAATCTCAGGGCCGACCTTGCACGCAGAACAAGGGGGCTGTATTCTAGAGGTAATAAGCAGAGGAATCAGCAATGAACCCAAATGTTTTGTTACTGAAACTTGCAAAATATGGTGAGTCATACTTTAACCTATGGTTTAATTACTCACATGTTCTTTTCTTCTTTTTATTATCGCCTCTTGACTATATGTATATGTAACCAACCAAATCCAGCCATCGATTTGTGCAAAATCTGGACAAACAGAAATTAAGATCAAATGTAAGCCTAATCTATGTAGTAATTTGTATTTGCTTTGATTTATAAAAGGGAATTCATCCAATTAATTGCTTCCTCCAGGAAGCACATTACTAGAAAGGAAAATAAGGAGGAAAAAAATCCTACACGAAATAGTGATCAAAAGGATTGATGATAAACCATTTGTGGACTATCTAAAATCTTTCCTTGGGGACACCAAAGCTTTATTCATCTGCCTTGACATTTCTAGAGGTCTCCTATTTCGGCGGTGCATCGAGTTGCAGACCAAACTGGAGCGAGGAACAGAAAGAGCTGTGGTGTTTGAAATTGGAGTAGAATGGATGAGCGGTGGTGGAAGGAAGAGATTGGTGATGTCTTCCAGAGGATTTCTTCTTCTTCTTCTTCTTCTTGTTTTCTTGGTGGAAATTGGGGAAACTGCTCCAATTGTAGTGGCTTGCTTTGACAATGTAGGTGGGATGTTCTCTTTGTTATTATTTTCGCAGAGACTGAGAATGGCCATCGAGGAGCTGAGTATGTTTGTTGTTTTTTAGTGAGAGAGAGAGAGAGAGAGGTGAAATGGAGGGAGGCATGGGGAGGTATTTGTAATGATGGGAGGGGAGGGGTTTTGGAGGGGAGATTGGAATTTGGGAGGAGGGGGTGAGTTGAATTTCAAGTTGATTCTCTTTTGGGGAGGATGGGTTCCAATTTTCATTTCAAGGAGAGAGGGAGGGAGAGCCGCGGAGGATTCCCATTTTTCGATTTGGGTTTTGAATTCTGGAGGGTGAGAGACATAATTAATAGGAGTACCCTCCAATAAAAAATGAGCCCGCTCTTTTTGAGCTGTTAAATTTTGGAACACGAGGGAAATTTTAAAAACTCTTAGGAGAAAAAACTTGGGTGCAAGGTTCACGTGGCGGTACCCGTCGTGCATCGGCTAGTGATGTGACGCACGTAAGGCACCACGTGATACTTTGGATTGTTCAAAATACTGTTGGAAAGTTGTGCTGTGGCGTTAGACTTACCACGTAAGGCACCATGTGATACTTCATTTGCACCCAAAATTTTCTCAACTCTCAAGACTTAAGTGAGTTCGCTATATGCCCTAATATTCTCATGTCGAACACGTTAACTAAGCCAGATCCTAGCCCACTTTAACTTCTTTCTTTAGTGCTGCAAAGTGTTAGTAGGTTAGATGTTAGCGTTGGTTGGAGAGGGGATTCCAACTTGGTACATTGTGGGGCAAACAAGGCCCTTGCCACTTGCGTTGTCAACTACTTGCGCCTACTTTAACTTTGATAACTTTGACTACTAAGTAGTATTGCTTTTTCTTTCCCAGTTTTTTTTTTTCCCCCTAAAAACTCGGCACTTTATTTTGATCAGTTTTTAAATTTGAAACTGTTTCCAAGAATTTTTTTGAAAACAAAACAATATTTGTAAAAAAGAAATTTCATTTCAAGAATGAAAACAATGGCCTTGTTGTTTCCAAAAAAACAGTTTCTCACAACTATTTAGTATTGTGGCGACAAAAGATAAAGATACTTCAAACTGGAGAAAATAGGTCCAATATCCATGCACCAATTTTCAGTCAAGTACCCAGTTCATATTTGTTCCAACTTCCAAGTGAAAAAATTAACACTAATCAAGGCAGCTCAAACTCACATCCAATACGGTTTTCAAGTGACCTAAAACTCCACATTTTCCCACGCTGTGAGCGCCTAATTAAGCCAAAAGCGGTATTGTAGTAGAAATCACTGTCCTGTGTTTCAAAATCGCACCAAATCCGACAACTAAACATGATTCAATTTATACTGGAAGCACTAGAGTGGAAGAGAGGCCAGAATTCAGAGTGTAAAAGAGAAACTATTGCACAAGATATCACGTTTTTCACATTGCCTACTTGGTTTATAGCTAAAATGCCCACACAGAAATTGGAGTAAAAGCAAAGTTGGTTTCCAGAATATGTGATTACCTATCTCCGCAACTACTTGAGGCTGACAATCTGTCAAATGAAACCAACTCAATAGTGAATACACAATCAGGCACTTGAGAGAAAAATTCTTGTACGATGGCTCAGAGATGCTCTCGTCTGTGCAAAAATGCACATGGGTTATCACATGCAGAGAGAGAGAGAGAGAGAGTACCTTCAAAAGACGAGAAGTTGCTGCCATAACAAAAATTGTGGAGCTATTTCGATATCAGCTCAGCAGCAAATTTCTGAACTTTTCTGATGTTTTTTAAAGTGAAGGAACATACTATATAACTACGGGCGTTGTGTCATAATTGCAGAATAAAAGACAATGCAACTCCGAAGACAATTTGGAAGGATATTTTCTGTTCATAAATGGGATGGTTGAGCATTAGCAACTTATTGTTGTTCACGATAGCTCGAACAAATATTTCTTTTGCCTCCTCCAGTTTCTTTCTGAGCAGGTTGCAAATCTGCAGATACCAACCAATAGAATTAACAAATGACAAGAAGAAAAATTGGGATAAGTCCATGTTGCTATACAGATCTAAAATAGTGACAAGATGAGACTGGCACAGGAAACATGATAACCTAACTCCTCTAAAGTAGAATCACCAGAAGAAATAGGAAGTAAGAAATTCGGAAAAATAGATAAATGATGAACAAAGATGAAGTCATGAAGCTGAACATGTGTTGCTTTCCATTAGAATTCAACTGAGGAGAGATACAAGCAAAGCACGCGCACACACACACACACACATATATATGAAACGACACATTTCCATTAGCATTGCTTTGCCATTATGCAATGCAAAGGACCAATCATGGCAAAGCCGTAAACTAATATTTACAGTATTGTATATGATTGTCTCCAGATTCATTTTCAGGACAATAATCATAAGTTCGATAGATTATGATTTAAGTATGCAACGCACATTGGCAAAGATGCATTTCTAAATCACTTAGCTTATTTCATCTTTTGATCTTTTTTTATTAATGAAATTTTCTTTGCAGTTTCATCGGGAAAAAAAAAAAACCGAAGTCCAGTCCAACTCACATCTTCAAGCTCCTTTGTATATGCATCAGCCTTTTCAATATTGACATCATTTTCCAGTACCAAAAGAATTTCAAGTTCTGCCATGTTCATCTCCCGAGGAGTGTCGGGTGTTGAGGTTTGAAGATCATTCACATCATTATAGGGTCTATCATCAATCAGTTTCTTATTGTTGCAAACCTAGACAAAAAGAAGAAACGGGAAAAAAGGAGCGTCAGCTAAAAGCTTCCCTGAATAAATCCGTCTTTAGCCATCTTATATCAGCATCAAAAACTGACAAACAAAAAGAGCAAGATCCATCTGGGAGCTACCTCTTTGTCAATGACTCCTGAGCGTTCACCATTTCTGTGGTTCCAGAGGAAAAACACTTGTAAGTAAATAACCTGGCAAATTTAAGGTTGCCCAGATGAATAGTGAATAGTAGGATAGAACCTGGTTTCAGTAGCTGAAGGTGAGAGACGTTTCGATGGATTTAAGGTCAGCATATCGGCATTTAGTCCCTGGAATTTTTAATAATCATAATTCATTAGTAACAGTATCAACATAGTATCATTTAGCCATTTAATATCATACATGTCATATGACTACAAAGGAATCTTCGTGTGGGAAATATTAAAAAGAGAAAAGAACCTGAAATGCTTTCCGCTTCAGAGGTGGGGTTGGTGGTGTTTGGTTTTCTGCGCGAGCAGAAAGGGCCATCTTAGACGCTGTACTTCCTCGTTGTTCCAGGTTTTGCACTGTATTTCTCAAGGGTTTTATTTCTTTCTCCAAAGTAGATTTGGATGGCTGAAGTTTTGCTCCTATAGTACTTCTATATGACAGTTTTTCAGAAGGTCAGTTCAAATATTACCACAACAAAAGGATACCAAAACAAATTATAAATAAACCAATTACCTTGAAATCTTCAAGCTAGAGAGATCAAGTACACTACTACCAGCTTTTGGAGAAGAAAGTTTTCTCCCTTCATCACATACATCATTTAAGTTTTTGACAGATGCAATGCTTGAAGCTGGAAGCCTGGGATTTACATAGCTCTGTGTGATAGATTTATTTATCTGCCCCGATGAGTCAGATGCAGTAAAACAAGAACTGCAGAAAAAGGGGATTTCTGAAGTTCCTTTTGCTACAAATAATTAAGATATTCAACCTAAAAAATGACATCTATAAAAGTGCAGCTACAAATAAGAACATTCTTGGAAATGAAAACTAGCAATGCTAATGAAAAACTCTAACAGATACTAGAATGTTAGCAACAGAAATGTCAAGAACGTAATCAATTGCCAAAATTTTTGTTCAAAACAATCAATGTCCAGAATCAAACTAAAAGAAAATGCAAGTCAAGAACCTGAATTTGATCTAACTCGACAAACAATATCCTAATCCTCTTTTTGGTCTGTTCCCATTTAGGAGGGGAGAATTTTAACACTAAGTAGAGAAGCCTCACCTACGAGTGGTAAGATTTTCTTTGTTCTTTTCGCTTCCCTGACCAGGTGGTTGAACCTTCTCTACTCCTCGAACACATGTTCTTGAAGAAACATACAATTTGGTTCCCTTTAGCACACCACTAGCACAGTAACGCTCCCTGTCACGTGTAATATTGGATAAGAAAAAATCATTTGTATTGGCAGAGGACTTCGAAGACTGAATTCAATTTTGGAGCAATGGACAAAAGTGTTGAATGCAAGTTCGAGGAGAATGCGAATTTGAGGAGAAAAAAGCCCATACAATGACAATTCAAGTACAAAAAAAGCCTCACCCAATACCCGTGAGACCTTTAACAGTAATCCTGTTTCCTGGCTGAACAGCTTCACCGTTGTTTATTTCTCCAGGATGTGGCCGTGAAATTCCTACCAGTTTGCTCCTGCTCTGTGCATCTCTAGTATCAATGCCCTCCCTGTGGCAAAATAACCTTGAATAGTTTTTCATTCAATAATTTCTTTAAGTTACTTCCTACGAAAAGGATGATGACCTTCCGTGATCCGCTGAACCTTGTTTCTGATAGTCAATTATTTTGCCACCAAAGATGGTAGGTTTTGCCTGAGTTGATGGCTGTGATGGAGATTCACTTTCATCTGATTTCTTGAAATACTTTGACTGGGAAGTACCAGTTTGGTTTTCCTTCATTTGAATCAATTTACCAACTGAGGTTCCACTGCATGAAATCAAAGAAGTCACTGAAAACTGAATTAGACAAATCTTTTGCTTTCAAGTTCCATCTGAAAGGTAATCAAGGCAACAAATCATTCCATATTGCAAATACACCTTAAGACTCCGAGGTGACTAATGATTGCACCTGTGTAATAATCAGAAACCCAGAAAGTCTAATCCTATTTAATGCAAATAATTCTTGTTGACTAAACTGAATCCAAGAAAACAAGGTCGGATATGTCTGACCTGCTCAATGTGGACAATTGGAGCTTTCCATTTGCATTTTGAGCGTCTCCACTGGCACTCGTGTCCTGCATTGCTTCTTGCGAGACACGTATAGTGGGCGTATATTCAGAAGATGAATCACCTTGAGCTGGTTCAGCACCATCTACACGGGCTACTGCTACATTACTATCACTCCCAGACTTGTTTCTTTCACCATCATTGATCAATGATCTTGCAATATCTTGTGCTGGGGAATTCTCCATCGCTGGATTCTCACCATTGAACCCAAAGTCACCTACTGAGTTAAAAATCTCACTTTGATCTCCCTCCGCATTCCTGTGCACTTTTGTGGCCTGAGAACATAGTTCAACCTCTATTTCTGGAGAAATATGTTGAGTTGACTCCTTTACAGATACATGTTGGGCAGAAAGATCCTGCATGGTTTCCTCAGCAAATGGTTCGGGGGAAGTTATCTTCTCTTGTTTGTGACTTTCCTGGTTCTTGTCCTGTGTAATGGTGGCAGATGTCTTTTCTTGAAAAATTCTTCTTTCCACTGATGCAGCTTCGATTGGAACAGTTGCAGATTTCAGAGGGCTATTATCATCTCTTTCAGGATTTGAGGGGAAATTCTTCTTTATGGGATCCAGATCTCCAGAGCCACCAACTGGAGACTCAACCTTTGAATTGATGGCACCCACTGATGCTGGAAGCTTGGGGGTTAGGCCAATTTTTGATGCACTAGTAGCATCAGTCAGGTCAGTTTCAGAACCTTGACACTTGCTTCTACTTGACACTTCTTCACTGCTTTGGTTCTTGTTAGATTGTTTTACATGTTTCATTACGCTTGACTCAAAACTGAAACTATCCAACCTGACTCCAAGAAAAATGTCTGGTAAGTGATGGTAAACTGTGATTGCAAGACTGTCAGTCAAGAAGAAGTGTAAATGGTCCACACGGTAAAATGACAGAAGGAAGAAAACCAAATCATCTGTGCAAGATCTTACTCATTAAAATCAAAGGGGAAGGAAAAGCGGTCTTGTTTCATCTGATTCCCTCCATCAGATTCTTTAGATCTTTCCTTCGATTTTCCAGCTCTTTTGGGTGGAGAAGAGATATCAAGATCTGACATGTCTACTTTGAATGATAACTTGTCCAGGTCACCATCGAGAGTGAAGTCCACATCTCTGCAGAGAATTTGCAGTATTTCACCATGAGGACCATTGATAAAGTTATGAATTGATTACTATATCTTCTGGTCGGAAGAAAAAAACTTGGTCTGCCTCGAAGCATAAACAGTTTATTGAAGGCATCAACTTGTGATCATCCTTCACCATTGAGGTGTATTATACACCGAATGACAAAACATACATACATCTTTGTATAGTCCTCCATATTTAAAACTGAGAAGACAGAGCATAATAGTCTACACTGGTGCTCTTTCTTCTCAATAGGTTGACAAGTTTTTATAGAGAACCTTTCTTGTCAAAACACAAATCTAATCGTCAATTACTTTTCCTAAAATTGAAAATCATACCATACACTTGGTTCAACGATTTTCGGCATCCATATGAATGCAAAAACCTTATTAATAATTTTCATTATAACAAATCTTACATGCATAGTAATGTAAACCCCTGTACATTAGTATCACTAATCAATCGCTTGTATTTGCTTCATGGAGAGGCAAAGCATCTTTTTATGCAGTATTCAAAATTTCAAACAAAAACAGAAACAGAACTGAATCACAGTGAATTGTATTAAACAAGATCGAATTGATAATTGAATTGCACAATCCAATTGAATCCCAATTCAATAGAACGATTCAATTTGAGTTGGTTGAAAATTGCACGGAATCCGGAATATTCTAACCATGCAAATAAGATAATAAATCACCTTTTTATTGATGTTTCATGTTACGTTAAAATGGAAAATTCCAGGTTCTGCTGTTCTTACAGTTTGTCGAAGTTGAAAGCCTTTCTCTTGCCTTTGGCAACAGGCCCAAATTCAAAATCCATAGCATCACCTTCTGCCACAGACATCGTCTTCCAGGAGCTAAGAAAGTCCCTCCCAAAGTCTACATCTACCACAAACAAAATGAATAAACTCATAATATGAGTTTTTTTTTTTTCTGGAAAATGACACGGACTTCAACGTTCAGTACAACTGCAGTGCTGCATTTGAAGGCACTGCACAAAACAAAATATAGATACTCTTCCAAAAATAAACCCAATGATATGTACCACACTTGTGGGTTTTATTCGTGTTTCCTATTTCTTTTACCACATATACTCTCCTCATTAAGACTCAACTACTCAATAGTCCTCAGAGACTTTCATTGCCCCATGGTTGTACAAAATTGCAATTACCTTGACATTTTCCAGTGGCACAGTAAAGCGGGGGATCATACCCTTAACTCTTTCACTTTTCGCGAAATGTCAAGGAATAGAAGGATTTAGCAAGCATACCTAGCAAGGAATCTTTCTCTTTTGAATTGACAGGTGAAGAAGCTGGTTTCTCAATTTCAGCCATCAGAGCATGTAGATTGATCTTGTCTTCAGTTCTGCAAAAATCAGAAATGCAGTCCATAGACTCCATACAAGTGTGGGGTGTGATGAAAAACTCTATGGTACATGAAAACTGAAGATGTACAGTACAATGACGTAGACATAAAAAAGAAGGAGAATAACCCAGCAGTTTCTTATAGGCAGTAAAAGACTACAATGTTTTTGCTGAATGGAATGATGAATAAATTGACTCCAACCTGTCCTTAAGATTCACTCTATGTATGAATGTTTGGATCTCCCATGCCAGTTGGATAGCTAGACAATGATATACATTCTTGGGCCTTTTCCTAACTTAAAGTTTGGGGGACAATAGGTAGCTTAACAGGTAGAAGATATCAATATAGGAGGTAGGCAGGTAGCTACTATTCTACCAGGTGATACATTGGCTATCAAAATAAAAAGGAGATAAGATATGATGCAAATACAAACTTTCAAGGAGCTTTGCAAAGCAGATTTTCTGTGTTCTTGTCCTTCTGGGGCCAAATCAGAAATAACTACTGAAGTTTGGACAAATAAAGCAGCCACAAGCTATTACACCAACATTGCTTCCCAGTTTATCACTCTCAATTTCAGTGAATTTGTCAGTAAATCAGCAATTCAACTTCAGAGCTTATTATTCTTCAACTTTTTTTCCCATTCGTTGTTGCATAATTTCTGACAAAGACCTAACATATCTATTCAGTTTCGCTTCCTCAGCTGCTCCGATGGAAGGAGGAAAACAAAATCTCCAAGTAATTTAAGCCTATCTAAACTACTTAGCTTCATCAAGCAGCTTCTATGCAAAACAACAAAAGAAAATTATTTGTATCAAACTCTGGACAGTAAATATCACCACATGGCTTACATCCAACATAAGAGTTGCAACAACGTTATTTTCACAATCATAGCAAGCAAAGAATTGATTACTGTAACTGCTCAATTAATTCATATCTGGCTCTCAAACATAACTGAAACTACGAAGGTGGCACCTAAATTTAGGAGCAAGTGCAACGAAATGGCATGCCAAAATGAAATTTCATAAAGAAATCAAGGAATGACATTATAAATTGAGTACAATATGTTTACTTTCCAGCCTAAGAACTGGATATCATAATTATTTAAGCTCAAGGGAAGAGGAACTATAATAGCAAAGCGGCATTTCCTTATGTGTACAAATTACAACTTACATGTGGAACTAATGAAGACTAATAAATGGTCACTGCAAAGATTTCAGGATGAATAATTTGATGGAATTGGTAAACTTCTTGTTTTCCCATCATAATTCACATGAATCAATATTACGTCAGACCGGAATTGATTACAAAACACAGCTGAATCTATCACAAAACAAAGAGACGAAATTCAACAATATCACCGAAATAGTCACTCAACATATCTAAGACCTAATCGCTAAAAAACCAACCGGATACTGATCCTTTTATAAAATAAAATAAAAAAAAAGAAGAAGCGATACTGGCCTGTTAAACGCACCAAGTTGATTCCACCATAAATAATATAAGGAGTAAAACTTACGAGAACGATCAGGGGGAATGGGACACTATATAGAAAATCCAGCAACTGATCAAAACATCAAAATCCCAGGCTTAATGAAACTACTAGTTATCACTCCGTCATATTTACTGAAATTGAGAAACTCTAGATCACTTGTTCTACAACTAGAAGTGTAATAGCTACACGCCTCAAAAAGAATAAAATAAAGACAGACATATAGATATTGTGTTCATATACAGCAGGAAAACATAGAAATGTGGATGAGCTTTCCATTGAAAATAGATCAAATTCAACTATTCGTCAGAGAGAGAGGATCAAATTTAATCTTTGATCAAAGTAGCTACTGAAGTTACCAAATCCAAGGCTTACAGTCTACAAAACCAATTAGATAACTAAGAATTTTAGAATCTTCTATCGAATTTCATGAATCCACTATAGATCACTTTGTTCCAACACCGTAACAATGTTTTAGTGCAAACAAGCACATTAATAGCCAAAAACACAGAAGGAAGAAAGAAAGAAAGAAAGACCAGATGGAAATCGCTTTCATATATATCAGGTACACAGTCAAACGTCTATATACTAAATTACAACAAAACTAGATGAAACGAAACAATTGATCAGAGAGAGAAAGAGTACAAAGAAATTATCAGTCGAAAAAAGCATCATCGAAGACAACAAATCCCTGGCTTACGGTTTATGAAATCAATTACCTAACCATCAGAAATACTCTGAAAAACTTAACGGATCAAATCATTTGATCACTTGGTCTCCAAACGTCGTAACAAGATCAAGGAAGAAACCTCGTGCATTTACAGAAGGTGAACCTAGAACGTGCATGAGCTAAATTACGATCAAATTCTAGGTCAGAAGAACCAAGCATAAGAAATTCAAAACCCTAGGCTTCCGAAACACCTGTTAACTACAGAGATTTCGGTCGGTGTGCAGATATGTTTGTGATATTATGATACAGAAGCTTCTACTATCTCACATGATCGTATGGCGAACGAAACATCTCGATAAACATATATAAACAGTCGAGTGAGAGAGAGAGAGAGAGAGAGAGAGAGAGAGTTGCCTGGATGTGATGCTCAGAAAGAAACGAGTTTGTGGGAAACTGAGTTTGGATGACCTCTGTATTTATAATGTTGAAAGGTGTAAGGGCGGGGAATGTGCGAAACCCAAAAACACGTGAGACTAGAAAAATTATTGGACGCTCGAGGCACCTGTCACGTGATTCACCTAATTGAGGGCTCTCTAAGGCGCAACGTCAGAATTGGGCTATTCTCTAAAACTCTCATGAAAATCAAAATCGGCGCATGGTCTTTAATAGCACTATCCTATGAACCTTGTCTGATATTGATGTATGTGTGTAACATGTTGAACTCTGGTTCAAAGAATCTAATTTTTACTATGATTCTTCAACAGAAAACTGTTAAAACTAAGGCTGAGTTTTTCAAATAATTTTGGCAAATGAGTTCACCAGGTGCTAAAAGTCATGATTGATTTTAAATCAACCATGATTTTTAGCACCTGGCGCACTCATTTGCTAAAATCATGGGTTGCTAAAATCAACTGGAAGCCAGAAACACCAACGCCTATTGCACAATGTAATAGTTGCCTTTAGTTTTCGAGAAATTTCAAAAAATCCCCCAAACTTTGACCTCAATGTCTCAAACACCCCCAAACTTCACTTAATTTCAATTAACCTCCCAAACTATAACTCTGTTATTCAATCGACCCCCCACCGTCTAATTCTGTCAAATGGCAGACGAAAATCGCTGAGTTGGACTAACGGATCAGTTAAATCAACCATGTGGCTCGACACATGGCGCCACATGTGCACAATGTTAAAAAATAGTACATGTACAAAAAAAAAAAAAAAAGAGAAAACTAAAAAATGGGAAGAAAAATTAAAGTGCTCCGCCTCTCTACCTGCTCTCTCCTCCAGAAAGGAAACACATGAGAGCTCATCAAAGAACCCCCGCTACCACCGGCCAATCCTGAAATCCCCAATCCTTACCAGCCATTCTTCCCCGAGTTACCGAACGGAACAACCTCATCTTCAACCCAACCACTCGCCGCCGCCGCCAGCCGGCGACTTTTCTGGGCTTTGGAATTTCTTTGGATTTGGTTCCAAATGCAGGAGTGGGCGTCTGTTTCTTTTACTGATTTTTCTTCAAGTAAATTTTCATTTTCTTTGGGTTTTGGAACTTTGTGGGATTTGAATCAAACCCAGATACAATTATACGAAAGCTTAATTGTTTTGCTAAAAGATTCCCTAGTTTAAACTTTCATCTCCTTGGATTTTCAATCATACCCAGATGCAAAAAATTAAATAAAATAAAATTCTTGAAACCCTCGAAAGTGCATTTGAAATAAAGGAGGAAGAAAGGGGCAAAGGTTGTTTGGATCTAGAGTTTCGGTTCATCTATGGAGATTCTTGAGCTCTGTAACACTTTGTCAGAGTCCGGCAACCATTTTTGCAGCGCTTCAGCATTTTCGAGCGAGTCGACGTCGTAGCCCCACATAATCGTCCGATTGGCGGCGGCGGCGATTCTAGCGGTTTCGCTGGCGATGGAGATTGAGCAAACTAGTGTGGCGTGAGTAGTGAGAGGTGGTTGCGTAAGAGAGATAAGAATAGGAGGGAGGTTGTGAGTTAGAGTGGAGAAGTTGCGGATGAGTTGGTGTGGTTTGGAAGCTTCGACCATGGAAGAGGGGAGAGAGAGAGAGAGAGAGAACCTTATCTGCTGAAGCCAAGGGGACACATCATCATAATTTCCCACCCAAATCACCATTTAACGTTTTATTCTTACCCTCACTGTCCAACTCAGCGATTTTCGTCTGCCATTTGACAAAATTAGACGGTGGGGTGTCGATTGAATAACGGAGCTATAGTTTGGGAGGTTAATTGAAATTAAGTGAAGTTTGGGGGTGTTTGAGACATTGAGGTTAAAATTTGGGGTTTTTTTTTTAAATTTTCCCTTAGTTTTCATATCTATGTATTTCTTTTAAGTTTCAAAACATATGGGGGATTACTGGAATATTTAAGTTTTAAATCTCATTTTAAATATTATACCATTTATTAATTCCAAAAGTCGCCATTTGAATAGGTGTCTTTTCATTAAGGGGAATCACATACTAGACTTGTGTCCCCGTAGAAAGGCACAACATATGCCTACATAAGGCCTTTTATTTTGAATAATGCTAGGGATGCAACATCAATACACAATACCAGACACAACATCTTACGTAATAATTCATGATTTTTTATTTTTATTTTCTGAACTAGGTAACAATTCAAGATCGGAGGTTATAAGTAGTTTCAAAGTATTTGTTCTCTCATTATAAATTATGCAATGCCACACAAGATATTGTGTCCCTAGCATTATTGTTTTATTTCTAACGTTGAAAACTTACTTCAACAACATGCAAACCTCTCTTCCTCTCCCTTGATTTTTGTTCATATATTTTCTACATCATTGATCACTTTGGATCATAGATGGTTCACTCTACTTTCACTGGACGCGAGCATCAAAAAAGCTTAAAAGAAAAGGAGAGATTAGGGAGGATGGGTCAAAGAGGGGCAGATAGGGGAGAGGTGGATGTGGTGACGACTAGCACTACTGAATTTCGCTGAGCAAAATTCAGTAGTGCTAGATTCACTCCAAATGAATCTCCGCCAATGATTTTCGGTTTCTAGGTAAATTCTAGGTGCCCTTTCTAGGCACCTAGACTTTCTATTATTAAATGAATCTTTCCGACTTGATGAAAAATCAATTTTTCCAATTACCATTTTGAGGGCTGATCTCTCCAGCCTTAAAATGCAAGGACCATTTAAGTTTTTCAATTACGATTTGTGCTGTAAGAGCATCCCCGTCAGGGGCATCAAATCCCCTCAAAGCCAAATTTGATGAGTGAAATACAACAAAATCCTCCAAAATCAGAATTAACAAATATTTTGCAAATTTATTAAACGTGTAACTTTGCTACAGTACCGCACCAAATTTGGTGCGGCACTGTTCACTCACCAGAGAACTATTCATGCATTGTTCACTTTTTTTTTTTTTTTTTTTGTGTTACTTTTGGGGAGAGAGAGTATAAAAAAAGAATAGTTTAATATAATAAAGTTAGAATAGAGAGTCTGATTTTGTGAGTTTTTGGAAAGTGACTTGCTAAATTTGTAAAAGGTGTTTTTGAAGTTAAATTTGGTGTAAAATTTGGTGCTCTTGATAAGGATGCCCTAAAATCGGTACAAAACTGGGCACCCATTGCATTTAGCTCGACTAGGGGTACCAATCAACCAGTTATCAATGGATGTGTGTGGGGCCCATTTTGGAGTGTGCACAAATGATCCAAACAGTTGAGTAATTTGAAAATAAGTTTTTGGGTGGTCTTGTAAAAAAATTTGTTCTATCAAATAATTGTAATCAAGCACTCACTGATGTTCAATTGAGCTCATCTTTTGTCAAGCAACTCAAAGAGTAATTTTGAAATCATTAAACGTCTCGAATCATATGTGTGGAATCTGAAGTGGGCACCACCTAACAATCGGTACCTGGTTGGTCGATACCCATCGCAATGTTCATTTACTTACGGAGCCCAACAATAGGTATACATTTGGAATACACCAAATATATACTAAATTATGTGTGTAATAACTTAATATTTTATCAACAAAAAATTACTTCTTTTTTTTTTTTTTGGTCATTCGTCATTCGTCATTCGTAATCTATTACATAGGGGAGGGGAGGACGAGACTCGATCCCGGAATGCAGTGTGGAACATCGAAGAGCTCTACCGCATGAGCTAGCTGCCACTTGCTCATTGACTTTTCTATATTAGTTTATACATAAAACAATTTTATAAGCCAACACTATTCATAACCCTCTTCCCATTACCTCCCATTTACCGTACTAATTCCATGCTAAAAAATCAGCATCGATCTCCATCCCCCCTCGTACCCCTCCCATCCACACCCAACACCATCCCTCAGTAACCCTCATCCACCTCTCCCATTCTTTGTTCCATGCCATCCCAATCACTTCTCCTCTATTTCTGTTTATATATTACCGCCCAAATTCATCACTTCCACCCTCACAAATTACAAATGAAAAATAGAGTGTGGGAGATGCTTCACCGGAATGACCTTTTAGAGCTTTCGGGTTCGGTATGGAGAGGAGAGAGCTGACTGAACTTCACCGGTATCCTAGGTGCACGCCTAAGAAGAAGACATGCATACAGAAGCAACCACGTTAGTGCCAAGCCCTAACGGTGGTTGTCCGGGAAGGCACTCCGATGGCTAAGCAAGTGACTGAGGGAGAAGTTTATTGGAAAACTTAGAGAGAGAGAGAGAGAGAGAGTAGAGAGCATTGAATGCGGAGAGAGGGATCCTGAGTGAGGTAGGTGAGGGCCTTATTTATAAGCGAGGAGGGGCGTGTCCACCATGCCCCTCGTGGGCCTCACGTGTACTGTCTGTACCGAGGATGATGTCCGGCGTGGTAAGAATGTATGTTGCTAAAGCAGCGCTTCGGCCGTTGTCATCTTTGATGAGTCAACTGGTTTGGGAATACTCCCCGGTCAATCACGTGGTCCTACAGGCGTTGCATGCAAGGGAGTTGGCTTCCACCATTAATGGCCTGCATGCAAGGTGGTTGACTGCTCTCATTAATGATCTAGCCAGGCTGCAATTGAGCCCTTGACATCTGTTGAGCTCTATGACACTGAGGTCGATCGACTTGGCTCGTGTGGCGTTCGGGAATATGATCTTCCAAGCCGCTGAGATCACGCTATGGACTCATCTGTCCGAGCGATAGTTTCCCAAGTAACAATCGAAGTCCCATCCGAGGGCACCAATGCTGATGCTGTCCGTTCGGTAGTTTGAGCTCAACTTTCCTCTGATATTAGTGTAGATTCTTACCGAACTGTTCCTCGCCGAGGGCACATTCCGTTCGGTGAGGCAAAGTGGGTCCGATGCTCATTCACTTTTGTTGTTTTCCCGAGGGTGATTCCTTTGGTTCTTTTCTCTCCTCGTGCACAGTGCTGAACCTCTTTACCCTTCATGTATCTGACCCCTACAATAGCCCCCCAACTTCCTCAATCATCGCTCGGCTATTGGGGGAGTTGACTTATCCGAGTGGTCGGGGAGACCGTCTGCCACAGTTGAGGACCCACTGTGCTGTTTCTGCAAGTTACCGAGGGGTATCATCCGAGCCATGAAAGAGGTAAGTTGCGCTCGGAACGTCGCATCGTGTCTGAATTTGAAGGGATGCGTGATGTGACGTCGTTTCAAAGATTGTCCCTTGATGTGACGATTCAGCTCATCTGGTGTCAGAGAATCTGTGACGTGGCGTGACGTCTTCCTCCACGTGTCACTTCGTTACTTGCGTAAGAGGTGTCGTTTGGGATTCACACCCAAACAATGTAAACTTAGGACAAGTGTCGTGCTTTCGTTGGCTCGGCCGTGCTCCCGAGCCGTTGTCATCATTATCCCTATTGACGACAACAGCCTAACCCTACCCCTTCTCCCCCTACAAAATACAAAGAGGGGAGAGAGAGAGAGAGGGTACTATTACTTTACCGTTCTCACTCCTCGCCGGAAAACTCAAGTTTTCAATGTCGATTCAATGCCGCCCACCACCTTGATCTCTTTTTCAGGCCATTTTTGCTGCAAAAACCTGAGGTAAATCTCCTTGTCTTTAGCTTTTCTGCTTTTTTCTTGCTTTTCCATGCATTTTCATGCCTTGGGGGTGATTTTTGGGTTTCACGGGTTTAAACTCTGTTTTGCCTTTGAGTTTTCTAGTGGCAGTGCACAGCGGTGCACGACCGCCGTTTTCTGGGTTTAAAGGAGATTCAAACTGTTCTTCCGAGCTGTCTCGATTCTCCTTTCAAGGGATCATGACCAATTATCCGAGTGCACACACTACACTTCAGATTCAGCCGAGAGATTTACATACCTGAGTGGGTAGGTCCCTTTGGATTGCCGAACGCTTTCCACATAGGAATTGCATTCATACTTATGCCCTCATGCATATCGCTGATGGGTCTTTACTGTGCGCTATTATAGGTCATCGGCTGGATGAACAATGACTCCTTCGTAGTCTCAGACTTCGACAAAGAGGTCGCACGAGAGATTTTAATAAGGTTCGGTAGGCAGTACAGACCCACATGTCCCCTAGCCATCCCACCACTCCAGGCGATAACTCCTGAAGACTGGGAAATGATGCACGGAGGAATAGGTCGAATCGACCCTGCCCCTGAGGCCTCGTCGTCTCGGGCTGCTGAACAAGCACATTCCCCGAGGGCCACCGAATCGCCCGAAATTGAAATCGTCGTACCTGAGGTGGTTCCTCCTGTAGTCGTCGATCTAGAGGCCGAATGAGGGAATGGGGAAGATGTCGTGAGTCCAAGCGGTACGGCCGCGGAAAGCAACCCGAGGCTAATCCTTCTGAGAACAGGGACGAAGAGGACGCTGAGGCCACAGGACCGCAGGGCTCTGCCAAGGCCCCCAACCTCGCGCTCGGAGATGATTGGGAGAAATTCCCACCTCCAAAGACTGGTCCAGACAAATGCATGTACGTTGAGAAGTTCAATCCCGAGAAACCTGAACTTCTCCTTGAGTTTCGGGAGCAATACCAAATTCCGAACGACGTGGAAGTTGACCTAAACTTTGGTGACCGGATCTATTACAGGGGTGATTGGATCACAATCCCATTGATGACCATCAGCGAAGGGGGTCTCCGATTCCCCCTTCCCAAGCTCGTTCGACAGCTCCTCTACTTGTATGAGCTCGCCCCACCAGGTGGTGGGCAACGTGTACCGGGTAGTATGCTTGGTGATTAAATTGGCTGAGAGGCATAATATCTCGGTCACGGTCTATGACCTGATGGGCATTTACTCGATGGCCCAGAACAGATTCTCTCGGAGATACTACTTCATCGTCTGCAACAAATATGACCGCCTCATTGAAAACCTCTACGACTCCGAGAAGTGGCAGAACGATTTCGTGGTGGTGAGTGGGAATTATATGTGGGCCCCGGTGAGCCCCACACTTGGCCCATCCCGCAGAGGATTGGCTCTCCAAGTGAGCCGAACTCTTTAAGTTTGTAAATTTGCATATTATGGCATTTTCCTGAGGACTTATGATTTTTGCCTTGTTCGTGTAGATTGCAGCAGTGTCAACAAAAGGCTCTTAGAACTCTTGGACGACGACGTCATCCAAGCCCTCATCTCCATCGGTAAATAGCTACCTCACCTTGTGCTCTGTTACAAGCTCAATTACAAGGGATTCCTTTAGAGAAAGAAGGACCCCGTGCCAAAGAACTGAACTAGGCGAAGGAGGGCAGAGCTCCCTGACGAAGAGCTTGAGCTGCTTCAGGGTCGGGAACGATTACCGAGAGAGGAAATGGGAGGAGACAAGCCCACAATTAGGAAGTTGAGGGAGCAGGAGAGGCAGCGGGAGCGACAAAAATGTTCGGGATAGCACTCCGGGCAAAGGAGGGAGAGAGAGGAGCAACCGAGGGGCGGGGATGATCTAGCTATGATGAGGCCTCGGGAAACACAGACCCGAGTGCCTTCTCCTCACCCAGCTAATGTTCCCCCAACCCCTACTTCTCGAGTCGCTACCTCCACCCCTCTCCCACAGAACCAGGGCCAAGACCAAAGTTAGGTCCGACCCCGGGCTCCTAGCCGGAGCGAAGACTCCCCTGCTACTCGTGACACCGGGATCTCGGCCACTGCAGTTGTGGAAGGAGGGTCTGGAGCCGCTCCCTGTACTGCCGAGGTCTAGGCCCCTACTTTTTCAGGGCACGGTGGGATGTTTCTCTCAAAGAATGCTAGTGTCCAAAGGGACCCCACCGTGGCCCAAACACTACTGAAGGGGCAAGCCCTGTCGGTTTGACATGTCGGCGCTGCACACCAAGTTGTTGGAGGAAAACTTCCTAGAGCTCCACGATGACTTCGTGAAGGTAATTCGTGATATTCGATCTTTGTTATTCTAAGTATTTGTCTTCGGTAGTAATGATGTTGTTTTTTCCGAGCAGGTGAGCCAGGTTGCCATCGCCACTCACATGAAGGTGGTGAATGTGGTGAACAAGACCAAGTCCACCGAGATCAAGCTTGCCAACGAGCTAAAGGCTTCAGCTATGGCGAAACATGACCTCGAGGAGCTTGGGAGAAAGATGGCACTGAGCCTTCAGAAGCATACGGCCAAGGAGTGGATCAAATCCGCTGAGGACAAGGCCCAGGCCACCGAGCTTGCTGCGAGAGTCGCTAAGGCTACTCTGGAGAAGGCAAAGGAAACCGAGGACAAGCTTACCAAGGCCAGATCCGAGCAAGAGGCCATGCTGGCAGCTGTCACACCCCGCCCCGGATTAACTTCCAATGAGTTCTATCTGATTTGGAGCTGCAACCTCAACCAACAAATAACATAAACTCTCCAATGGATAAAACCGAAACCTGAAAAACATAGTTTTATCTTTTATTGATAACACAAAAGTTAACATTCTATACAAACCACAACGGAAGTTTTAAGAAAAGAAAAGAAAAATAATTTATATAACTAACTACAACTAGCCAAAAGCCTTGCCCAGCACCCCCGACAAGCAACCACCCTGTGAGACTAGCAGTGGACATCTACCAAACCTGCAAAATTGAACTCGAACAAGTTCCGGGAGTGTAATGAGACATAGATGTAGTCCAAATAAACTGAACGATTAGCTTAAAGAAATGCGTAAGCAATTCAGCACGAACCTTGTACGGCACGAAGCCATTTTTCAGGACTCAATTGTCCTATACGACACAAAGCCAACACGGCACGAAACCACAATTTGACACGGAGTTTATTCTGCACAAAGCCACAGTTCAATTCCAAGGAAACATCTGTGAATCAAACACTCACCTCTGTCTTCCAAAAGAAAGACACATGGTTTCGACACCTCAGATGTGCCCGTTTCTGCACCAGAAGTAGGTATCCAATTTAGCACAACGACATTCATATTTACAAGCAAAACATTCATTAAAACTAAAGATAGCGAATGGTTCATCCTCAAATGCAAAATAGATGCATAAAACACGCCTTAGACAATCCAACATCCCTAGGGTCTATGGATTTATAGAATTATTCCACTCATCCGATTGTCATAATATCAACCACGCACCATAACATATACTATAACACCATACTAAAAGGTCAGAATATTCAAAGCTATGTAGCTATTTCTAATCAATTAATGGTTGAACTAAAAATCCGCAACAGAATTTGCCAAACAGATTCATGATCAACTTCAATCCAAAAACTGCTATTCTCTAGAACAAATTATATCACAACCCTCACACACTTTTCAAGGTATACAAGTCTAGTTTCAGAATCAAAAGATAGTGCACGAATTAGATACTCACGCTAGGAGTTATGACCGTTTCCCCAGGATGTGTCTGTGCTGTTTGCACAGACACGAATCTGAAAGCAAATTAGTGCATGAACTTTCATATTTTCTGTGCTTTGAATAAAATCACGAAAATTTAACACAACACAAAAGACATCCATGGGTAGCCACTGTAAAAATCCCATAAATTTACGAGCTCTAGAACTATATCTAAAAATTCAGCCAAAACCAAGGCAAATTCAACTTATTCAAACACAGTTTCACGTATCCATGAGATACGAATTCTTTCACATAAAAACCCAATACCAACTTCCAAACCCATTTCTATGAACACAATTAGTTGCAAACTCGATGTAAAAGAAGAAATTGAACACTCAAACCACGAGATTAGAACATAGGGAAGCACAAACTCACAAAAAACTACTAGTATCAAAGATTAATCAAGGCTCCCTCTTGGTTTCCCCAACTTTTCCTTCTCTTCTTCCTCTTCCCCTTGCCAATCTCTCTCTCTCTCTCTCTCTCTCTCTCTCTCTCTCTCTCTCTCTTTCCACTGAATGTGTGTGTGACTCAGTAGAAGAGAATAAAACATGGAAGCATATGGGTTTATAAAGGAAAGTTATTCCACACGACCGCTCTCACAAGGTTCCGAAGCTCAGTCCAATAAAAACATTCTGTTTCACTTACCTTCGAATAATGCCATTTAACGCAAGTAACGTGTACAATTAAGATAAACAAGCACAAAATCTAACGCAAACATAATTTAAAAGTCGGGTATTACAGCAGTGGTAGAAGAAAACGGTTATAAACGTAGGGAGAAGGAAGCCGGAGCCCAATATGTAGCCGAGGTGGTAGTAATTAAGGTCGAGGCTTTCACAAAGGGGTATCGCCTCAGCCACAAGGACTGCTTCCCGATGGCGTATAACCGAGGGCTCGACATCCTCAACGCCCCTGCCAATTCTGAGGCCCGGATTGTCCCTCCAGTGCCCTAACCTGTGGTGCCCGCAATGCTGAGTGATGACCTCGACGAGGACATCGATGAGGAAGAAGTAAACAATGCATCAGCCGAGGACCCTCATGCTAATGCTTAGGCCACTCTGCCTTTTATCTTGTTGTTTTTCTTTGTAGTTGTAGTTTATTTTGAGACTGGCGCTGAACTTTATGGCATGAAACCAGATCTCGATTGTGTAATTAAACAGGTGCCTCGGGGGCCGGCTCCGAACGATGCACCACTACCGAGCCCCCAATTTATGTTGTGAATGGATGAATGTTTCTTTTTTCTCCTTTGTTTGTCTTCTCTGGATGATAGTTTTTCCAACTATTTGCTCTCATGTATGCTTGTCACGAACCATGCTTAGGTACATATACCAAGCGTAGGTATGTGAATAGTCCCTGCTTCGGTAGGATGTAAGGTGTGAAAATAGCCCCCTTTACTTTTTGCCGAAGCATAGGAGTTAGAAAAAATCCTTGGGTTGGGTTAAGAATCAAGTTTAAACAGCCCCTGATTCTTAACCTAGGCCGAGATGATGGCCTTTAGCCGAACGATAATAATTGTTCAATAGCCCTGAGCTCGTGTTGGTATGTATCAATAGCCCCGAGCTAAGAGTTGGATGATAGTTTAGTCGAGCGTTTGGTAGTGCAAACCGAGACCATTGGTACTATTTGCCATCCAATACCGAACGGTCTTTATTGTATTCTGTAAGAGGGGAAAAACTCACGAAGTTATTTCCTTGCTCTTATGAGATCAAATCCTCTTCAAATGGAGCGACCTCGACCTTGCAACACGAACGAACTGTCAGAGCACCCCTGCCTCTAGGCGGCAAGGGCCCTCTGATGGCTAAGTTAGCACCGACGAACTGGAGGATCAATGAAATGAGTGTATAAGTGCGAGATTAGGTTTAAGCATACCTTTAGCGTTTAGGAGTCATCTCCTTATATAGGCGATTAGTTTGTATTTGCATTCCTTGTGGAATTCTTCTCTGTATGGAATCCTTCCAGGCTTAGGATCCTTCCTTATTGGGCAGTTTCCCCTGCATGATTCTGTATCCTTACCTGATAAGGATACTTGCCAAGATGGCCGCGTATTGCTCGTTTGGAGTTTTACCCTACATGGGAGTTCGCTCCTTGTTTAGTAAGTTGACTGGCTTTCCATCTCTGAGTAAGATTGTGCTTATCTTCACAAGCTCAACCGATTCTGGGAATATCTTCGAATATTTCCTCCTTTCCTTATCTTCACTAGGTAAGGATGCTACTAGGGTTTCTCATGTGTCGGGCCATTCCTTCTGCGTTGTCCGTCGAGCAGGTAGACTTGGGCATACTGGCGGCTCCACCCTATGGGGTGGATGGTCACATGACCACCCTAAAAAAAAATTTGTACCAATAATACATGTAAAAATTTGTACAAATTTTAGGTTAGTTCATGTTTTGAACACCCAACCGAAATATGAATGAACACCCAGTACAAAATTAAATGAACACCCACCAACAAATCAGTCTACTTTGAACAACCTAAATTACATCCCGTTATAGCTCAATCATAGGTGGCACCACATATAAGAAAATGTGGTCAATTGAACACGCTTTTTTATTTTGTTGTTATATTGCATCTAGTAATTTTATCTAAGCAAAATATTTATGCTCCTGTTTGATTTTTCTTTGGTAAAAATATAAAAAAACTGAAACCAACTACAACGTTTTACGTGTTTTTGCATTTTTGAGGTCGCATTATACACACTAGTACATGAAATTTTGTGAAGATACGACTGATTGGTTAAGCTAGTAGAGTTAAAGATAATTTCTGAACACCCTGTTAAAAATTCCTGGAGCCGCCACTGCTTGGGCACTAGCTGAATTATGGAGATTCTGGTCGTCGGCGTACCATTCTGTGTTTCTTTCTTCGTGCATGTCACGTGGCAGCTCTGGACAAGCTATTCTGTTCGTCTTCCGTAATACTTGAAAAATACCCCACACATATTCCACCGAACACAAGAATTAGATTATGTTCCACCGAACGCAAACAAGCGTTCCACCGAATGGGATAAGAGGTATAATTTGAGAACTCAGAAGGATTAAAAATGACAAGTGAAACAACAATGGTGATTCAAGAGAGGAGCCTTTCATTAACATTGTGCTCTCTCGGTATTACAAAACATTACCGATCGTACGACTTAGTACAAAAAAAATGAAGAAGAAAATTCTAACCATAAAATTTCCTCAACTTGGAGGCATTCCATGGATTGCTAACAACCGTGCCATCCATTTCGGTAAGCTTGTAAGCCCCATAGCCTGCCTTAGCCATGATTCTGAATAGGCCTTCCAAGTTGGGAATGAATTTTTTCTTATTTTTCTGCTATACAACCTCTCGGAGGACAAGGTCGTCAACGTTGAAGGGGCGTATCTGAACATTCTTGTTGTACCCCAGAGCAACCGCTTGTTGATAGGCTGCATATTTGATGTTGGCTTCGTCTCGAAGGTCTTTTGGTGATTGAGATCGGATGCAATGTGCTTTTCATTTGGTGGCAGGATGAAAGGCCTCAGTACGGTCCGTTGGTGCTGCTGCTGCAAGTGGAAGGACCGCCTCCATTCCGTAGGCCGTTGAGAATGGCGTTCGGCTGGTACCTCGCTGAGGGGTTGTACGATATCCCCATAAGGCTTTGGGGAGCTCCTCATCCCATTTTCCTCATTTATTGGTCAACCGGCGTTTGAGGCCAGCCGAGATGGACTTGTTAGAGGCCGTAGCTTGGTTGTTTCCTTGAGGGTACGCCACCGTGGAATTGTAGACTCGAATATTCTTCTTTTTGCAC
Organism: Vaccinium darrowii; assembly: GCA_020921065.1. NCBI lineage: Eukaryota > Viridiplantae > Streptophyta > Magnoliopsida > Ericales > Ericaceae > Vaccinium > Vaccinium darrowii. The sequence goes on along the minus strand of CM037153.1, from coordinate 21,087,123 downwards.
ACCGTCTTTATGGCCTCGACAACGAACTGGGTGCCGTTATTAGAGATGATGGAGTAGGAAATGCAAAATCTGGAGATGTTGTTTTTCCAGATAAAGTGTTCCACTTCTATAGAAGTGATATGGGTGAGGGGTTCTGCTTCAACCCACTTCGTGAAGTAGTCCGTGGTAGTAATGAGATGCTTGAATCCACCGGGGACGGTAGGGAGGACGCAAACGATGTCGAGCCCCCATTGTGCAAAGGGCCACAGACTAGTTACAAGGTTAAGGGAGAGGGTGGGCTAATGGAGAAGTGGGGAGTGCTTTAGACAACCTTCACATTTCTTAACATACTCCTCAGCAGTCTTTCTCATTTTGGGCCACCAATAGGCCTGCGTTGTTGCGCGCTCGGCTAGGGACCGTCCTCTAGAGTGGCAACTACTGTTGCCTTCATGAAACTCATGTAGGATCTGTGGTACCTCTTTCTCGTCGAGAACTCAGAGATCTGGACCTATATAGGTACGCCTGTAAAGTTGTCCATTTGCCGAGAGGAACTAGGAGGCAAACTGGCACCGAATCCTGTGGGCCTCCTTCTTGTCTGAGGGAAGCCTTTCATTTCTCAAGCAGGCGACTAGAGGGTCCATCCAGCTAGGACCCAAAGTAACACACATGACATCCACCTGCCCCGGCTCAAAGCCCGGAGTGGGGATGTCGCCAAGGATGACTGTTTAGGAGTCCCCGATCTCGGAACATGCCGAGCCAAGAGCAGCAAGTGCATCTGCATGAGCGTTGCTGGCTCTCCCAATATGCTAAAAGTCCACCTTCTTAAAATCTTCTTGAAGCTTGTGGACATGGCTAATGTATTTGAGCATTCGGTCGTCACCTAAGTCGTATTCGCTATTAAGTTGGCTGATCAACAACATTGAATCGTTGTAGACCTGTATCTCTTCAAGACCAAGGTTTAAGGCAAGGCGAAGCCTCGCAATGAGGGCCTCATATTCAACTTCATTGTTGGTGGCCGGGAATCCAATGTTCATGGCGCACTCGTGGAAGGTCCCTTTGGGGGATATAAGTATTATACCAACCCCAGCCCCTCAGCTGTTGGAAGTGCTATCAATGTGCATTCGCCATGAATCGCTCATATGGATCGTTGCTATTCTTAGTGGAGACCTCTTCAAGACAAAACCTGATTGCACGGAGGTGGGCTCATCGGGGGTGGGATTCTTACTTGGTGCTTTGTCTGCCCCCTTTTGAACTTTGACCTCTAGTCTCGGGGTGAGCTCGGCGACAAAGTCGGCCAGAGCTTGTCCCTTGATTGCTGTTCGTGGCTCGAATTGCTGTTTGTACCATCTTAAAATTCTGTCCGAGAGGTCGGTCTTTTGAAATACGGCCTTTAGAGGGTACTCGGTGATGACAACGATTGTATGGCATTATAAGTAAGGGAAGAGTTTTCGTTTTGCGATGACGAGGGCTAGTACCAACTTTTCAAACGACAAATACCTCATCTCGGCGGGGAGCATAGTCTTACTGGAGTAATAGATGGGCTGTTGGTCTGGGCCCTCCTTCCTAACAAGTGTCGAGCTCACTGCATGCTCAAACACGACCAGGTACAGGTATAGGTCTTCATCCTCTTTCGGCGTGACTAGGAGGGGTGCCCTTGCCATGTAATTTTTGAGCTCGGTGACTGCCTTATTGCACTGGAAGGCCCTCTTGCTGGTTTTTAGACTCAAAGAACGGACGGCAGGCGTCGAAGGATTTGCTGATGAAGCGGTTGAGGTCTGTCGCCATTCCCGTGAGTCTCTGGACTTCTCTGATGGTTGTGGGAGCTCAGAGTTTCTGGATGGCAGTGAATTGATTAGGATTTACCTTGATCCCTCGCCAAGTGACGAGGTACCTCAGGAATTTTCCCGAGCCTACTCCAAAGGCACACTTCTCAACATTGAGCCGTAGTTTGTGCATCTTGAGTATTGCGAAGATTTTGCCAAGGTGGCCGAGGTGGTCTTCTGTTTACCACCATATCATCGATGTACGCCTCCATGATGTCACCTAGCTCTCTTTGGAAGATCTTGGAGACCATCCTCTGGTAGGTGGCCCTGACGTTCTTTAGACCGAAAGGCATCACTACGTAGCAGTAGATACCCCTTGATGTAATGAAGGTTGTCTTCTCCACATCCACCGCGTCCATTGCAATCTGCTGGTACCCCCGGTATGCATCCATAAAGCTCAACCTGGCATGGTCGGCGGTGGCGTCTGCTAACTAGTCAATCCGAGGGAGAGGGAAGCAGTCCTTCAGACAAGCGTTGTTAAAGTTGGTGTAGTCCACGCACACCCACCATTTGCTAGTTTTTGGAGTGGGTAAAATCGGATTACCCTACTACTGGGCATAGCACGTGCCTGATGACTTCACCACGAGATGGTAAATAGCTCGGCACCACATGAGGTACACGTGAACCCTGTGCCGAGCTGGTTTGGCCATGAATAAGGCTAAAGTAATTGAATAGATTAGATATACCAGGATGTGCTAGCTCGGTATAGGTCACGAGGGAATGCCCCTGATATGGCCGAGCTAGCAAAGCTATGAGTAAAGCTTAAGTAGCATTCAGGGATACATGGATTCAGCTCGGCGTGAGTAGCTGGGTTATGTACGAGTCATACCGAGCTACGTGGAAGCACGGCACCACCACGAGTAGGGCGGTGAGACATTCCAGAATATTCTACCACAACTCCTTATGAGATAAGGAGTTATCCCGCAAAGAAAGGGATTTATATAGAAACCCTAACGTGATTAGGAATATATCTCATATAGGGAAGTCCTATTAGGAAAAGGATTCCTAAACCTAGTAGGAAACAAGGGGCACGAGATGCCTAAATTGATGAACGTCTTCACCTATAAATACAAGGCAGCCACCATGGCAAAAGGTACGTTGTGAAACCTATTTTCATACGCATTGTGATTTAAGCTTTCAAGTACGTGATACTAACTTAGGCATCGGAGGGCCTTTGCCAACAAGAGGCAAAGGTGCTCTAACCCTTTTTCTGTCTTGCAGATCTAGGGTTAATTCAAGGAAGCACGTGATCCAGGGTTACGTGGTTTTTACCCCGTACAATTGGCGCCGTCTGTGGGAAACGATTAACGAAGAAGCTTGATTCCTTCCAACAAAGATCGACAATGGTGCTTTCAGAGCCTCTTCTATGCACCCCACGACGAAAAGATGTGGAAGATGATGGTACCACGCTTGTGTACACTATGAGAAAGAACACAAGGGTGGACAAGACCCCCTTGATTCTAAAGGCACCACAGAAAAAGCCAGCAACAAAGAGGTTTGACATGGGGAATATCCCTGAGATCCCAAAATTCAGGGATTCACGCTTAATACGCCATGGTTCTCCAACTGCTAGACGCTCAAAAACTCCCCCAAGGGGTGGGGAAGCTTCCTGCCGATGAGAGCGGAGGAGGAGCCCCCCCAAGAAGGGATGGTCACAGGCACACAACAAATCGAGAGAGGGAAGATAGCCTTGACAGAAAAGAGCAAGAGGCAGAAGAATTGGCCCGTGAAGTCACTCGACGGGAACGAGAGATTCAGGACCTAAAAAAGCAGCTTCAGGAGAAAGAAAAAGATTTACGTTCACGGACGAGATCCGTGCATTATGTGGAAAAAGGAAAAGATCGTCACCACGACAACGCCTCCACCGATCGAGCTGCCTCTCCACGAAAAAGGAGAGACAGGAGTGTTTCTATGGAAAGAAGAGGACAGATACGAGAGATCTGGATCCAATGAGCATATCCCCGAGCGGCACACAAGGAGGAGGGAGGCCGGCCGAGCTGAGGGAGGTCCTAAAACTGCAAGAGAAGCAGCTAAGGAAGCCCTAGGCCAGATCTCAAAGTCGCCGTTGGCTCACTGGATTCGTGCAGAAAAGACACCGAGCAGGGTGAAACACTCAGCTTTCATCCCTTATGAGACTAGCACGGATCCTGTGGCTCACATCCAACACTACCAACAAGCCATGTTCATGCATGAGCGAGATGATGCTTTGTTATGCAAGATGTTCCCTTCTAGCCTGGGAAAGGTGGCTCTAAGTTGGTACCACAAGCTCCCAGAGGGGTCAATCCTATGTTGGGCTCAACTAGCTGAAGAATTTACTGCTCGGTTTTTAACAAGCCGAGCAGCTCCAAAGACTTTTGATGCATTGACCTCTATGAGACAGAGGGACGATGAGACCCTGCGACAGTATTCGAAGCGTTATTGGGAAACTTTCAACGAGATTGAGAACTGCAGTGAGGAGTATGCTCTGGCAACGTTCAAAACGAGCTTGCCCATGCACAGTAAGTTACGGGAATCGCTTACTATGCATCTAGTAAAAACGGTGGCCAAACTCATGGAAAGAATCCAGGAACATGCACGGGTGGAGGATGACATCCTACAAGCTGGAGGAAGAATTGTGGCAGGGCAACCTCAGCTTCCAGAGAAGAAGCCGGTAGAGTCGAGGGTATACAAGAAGGAGTACACAACAGGACGAAAAGACTACACTCAGCAAAAGAAGGAAAAAGCTGATCCAGATCCCAAGTCATACTTCAGCGTTATGGCAACCTTCAACATCCCCATATATAAGATGCTGTACAGGATCAAGAATGAACAGTGGTTCAGAAGGCCGCCAAAGATGACTGGGAACCCAGAAAAGAGGAGAGCTACCAATCAGCACTGCAGCTACCATAGAGATTGGGGGCACATGACCGAAGATTGCGTGGAGTATAAAAAGTTCCTGGATGAGAAGGTGGCAGAGGGACACCTCAAAGAGTTTTTGGCTGATAGCAAGAATGATGCCGAGCTGGTAGAGGAGATGGACTGCGAGAAAGGTCCAAAGGGAACAATTCACATGATACATGGATTAGTTGCTCCATACACAAATAATGAAATAAGGCACATCCAGAGGGTCAACGGACAAGCGAAACAAGTCATGAAGCTCGGCACGAAGAGGCCAAGGGCAGAAGGGGCCATGGAAACCCCAATTACCTTCACTGATGATGACCTAGATGGGGTGACAGTACCCCATAACGACGCATTAGTAATCACCTTACGAATAGGGGAATACGATGTGGAAAAGATTCTCGTTGATCAGGGAGCTAGCATTGAAATAATGTACTACGACACTTTCAAAAGGATGGAGCTCCCAGTCAGCTCATTACAGAAGTGCCTCGTCCCCCTAGTCGGCTTCAGTGCACAAACGGTGTGGCCTATGGGAAAGGTTACACTACCCGTCCGAGCAGGGTCAGTGGTACTAAAGACGGATTTCCTTGTGGTGGACATACCCTCTTCTTATAACGTGATTATAGGAAGAACGTGGATGCACAAGATGAAGGCAGTATCTTCAACATACCACCAGAAGATCAAATACCCCAGAGCGGAGGGAATAGAATGCATCAAAGGAAACCAAAAGGTAGCTGATCAATGTTTCACCATGGTCTTGAAGAAATCCCCAAGGGCCGAGCTGGTACAAAGGGTTGAAGTTCCAGACCAACCAACCCTGGAGGACGTTGGGGGCGACCCCACCAAGAAGATGGTGGAGGGGTTGAAGAAGATACAGGTTCAGGAGGATGATGAAGAAAGGTATTTCCTGATCGGTGAGACCCTCTCCGAGCTGGAGGAAAGAGATTTGGTCGCCTTTCTTAAAGACCACTTAGATGTGTTCGCTTGGACCCCCCAGGAGATGCCTGGGATAGATCCTGAAGTCATCTGCCACCATTTGAACGTAGACCCTCAGCACAAGCCAATTGTGCAGAAGGCAAGAAGGTCGGCACCACAGCACGCGGACGCTGTAATTGAGGAGGTAGAACGGCTACTAGAAGCAGATGCCATACGAGAGGTAAATTACCCAAATTAGTTGGCTAACACTGTTGTAGTCAAGAAGAAGAATGGGAAGTGGAGGGTTTGTGTGGACTTTACTAGTCTCAACAAAGCATGTCCCAAGGATAGCTTCCCACTCCCCAGGATTGATCAACTCGTGGATGCTACATCAGGCTACGAGAGGATGAGTTTCCTTGACGCATATCGAGGATACCATCAAATAGCTATGTTCAAACCCGATCAGGAAAAGACGTCTTTTATCTCTCCTAGAGGGCTCTACTGCTACAAGGTTATGCCGTTTGGGCTAAGGAATGCTGGAGCAACCTACCAGAGATTGGTGACTAAAATGTTTAAGGAACAGCTCGGCAAGACTATGGAGGTCTACATCGACGACATGGTAGTCAAAAGCAAGTTGAAGCCTGATCACCTTGCCGACCTAAAGGTAACTTTCAACATTCTGAGAAGATACAGGCTAAAGTTAAACGCTTCTAAATGTGCCTTTGGAGTCAGCTCGGGGAAGTTCCTCGGGCACCTAGTGACTAAAAGGGGGATCGAAGCCAATCCGGACCAAATTACGGCTCTGCAAGGCCTTCAAAGCCCGAGGACCACGAAGGAGGTCCAAAGGTTAACAGGGATGGCAGCAGCTCTAAATCGTTTCATCAGTAAATCCTCAGATCGGTGCAGACCTTTCTTTCAGCTTCTGAAGAAGAGAGAAGGATATGAGTGGGGAGCCGAGCAGGAGAAGGCTTTCCAGGAGTTGAAAAGCTACCTATCGTCACCACCCTTGCTCTCTACTCCAGAAGCTGGGGAGCGGTTGATGCTGTATTTAGCAGTATCTGATCATGCGGTCAGCTCGGTCCTCCTACGAATAAAGGAGACAGAGCAGGCTCCAGTCTACTTCGTGAGCAAGACGCTATTGGAGGCTGAGACACGATATTTACCACTGGAGAAATTGGTATACGCTCTCATTATTGCTTCGAGAAAATTGCCTCACTATTTTTTACAGCACCCCATCACCGTGTTCACTGAATATCCACTAAGAGCCTTGCTCAGGAAGGCAGATTTCTCTGGGAGGATCTCCAAGTGGTCAATAGAGCTAAGTCAGTTCGACCTTGATTATCAGCCCAGGACAGCAATCAAGGGGCAGGTCTTAGCTGATTTCATAGCCGAGTTTACTCCAACAGTGGCCCCACCACCACCAGGTCTCCACGAGAAGGAGCAAATCAGTAATCCTGAGCCGCCAACGAGAATGGCCGACCTGGATCCAGACGAATGGAGGCTTTACGTTGATGGGTCAGCTTGTAACAAAGGATCTGAAGCAGGGGTTGTGCTTTTATCTCCAGAAGGATTGGTCCTTGTGGACGGTCGACCTCCACGCCCGGTTGATTTTGATTTGAAAATAGAGTCGCCACCCGGGTTTTTGGAAAGTGATTTGGGACCCGAGAAACCAATTTGAAAATGATTGAGAAAATGGTTTATAAAAATCAATTTGAAAACCAGAGATTCGCTTCGGATCCGGGAGCCAGGTTACGAACGGGGAAGGGTTTTAAGGCACCCCGTTCGCCCGATTAAAATCGGTCTTTACTAAACATTTGTGGGATTTTTAGAAAATATTTTAAAGCTGAGCTTTAACATATAAACATTTTAAATCATGCAGAACAGACGATAATAAAAACAAACAAATGGTATGTAAATAACAGCAAGTATACAAAAAATCAAGGTTCCAAACTGTTTATGCTTGATACTGATCAAAACTTTGATTTTTACCAGAAAAAGGGTGCCGTGCGGCACTGTTTATCAACCTAACGGTCAAATTTTTAAATGAGTACCGTACAGCACTCCAGATGTACCGTGCGGCACAAGGGGAGTGCCGTGCGGCACTGTTAGCAGCTCAACAGTTTGAAACTTTGGTTTTTCGAAAAAGAATGGAATGAAGATGCATACAAGGTATGAAACATGGTTAATAATGGACTACTTTGAAGAAGAAAACAGTATACTTGAATAAAAGATGTTCCTCCTCGTTGAATCGCTCCGTACAAGGCGATGTTTTCACCGTACGACGCGATCGGGAGGTATGAAATAGAACTGGTTTTAATGTGACATGGGCATACCAAGTATGGAAATGATATTAGAAATCATTCCACACTTGGTACCCCTCCCCTCAGGGTGCCAAAGCTAAGGAACTTGGCGAAACGGGATCGTACCTCGGTTTGCAAACTCTCGGATTAATACCCCTTCTTGAACTTCTGAATGTGGCTTGGACTTCCTCTGGATCCTAAACTTAGTTTGATGCAATAGCAAGGATGATGGATGGCTAGAACTTGGATGAACTTGGAGTTACTTCCTCACGGGTTTGGAACCAAAAAAAACAGGGGATTGAGTTTTCGATTGAGTTTATTTTGGAAAGGATGATGGGATTGATTTATGGAGGTTCTGGATATCAATGGAGGTGATTTGTAGCTGATATGGTGTTTTTATGATGGGTTTAGAGGCAGGGTTTCATGGTTTTCTTCATAAATTTTTTTCGCCCCCTTTTCCGTAGCATCCAATCGGTATATATAGGCGTAAGAGTATCCTTGGCCATTACGTAAACTTGGGGCTTACTCAGAATGATGATGGCTAGGAGGTAGTCTTCCATTCCTTACACGAAACCATGATGATCTGAAGAAACGAATTCGTCAACATTTGAGCTGCTGGGAACTCTGCAAAAGCTGTGTGACAAGTGACAGTGCCGTACGGCACACAAACTATGCCGTGCGGCACACTAACTGTGCCGTGCGGCACACTTTACCGCCAAAATTCAAAAAACTGCCGTACGTGATTGAGGCTGTGCCGTGCGCGAGAGATGAGTACCGTACGGTACTGTTGACTGAGTTGACTTGGAGAGTTTCAATCCGAGAGATTTTCCGGGCATTTCCTTTCATCATCGGGGATTAAAATGTATACGAGAATCTCATTTTGGGGTGTCTACAGTCCTGGAGCACGCATTACGGCTGGGATTCAGTGCCACAAACAATGTAGCAGAATATGAGGCTTTGCTTGCCGGGCTGAGAAGTGCTCTGGAACTCAAGGTACGTAAGTTACGAATATTTTGTGACTCCCAACTAGTTGTTAACCAGCTTTCAGGAGAATATGCTACGAAAAGCGAAAAGATGGCTGCGTACTTAGAAGCAGCCAAGGATTTGCTAGACAAATTTGATAGGATCCATATCCAGTAGATCAGCTCGGGTCAGAATGCACATGCAGACTCACTGGCCTGTCTTCGGTCGGCGGTCAAGACGGAGTATCGCCGCACAATTACAGTAGACTATCTGGGCGAACCAAGTATAGGCCGAGCCGTAGAAGTCGTGATGGAAACAGAGCTTGGGCCGAGCTGGATGGACCCAATAGTGGCATACCTACGAGATGGGACCTTGCCAGAGGATAAGAGGGAAGCCCACAAAATCAAAACCAAGGCAGTACGTTTTTGGCTATCTCCAAAAGGTAAGCTTTACAGAAAGTCTTTCCTTGGCCCATATTTATTATGTGTACACCCAGTCCTTGTTCAGAAATTCCTCCATGAGATCCATGCTGGGACTTGTGGGGGACACACCGGCGACAGATCCATAGCCCACCGAGCAATATCCCAGGGATATTGGTGGCCTTACATGCAGGAGGATGCAAAGGCTTTCGTTAAGACTTGTGAGAAGTGCCAGAGGTTTTCTCCCCTCATCCGAGCTCCAGCAGAGGATCTATTGCCTCTAACCAGTCCATGGCCTTTTGCCCAATGGGGATTGGATATCGTGGGTCCTCTCCCCATGGCTACAGGAAAACGAAAGTTCCTACTTATTGGCACTGACTACTTCACTAAGTGGATAGAGGGGGAAGCTCTTGCCAAAATTACAGAAGCCATGGTGGAAAAGTTTGTGTGGAATAAAATAATCACAAGGTTTGGAGTACCTTACTCCATTATCTCAGATAACGGGTCCCAATTCGGCAAGAAGTTCAAGGCTTTTTGTGCTCAGTACGGCATCAGGAATTATTACTCGACCCCTGCCTACCCGCAGAGCAATGGCCAGGCAGAGGCCTCAAACAAGACTATCCTGAAAAGTCTCAAGAAGAGGCTGGAGAAGAAGAAGGGAAAATGGCCAGATGAACTTCCGGCCGTGCTTTGGGCATACAGGACCACCCCACGGCGATCTATGGGAGAGACGCCGTACTCCCTTGCTTATGGGACAGAGGCAGTGATTCCCCTAGAGATTGGCTTGCCCACCATTCGCACTACTCTTGTGGAATCAGGGGGCAACGACAAAGCCCTGGCCGAGCAACTTGACCTCGCTGAGGAAAGGAGAGAGCGGGCACTCATTACGTTGGCAGCGTACCAAGAACAGCTACGAAGAAGCTACAATAAGAAGGTGCAGCCAAGGGAATTCAAAGTTGGAGATCTAGTCCTAAGGAAAGTCTTGGCCAACACCAAGGTATCCGCTGATGGAAAGCTCGGACCGAACTGGGAAGGCCCATACAAGATCGTGGGGATTGCTGGTGTTGGGGCCTACCACTTGGCCGACCTGGATGGAGACCCAGTTCCACGACCATGGAATGTCCAGAACCTTAGAAAATTCTTCCAGTAATTTGTTTGCGTGATTTCGAATACAGTCACATCTCTTTTTTAGTGAATACGAATAAATTCACAGTTGTTTTTAGTACCTAGCTGGGATTATGAATAAAATCACCAGCATTCAGTATTCAGATTTTTCTTGAAATGTTTAGCATTAATGGAATTTTATCATGATTTTGATTAATATGAACCGAAATCTCCACTTCAAAATTTGGATTCCTATTGGGGAGCAGAAGATTTGTATATCTGTAGTGAAAAAACTTAGGGTTTTGCAACGAATATTGCACGAACGATCCTAAATATGAAAAAACTTAGGGTTTTGCAACGAATATTGCACGAACGATCCTAAGTATGAAAAAACTTAGGGTTTTGCAATGAATATTGCACGAACGATCCTAAGTATGAAAAAAAAAACTTAGGATTTTGCAACGAATATTGCACGAGAAATTCTAAGTACGAAAACACTTATGATATAGGAAACCCAGAAAAAACAAGAAGATGAACAGACTAAGGAAAAAGCAAAGGAGATGAAACGAGAGATGGAAAGGGAAATCTTTGAAGGTCACTTACATGGAAGAAGAGGATCTAGCAAGATTCTCTCCGACGAGAACGGAAGGCTTTCTCCGACGAGGAAATCGGATAAAGATCGAAGTCGAACTCAGATGACGGCAATGGAAGACGAAGTATTTCTCTCTCTCTTCTTCTTTGCTTCAGACGAGTGCGAAGTGAAGAGGAAAAAGGGGTTTTTGGTTTTAGAGGGATTTGAGAGGGAAAAACAAAATAATAATGATTATCCCGCCCGAAACCCCGTAAAGGTGGAACGTGACGTACGTGAAACGTCAGCGGAATCGTCCTTTCAACTTATCCGAGCCACCAAAGGGTCATTCACATTTAATAATGAAAACGACGTTGCCACCCACATGGAGGGAAGGCGTGCGAAGGATACATCGGGAACCGTTGAAGCTCTGCACGCTGCTGATGGGTAACAGTAGCGGCAGAGCTGGGGAGCAATTGGAGTGGGTAAAATCGGATTACCCTACTACTAGGCATAGCACGTGCCTGATGACTTCACCACGAGATGGTAAATAGCTCGGCACCACATGAGGTACATGTGAACCCTGTGCCGAGCTGGTTTGGCCATGAATAAGGCTAAAGTAATTGAATAGATTAGATATACCAGGATGTGCTAGCTCGGTATAGGTCACGAGGGAATGCCCCTGATATGGCCGAGCTAGCAAAGCTATGAGTAAAGCTTAAGTAGCATTCAGGGATACATGGATTCAGCTCGGCGTGAGTAGCTGGGTTATGTACGAGTCATACCGAGCTACGTGGAAGCACGGCACCGCCACGAGTAGGGCGGTGAGACATTCCAGAATATTCTACCACAACTCCTTATGAGATAAGGAGTTATCCCGCAAAGAAAGGGATTTATATAGAAACCCTAACGTGATTAGGAATATATCTCATATAGGGAAGTCCTATTAGGAAAAGGATTCCTAAACCTAGTAGGAAACAAGGGGCACGAGATGCCTAAATTGATGAACGTCTTCACCTATAAATACAAGGCAGCCACCATGGCAAAAGGTACGCTGTGAAACCTATTTTCATACGCATTGTGATTTAAGCTTTCAAGTACGTGATATTAACTTAGGCATCGGAGGGCCTTTGCCAACGAGAGGCAAAGGTGCTCTAACCATTTTTCTGTCTTGCAGATCTAGGGTTAATTCAAGGAAGTACGTGATCCAGGGTTACGTGGTTTTTACCCTGTACAGTTTTCTTTTTCAGCACCACAGTATTGGCCAACCAGGTGGGGTATTGCACCTATCGGATAGCTTCAGCTTTTATCAGCTTGGTGATCTCTTCCACCATAGCGTCCGAGTGGATGGCTGAGGACCTTCTCTGCTTTTGCACCACCGGTTTCTTAGCCAGATCAACATTGAGGGTGTGCGTGATGAAATCCGGGCTTACGCCGAGTATTTCGTACGGAGTCCATGCAAACACCTCAATGTTATCCTTGAGAGGAAACTCACGAGCTCATTGCACTAGGGATTGGAGAGTTTGGAACCTACCATGAAATATTTGCTCCCGTCCTTGTTGACTAGTACTTTGATCAAATCTTTGACCGCTTTATCCTCAGCCTTGGAACCGACGTCTTCGAGGACGGGGGTGGATTCTGGCACCTCGATCCACTGTACCTACTCCATCATCCTGCTCGCCTTCCTATCTCTCACCAAGACGGCATTCACGAAACACTTCTTTGAGGCCATCTGATTGCCTCTGATCGTTTCCTGCCATCCGGATGTGTCGATGAAGTGTACGCATTGGTGGAGAGTAGACATAATCGCCTTCATCCCGTGCAACCAACCTCTCCCGAGTATGGTGTTGTAGCGGCTTGGGGAGTCCACCACCGTGAACTCCACCTCCAAATGGACCGAGCCTGCCCGTACTGGGAGTGTAATACTCCCGAGAGGCCACACGGGATATCCTGCAAAGCCGACTAGGGGGATGTCGGAAGGGTCAGCTCGTCACGCGTCCGCCAGATAGCCTTAAACGTCGAATAGTATAGGATGTCCGCGGAGCTCCCCCGATCAACCAGTATTTGGCGGACATCCGTGTGATCAATCTTAACTTCGACAACGAGGGCGTCCTTGTGAAGCAACTATAGCCCCTCTAGATCTTGCTAGTTGAACGAGATCGTAGAGGGGTCTTCGGGCTCTTAGTATTTGCGTTTCCAGAGCTGCCACACTGAGAGCACTTACATCCCTTCTTCTATCCTTGTCAACTCCTCGTGCATCGTTTCGGCCTTGTCTTTGCTTACTGAGCCGTGGATCATTACGACGACTCCACGCCCCCCTGGTACTGCCTGCTGTTGTTGTGGGGGCGGGGAAAGCTGTTACTGTGGGGCTGGCCTCCTCACCATGGGAGGGGGTCCTGGTGCAGTCGATCCATTCGTCCAGGTTCCTTTCGGTCACCAACTGTTCCAGGTGAGCTTTGAACGGTCGGCACTCAGTCGTGTAGTGCCTTACCTCGTTGTGGTAGGCACACCTTCGCTTGTGGGTTGGGTCGGACCCCATCTTGTCCTCAGGCCAGAAAAACCATCTATTTTTGCCGATCTCGGTGAGCATTTTGTAGATCGGCATTGTGAAGACAATGGTCTCGGCCATGCAGTTGTTGTTATTTCGAGGGGGGGGGGGGAGGGATTCTTTCCCACCCTCCCCCATTATTGTTACTTTTGTTGTTGTTGTTGTTGTTGTCTCGGTAACCTTTGTTACCGCTTCCTCTGCCTTGCTCACTCTCTCTCCCTTTCTTAATATTGTTCACCTGCTTTTTCCCTTCCTTTGGTGAACTTCTGCTACCGACCCCCTTTGAGGCTCTGCTCTCTAAGACTTGCTCGAGCTCTCAGAATCTATCCACCGTACGCATGAGCTCGACCATATCTCTCGGGGGTCGCAACATGAGATCTTTAAAGAGATCTGGCGAGTCTTCAAGCCCGTTCTTGAATGAGGTGACTGCTATCTTTTGATCGCAATCCTTGACAAGGCTATACACCTCCCAGTACCGGGCGGTGTATTCCTTAAGGGTCTCGCCTACCTCTCTTTTCATGTTGACCAACGTGTCAAGCGTCATCGATTGTGTATTGCTCGTCACAAACCGAGATGTGAACGAGTGCTCGAGCTCATCAAAGTCAGCTATTGACCCTGGAACGAGCTGGCTGTACCAAAGTAGGGCCGTGGTGCCGAGGCTCATGGAGAAGGTTTTGCACATAATGGCATCACCATATCTGTAGCGTTCGGACACCAGGCAGTATTGTTGTACATGGGTAATGGCATCGGTGGTGGGCTCGTATTTCGGGAACTTGGGGATTCTGAACCCTGGCAGATGAATTGCCTCAGCGACCTCGGCCATGAAGGGGGATAGTTTAGCCTTCTCCAGCTGGGAGTATGACTGGCTGTGGCCTGGGCAATTGAGGTCAACCGTTCGGTATTGTTCGCAAGTCCTTTTCGGGGGGACGTTCGTCTGGTGTCGAAGCTCGTGATCATCAACATGCACGTTGCTTAGTTTGGAAGAACGCCTTTTGGTTTGAGGCTCCCGAGCCCCTTGTGCATCATTCCTTGATCGAGGTTTCCTTACTTCTTGCTAGGCGTGATAAATCTTGGTCTCCCCCGTTCGCATGTTTACATGCACTATGTTTCCTTCGTCGTTTTGGAGCTCGTATCGCTCCCTCGGGTTGAGCCCTTGGTTTTCGTTATTACCACCTCTTCCCACTGAAGTGGCCATCGGGATAGATGCTCTGTCTCTTTGGGCTCCACCCTCTCGATTATTTTCGGGGAAACCATCCCGCGCACCCTGTTGATCCACCGATTGACTGGGGTGGCAGGCACCTCCTCAATCCACCAATCTATTTTGGTTGTGGTTGTCCCTCCGATCCATCGATCGGTTGCCACCTCCGTGCCCTCAACGGGTAGCCGAGCTTCGTGATGGGCCCTTCTCCTTGTTGAGCTGCCTATCAACTTCCCGAGCATACTTCGCATCTCTGCGGACGTCCAAAGTTCTAGCGCTTGAGGCAATGCCACTGTCTTCTGGATACTCAATTCGTCGGGTGTGTTCTCCTTGGGTTTGTTGATCCCGGGAGGTGGCACGTCTCAGTGGGATAACGAGGGCATTCCCTCAACTGTTCACCTCAATGACCTGGCCGAGGCGACTGAAGACTGGGGCCCTTCAGCTTTCATTTGTTCTGGTGGTCAGCTGAGGCCTTCTCGTTCTCGTTCAGCCGGCCGACTTTGAGGGGGCAGCCCATTCTTTGCTTGCTTTAAGGCCTCAATTTCATTCCTCATTATGGCCATTTGGGCCTCCATCGTGAGAGGAGGAGGAGGAGGTAAAATCTCAGTTCGAGTGGTAGGAGTTGTGTGGTTGTCAAGTGAGACAACATTCTCATTCATGTGGAATAGGATGTTGCTCGCTCCGGCGTTGCTGGTGCCGGCGACGTTTGACACCACGATGATTGTGTCGTTTCTGTTGACCGTCAGAGTGAGGGAAAGCCCTAGGTCACTCCTGACCTGGTGGTACCTCTGGCGGTCGTCATCGTGGACGTAGTTACCATCGGAGTTGAAGACATCAAGGCCTAGGGTAAGGTCAGTCATGTCTTGGTAAGTTTGAGAGAGATTTGAAAGAAGAGGTTTGGGTAGAGTGAAGAACCACCACTAAAGAGAGTAAAAAGAGGCTAGGAGAGGAAACTTTTCCCCAGCGGAGTCGCCAATTGTGGGAAGCGCTTCACCGGAATGATCTCTTAGAGCTTTCTGGTTTGGTACGGAGAGGGGAAAGCTGACTGAACTTCACCAGTATCCTAGGTTCACGCTTGAGAAGAAATTTTATGTACAGAAGCAACCACGTTAGTGCCAAGCCTGGACAGGGGTTGTCCGGGAAGGTACTCTGATGGCTAAGGAAGTGACTAAGGGAGAAGTTTACTAGAAAACTTAGAGAGAGAGAGTGAGTAAAGAGTATTGAATGTGGAGAGAGGGATCCTGAGGAGGTAGGTGAGGGCCTTATTTATAGACGAGGAGGGGCGTGTCCACCAGGCCCCTCGCGGGCCTCACGTGTACCATCCGTACCGAGGATGACGTCCAGCATGGTAAGAATGTTTGTTGCTGAAGTAGCGCTTCGGTCGTTGTCAACTGGTTTGGGAATACTCCCCAATCAATTACGTGGTCCTGCAGGTGTTGCATGCAAGGTAGTTGGCTGCCACCATTAATGGCTTGCATGCAAGGTGATTGACTACTCTCATTAATGATCTAGCCGAGCTGCAGGCGCGCCTCAACCGAGCCCCTGACATCTGTTGAGCTCTACGACACTGAGGTCAATCGACTCAGCTCGTGTGGCGTTCGGGAATATAATCTTCCAAGCAGCCGAGATCACGCTACGGACTTGCCCGTCCGAGCGATAGTTCCCCAGGTAACAATCGGAGTCCCATTCGAGGGCACCAATGCTAAGGCGATCCGTTCGGTGGTTTGAGCTCAACTTTCCTCTTATATTCATGTAGATTCTTACCGAACCGTTCCTCGCTGAGGGCACATTCCGTTCGGCAGGACAAAGTGGGTCCGACTCACATTCACTTTTACTATTTTCCCGAGGGTGATTCCTTTGGTTCTTCCCTCTCCTCGTGCATGGTGCTAAACCTCTCTACTCCTCGGGTATTCGACTGCTACAGAGAGTGAGGGAGAGAATTATTACAAAGTAAGAATTATGCGCTTAGTAATTTAAACCTCCAATTTTTTGTTTAAATTAATTTCGCATTGCCAAAATGCAATTTATCGAAAAAACTTGTAAGTTGAAACTGTGATTTTGAACGCAATGTAACCTGCACTGTTGACACCGATTTCCACATCGGTTGTGTGCATATAGATGTGGTTGAAAAATTGCTTGATAAATGCACATTTTTATACTCCCTCCATCTAAATTATTAGTCCTGACATATTTTGATGCAATTTTTAAATTGTTCATATCTTCAAATTTATAACGTATTTTATGTGTAATATGGATTTTATTTGATAGATCTCAAATAGTTCTATTATACAAAGTTTTTAAAATCTTTACAAATATAAAAAAAATTGGCCTCAAGTCCAAATTTGGGGCTTTAAAGGGTATTTAGTCCAACCTAACTTATTTTAAAGCCTCCAATACATCAATGTGAAATTTTTGAGGGTTCAAGGACAACACTAGACAAAAATACTCTTATTGATAAAAATAAATAAAAAAATCCAAAAAGAAAGCGGCTAGCACTAGCCCGTCACTTTTCTGATGACCCACCCTTGAAAGCAACAAGTTAGCATCACTTTTTCTTAGCTCTGCCCCGTCACTCTCTCTCTCTTTCATGCGTGGGTCTTGGGTGGGACATAATTAATTCTCTTTAATTTTGGGATTAGGTTCAATTTTAGGGGGGGTTAAGCTCTTTGAGGTAGGTTATAGTGGATCTAGGCATTTTGGGTTTACGCACTTAGGGTGTACTTTGAAATTACAAGGTTTTAGTGGTTCAGACACTTTCATAGGGTATCCTGAGGTTTAAGTTTAGGCACTTTCATAGGGTTTTAGGGGGGGGGGGGGGGTTGTCACTTTTATGGGCTAGTGTTGGGGGCATTTTTGGAATATATAAGTGATTTGTTCTCTTGGCATTAAGGAATTAGTTTGTGTTTTATTTCCATGATTAACTCCTCCACTACATGACCAGGGCAGTTAGCCCAGTTGGTCGTGTAGCCCCTTCTATAGGGGTGAGGTTCTGGGTTTGACTCCTATAGAGAGAAGGTCAACCATTGTGGTTTACTAGCATCTAATAGCTAACTTTATTGATGTATATCAATTGGCAAAAAAAAAAAAAAAACCTCCTACACTTTGTCTTTGTCGAAGGAAGACCCTAAAAATATTATAAATTAAAAGATATGATCAATTCAAAAATTACATCGAAATCCAAACAAGACAAACAATTTGGGATAACAAGAGTAGTAAATACCTACTAGTAAATAGTCACCATGTTTACACTATTTTGATTTTAGACCAAATAATAAAAAATAAAAAATATATATATTTAAAAAAAAAAAAAAAAAAACGCCCCGTAAAAAAAGGGGAAAAAGAAGAAGATACCACAAGTCCACAACTCGAAGGAGTTGGGGGTAGAGTCCGATTGGAAAATCTATCTTCTTATCCACACCAATCAACCCCTAGAGAAGAAACCACTACCATGTCCAGATGTGAAGCTCCAGAAACGCACACTCTTTGACCCCAAGCCAAAACTCTCACTTTGCGAACGTAATTTTTGGGCAATGGCTGGTTTTCTAGGAACTTCTTCTGCAACAGCAGCCTCTCGACCCATTTATTCTCCATCCAAGTCACTCATTCACTCTCTCTCTCCAACCTCAGGTATGTTATAAAAGCAACAATTCACTATTTGTTTTTTCTCATTCTAGTTTTGATTGCGGGAGAAAATATGACCCAGACCCAGTTCATTTATATCTATTTCTTTCTAAATTTCACTGTTGATTTGCTTTTATGAGGTTCGTAATGTGGATAAGATGTGGGTTTTCAGCAGAATTTCCAAATTGCCAAAGGAAAATTGTGATTTTGGTTTTAGGGAGATATATCACGGATAGCCGGTTCAATTATAGTTCCTCGTTTGTATGTTGTTATGGAATTTTTTGAAATGGTTTTTTGAGGTTAGACATGAGAATTCCATATTGCTCATGAAAATTGTGATTTTAGGGCAGAGTAGAGGGAGGAAGTTCTATGGAGGTGCAGATCCAAGGAAGAAGGGGAGGTCTCAGTTCCGTATTTGTATTACAAATGTCGCCACAGAAATCAGTCCTGCCCAAGAAAAGGTGTGAATCTTCTTTTTTGATGCTATTAATGGTGTTTTAAATGTAAAGAATTTGTGCATTTGTTTGGGTGGAGATGGTGAACTTGAGTTGCACGTCAAATGTTTGATGAAATGTCTGTGTGATTGCATTTTTTTCTGGTTTCCCATCTAGAAACGATGTATCATGATGAAAACATTGTTATGGATGCTCCTATTTTGTACGAGCTATGCGATAACATGATGATTCCAATCCACTCAAACAATGAAGCAAAACTATCGATCACACAATACAAAATGACACATGAATTTGTGTTCTGCACTGTGTGTACTTCCACGGCAGAGAGGGGAACAAATCAACTATTTGGGCCTCTGCCTACACTTTCGTGAAAGGCTATACATTAACTTATGAAATAAGACACCTCACAACGGCGTTTTCAGCATATACTAGCTGGTTTGCAATCACCAGACGGAATTTTTTAGATGATATGCTCATGACAGATAATGATGAGATGGTTTTAGCTTATTGTAATTGTGATTGAGAATTTTTGTCGTTTTTTCAGGCCAGGAAGATTGCCTCTATGGAAAGTCAGAGGCCAGTGTATCCATTTGCTGCTATAGTAGGACAAGATGAGATGAAACTATGCCTCCTGCTAAATGTGATTGATCCCAAGATAGGGGGTGTCATGATTATGGGCGACAGAGGAACTGGGAAATCCACGACTGTTAGGTCTTTGGTTGATTTACTTCCTGAAATTACAGTAGTTTCCGGGGACCCATTTAACTCTGATCCAGAAGATCCAGAATCCATGGGCATGGAAGTCAGAGAAAAAATTGTGAAGGGTGAGGAACTTCCAGTCGTACTGACCAAAATCACCATGGTTGATTTACCACTGGGTGCTACAGAGGATAGAGTGTGTGGAACAATCGATATAGAAAAAGCTCTAACAGAGGGTGTCAAGGCCTTTGAGCCTGGCCTGCTTGCTAAAGCCAATAGAGGAATTCTATATGTGGATGAAGTCAACCTTTTGGATGATCATTTGGTGGATGTTCTCTTGGATTCTGCTGCCTCCGGGTGGAATACTGTCGAGAGGGAAGGAATTTCAATTTCCCACCCAGCTAGGTTTATACTGATTGGATCAGGAAATCCAGAAGAAGGCGAGCTAAGACCACAGCTACTTGATCGGTTTGGAATGCATGCACAAGTTGGCACAGTGAGGGATGCAGAGTTGAGAGTGAAAATTGTGGAGGAGAGAGCTAGGTTTGATAGGAACCCTAAGGAATTCAGAGAGTCTTATAAGGCGGAGCAAGAGAAGCTCCAGCAGCAAATTGCTTTGGCTAGGAATTGTCTTCCTGCTGTTAATATTGATCATGAGCTCCGTGTGAAAATCTCCAAGGTTTGTGCCGAGCTGAATGTTGATGGACTGAGAGGTGATATTGTGACAAATAGGGCGGCAAAAGCTTTGGCTGCTCTAAAAGGGAGAGGCGAAGTAACAACTGAGGATATTGCAACTGTCATTCCCAACTGCTTGAGACACCGGCTTCGGAAGGATCCCTTGGAATCGATCGATTCAGGTTTGCTTGTCATTGAGAAATTTTATGAGGTATTTGCTTGAGGTTGCTAAATATGTGGCCTTCTCTGTAATTTTTGAGCAACTGCTTTTTGTTGGTTTATCAGATGGAAGTTCGACTTTCTTTTTCCATATGAAACTATTCTTGATAGGCCTATCTACGCTGGTTCTTCTCTTTGTAGTTTCTGTCAAAGGCATGATTTTGTAATTGAAACAACATAATGCCATTCTTAAGTCTGATTTCATTTCTCTTATGAAGGAATTCGTAATTTTGGCTCTGATATGTCTTTCAATGTATAGCCTGTAACTCGAGCACATCTATGCCGAACTGAGAAATGAAACTAATTGTTCTGTTGGTATGAGATGATATACACAGTGATTAAAGTGAAATAGGCTACATTGGCGGCGGCATAACAATCTTTCAGTTGGATACCACATGCCAAATAGCTATTCTTTTTCGTTCCCTTTTACTCAATTTAATACCGGATTATGCTACATGAACTCTGTCAAGGCAGATATGTCGGCCAACATAAAGCATCTATGTATAGAGTGGTTTTAGTCTGCATATAACGAATTCGACTGCCTATGCTGCTGTGCATAAGGTCCATGTCCAATTAGGTATGCAAAATGTTTTCTCATACGCTTCTTTCATTTGTTTGAGTGTCCAATAGATTATAGATGCACAAAAAAAGAGTCACTCTACCACATATTGTAGACAAGGTGAATGCTTCACAACTGCAGAAATGCTGAAGTTGGCTGCTTATTTTGCATGGGGCTAATCCTGCATTTGCACAAAAAAGAGTCCCTCTACCACATATTGTAGACAAGGTGGATGCTTCACAATTGCAGAAATGCTGAAGTTGGCTGCCTATTTTGCTTGAGGCTAATCCTGCATTTGCACTCCAAAACTGTTGGAAACCATGACCTTTGAGAGAGGTAGAGAGAGAGCCTTCTTCGAGGTTATTTTGAAGCCTGGAAATGGGCCTGAAACGGCACAGGTGACACACCCTTCATTGTTATAGAATGCATACCACGGCCTGGAACTAGCAGCCCAGTTTGACCCATGTCTGCCCCCGGATTTCTCGCCCATTTGATAGCTTATG